>JAYKQN010000022.1:10027500-10360000 GCA_036785175.1 Eupleurogrammus muticus
GGCCCCGATAATACAGATTATGATGTTTGCATAAAATATGACAAACACTACAGTTTACCACAGCAGTTTTATTTAACGTTATGTAATATTGCAATCAAACCTGTGTAATATCATTACCCAATTAATTAATTTAAAAACTAGAAGCATGAATGAATTGGGCTGATTATAGTATATATAATCTACATACTATATATACATATATAGTACTCCTTTGAAGGGGGGGGTCTATCAGCAAACTTTTATGCAATGTTTAAACACAAAACCAGAAGTTATTATTCAATCCTAGACTGAAATTGCATGCAGGACAAATAATATTGTTTTAGGATCGCAAAACGAGTGTTACAGTGTAGATTTTACTCACATTTGCAATATTTAATAGTGCTTGCAATTGACAGCAAGCCCATTTCTTTCTCTTTTTTTGGGGATCTGCAGGTGGGTAAACTCAAAGCTCCCATCTACTCTGCAGTGGTGTATCAAGGGTATACTATATTGAGTTTCTTCCTACAGGCGTACTGCTGGGTTTTTACCTATAGGAATGCTACTTTTCATGGAAATCCCTGAACCTGAAGCAATCCTTGTTTATAAATCACGTCGGCCTGTAATCATTTTATTTGCAGAAATGTTACGCAGATGGGTTGCAGCAGTCACCGGGGCCGACAACTACAACATTGGAAATCATGTTCAGCGGATAAATCCTGATTTATTGAGACACTTTCCATCGTAGCCGGTGTAGAAAAGGATATCCAGATGTACGGACTGTAAAGCTCCCACAGATGTACACCTTAAGGCCTGACGCACACTTTTCTGTCCGGCAAGAAGAAAATTAAGGTTGACTCTTCAAAAGCTCCAAGCGTAAACATGATCACACTCCCATGAAACACCATGCACTGTTTATATTTCCAAAACTACATTACATATCCATAAATGTCAAAATTATATGCATATCAAAGCAAAGATGAAGATAAATACCCAGAGTGTACTGTTGCCGTGAAACTGTCAATTAGAATATTGGTTTCTGTAAACACACATTTCCTAGAGAGGAAATCCATATGCTTGTTTCACAGGCTGCTGATTGTATCAAAGGGTTTTAAAGACTTTACTTCGAGAAAGGAATGTTAGATAATTCAAGCAGTAATGGCTGATATGAGTGATGACAGATGTTAGACAAGTTGGAGAGGACATATTAAGTTGTCAGAAGAGATGAAACAACATTACTCCACTACTGTGACGCACATGTGTTTCAAGGGAGGGTTTATAACAAGTTAAAAAAGCAGATTCCACATAAATGATGCAAATGAATGACTTAAGACATAATATGTATTTTTAAAGGGCACGAGTTGATCTAAAACAATTAGCAGTTGCGATAATGAACAATGACATGTTTTTTATGCTGTAATTATTCCTTCTGTTCATGGACTAGGCATTCACATTTAATATCTTTCAGATTTTCTGTTTTTTTACTGCTAAATTTTCTTTTAGTTACGGTCCTCCCTGTGCAGCTGAACAGGAAAACACTGTCTGTCTAGCATCAAGATGGATTTCCTTACTAAAAACAAGTCTAATTATGGAATATATTCACATATATTTACTGACTGAAACCTTTAATTACTTTTTTGTACCTGATTTCGTCATATTTTAAGCACATTGAAGTGAGACTTAGGAGAAAAATATTTCCCACATTCGAGCAATAAACTGAAATTATTATGCAATTGTGGTGTGACATTTAAAACAAACGAAAAATGAGTCACTATAAAAGTGAAGTTTTGAAGTGCTGTACAAAAACATCAGTAAGTATAAATCTTTGGATGATTGCTTCATAAGTTGCCAATGGTTATGCAAATATGCCTTTCAGCAAAAGTGTACTTTCTAAAATAAAGCATATACATCTCAGTATGACGCCTGTGCTTGTTCACTCTAAAATCAATGTTAAATTGTACACAGTTGACAAGCCCACGCAGATTTCTCCTCCATCTGTCTTTATCTTAACTCTCAAGGTCATGTGCTGTAATATGGCAGAGTGCCTTGTGGCTAAGTGTTTACTTCCTAAAGGGTACTTCAGTACCTGTTTACTGAATACAAATTCTTCCTTTTTTTTTTTTCCCCCCTTTCTCCGAGCTCACGCCACTCTCATGACCAAGTCAAGGTCGCTCCCATGCTCTTTCCTCTGTGCCGTCAATCTCAAAACTTCCTCTCACGCTATTTTCTTCCTGCACCGGTTTCTTCCATTCTCCCCATATGATATGAAGCATACTCTCCCACCGATCATCATATCCGCTTCTTCTTCTTGCATTCATAAACAAACAACGGCTGAAAGACTAAATCTATCCTTTCCAGCTCACGGCTCTGTTTAAACTACCGCCAGCTTGTGAAGGAGAATTTTGAAAGTCGTGTTTTTCATTGACCGGAAAGGTAGAGATTTTATTGATATCATGTGGAAAGCCACACACGTGTGAGGCATGCACAAACAGACGTAACCACAAAAGCAGTTTGTATAAACCAACAAAATGGTCCATAGGGTTTGGAGACGCACCGCAGCCAGCTTGTAAAACTTTACAGACTCCGACCCTCACTTTTATTACAGTGTAACGACGCCATCGGTGGACGCCAGAGAATCCGTGTCAAAGTCCAGCGCTCCCGACATACTTGAAGCATGAAATTCCATAGCCTTGTTGGCCCGCTTTACCACGCATAAGCAACACAACATCCATCACCATGAAACACACACTTCTGACCCAACAGACGGCTCGCTTTGACTCACACTGGGAAACGGGTCTGTCAAGTATGAACGTAATGTAAGCAAATCTGATCACATACCACAAATCACAACAATCTATTCTGTACAAAGAGCGGGCATTACACAAACACGCCGATACACAAACACAGACCATGTAAGCATGCTGATCTAAACTGTCAGTATTTATCAGAATGGTTGAAGCTTGTTGGGTACACAACTATACATCTGTCGGATTCTTTTTTTTTCTGTTTCACTAGACATTTCAGGCAAAACTACCGGCACTGGCATCAGTAACACTACTGTACCTGGGATTTAAGAGCAGCAATGCATCATATCATGGTTTTTTAACCTTGCCGACCTGCGGGCCATCTGCTTTGGATCAATCAACGCCCTCATCAGCATGACACTCATCATCATTATCAGACAGCAGGCTTTTTTTTTTAAAAAGCCGTCTTGAAACACTTTCTGAAGTTTGTTTCCATCTAAACTCACTCTCCCATGGACAAAGGCGCTCCCACACACATACACGCACACGTCGAAACACACACATACTTCAGAAACCACAGCTTTCTCGAATGTGGGGGTACTGGGAACTAAGGGGGTCTGGGGTAGGCACTCACAGCCCCATTTCAAATCGAAATGTGACGTCTTGTCTTTAAATACTACAGCATGTCTGGGATTTGGTCTCATTCTACTGCAGGGGGGGGGTACAAGTGGTTTGAAACGGCACAATTTAATTCCTGATTAATTTTCTTCAACTAGTGTATTCAGTGTAAATGTTAATTTATGAGCAAAAAAACAAAGATTAGAAAAAATACTCAGGAAGAAATCATCTAGTTTTATGTAGCAAACATGTGTTTTTCTACTTTCTTAATCTGCTAGACATTATTTTTTTTATAATAACGTAGACTTGAAGATCTTGCGAAACCATTACCAAGATCATAACTTTCTGCACAAAAAAAAGTTGTTGACTTTATTTCTATGGAGAAATTGGGGGATTTCCTCTTGATTTAGTAAAGTATGAAGCACTTTTGGAGCCAGCATCCTGAGGCCTTTGAAAGAAACACATCTTAAGTATTCTTCATTTACTGGAGGCTTCCAAAACCAGTTACTATTCACCACCCACCCTGCATGTACATAAGAAGCATATGTCCACATAGGTACCCACACTTATTCCTAAATACTAAATAATGGTATTTCTGAAACGAGGGGTGATATTAGTTTTCAATTCATGTTGACGTACAGGTCCTCAAGTTCCTAATCTCTGACGTCCGGTGCTGAAGTCTAAACATGCCATCTCCTTCCCTATGCCTTTGATCCCTGTAGAAATCTGTCAAACACATTTATGGACAGAGCTAATGGGTTGCAGGCCAGAGGCAAACTCGTTGAGAGGTGAGTCAGAGTATGACGGTCAACACACAGCTCGTAGATCCAGAAACCAGAGGTCCTGTTCACAGAACATCTCAGGCGAAAAGCAACTCCTTTTTGGCTAGAATGACAGTGTTTATATAAAAGGTAAAGCAGGATAAAACTAAAAAGGTGTTTGCTATTATTAACATAAAAAACATAGTTCTGCAGTTTTTTGATGAATGCATCTGCAGTTTGTACACAGATGATTCAACCTATTTGGATCTGAGTTGATTGTCATGATACCTTTGAAGTGTATATCCAGACCCCTTTAATAGCTGACAAATGCTAACTAACATGCAATGATTCTTTCCCCATGAACTATTATTTTGTCTCTATGGTATAGTCAGCTATGGCCAGATGAGGGCCCAATCCTTGGAAACTGGCCTGATTCTAGTTTCAGTTCAAGACAAAACACTTATTGTCTTCCCATGCTTAACACAGACATCCAGACAGGGACAGAAGAACCAGAACCAGACTTCATCCACTTGTTTCAATGTGTTATATTCAACACAAAATGTGTGCAGGAGTCTCTTCTCATCCGCCCATTATGCCAAAGGCACCGCAGCATTCGATCACCATAATTGAGGCCTTATGTTTTTCTGCACAAATTGATCATTGATGCACTCACAGAGACAAAGACTGTGTTGTGCCAGGATACGTTTTATGGGAGCTCAACAAAAAAGCCTTCTAGACACCAAAAACCCATAACCCAATTGTGTGATAGCACACTGACATGCAAGGGCACATAATCCAAGCAGGGTTGAATGCGTTCATTTATAATTTAGAAATGACATCAGTGCATTCTGCTTTTGCTCAGTCCTGGAATGCTTTTTTCTCCTTTGGGTAATCTGCAGGTATTTGTGTGTGTCGATCTCTTATCTGCACACATGCAAACTGCAAACACACGTTACCCAGTTGACAGACAAATGGCTGCTTCAATATGTCTTATAAGGTAACATTGGGCGCTGTCATCTGGAAACATCATCCCACTAACTACAGTGTTATGACTGTGGGTGTAAGTAGTTGTGTGTGTGTGTGTGCGTGTTTGTGCTTGAGATACAAAGAGTCCTCAATTCCCAACACATGGGAGTGGTGAATCTCCAGCTGCTCCCAATTCTCCATTATGGGTCTCTCCTGGCAAGGAGTGAAAACCGCATGCTAATGTGTACAACCTCTGGGTTGAGTGTGTGTTCCTATCTTGTCAGCATCAGTGTGCCCTCTTTCTGTATCACAGTACGTGTGACATCTGCAGGAAATGGGAGCCATCCTCCTATAGCTGATAAAGACAAAGGGACTGACAAACTATAGGCTCAGTGAGGCCATGAATGCTGGAGAGCATCCAAACTTTTTTAAAACTTTTTGCCCTTTTTTCCCTAAATGGGTGACAATGATAGATTGCTCTGGACCGACGCAGTGTCTTGTACTGTAATCTGGAGTACAGGGGAAACGAAGCAAAAGAGAAAAGCTGTGCTTCAAAGACAAATAGCTAGGTCATATGGCAACAATACAGCACAAACAAAAATGCACAATCTAAATGCATTGCATAGTGTTCAATATACAAAATAACACTTTATTTAGTCTTTATTCTAAATGCGAGCATATGGAGTTATCAACACAACACAATCCCTAAAACCACACAAAACTGCACTCGCACTGCATCCACACTAAATGTGGTTTGAACTGGGAACACTCCAAAAGTGTTTCCAATGTGGAATTGTGGGAGACCCCACACAAAGTGCTTTCACAATCTTCTCTAATTGAAGCCAAGACATTACATGATAAAGTGACCAACCACAACCTGACGTCTCACACAAGGACACTTTATTTTGCAAACGGTTGATGAGGTGTTTATTGTACGTGAAAAATTAGGCAAGAAGCAATCCCTGAAAAAACAGCAGGATTGAGAAGACGAAGACACGAAACTGACGCTTGTACAAACAGGCCAAGCTTTTTGCAGAGAAAAGTGGTAAGTAAAATATGGGGTGTGTGTAGAATCAGCAAGCACTCCTTGTGATTCATTCCTAACATCAGTTAACTTTGTAAATTGCGTAAGTGCAGCTGGTCTGCTACAGTAAAGTGAGAATTTGCTTGTCTATACTACCAAAATGGAGTTTTATTGAGAATTGAATCTACAAATACAGCACTAAATGCCAATCAGGTAATAGTGTTCCTTTGTATTAGAGAAAGTCAATGTAAAGTAAAACAAAAAATTGAATTGAATTCTTCACTAATTGGAAATTCATTTCCTCCCTCTACTGGTTCCCTACTTCCCTAGTTGGCATAGCCCTGAGACACAAGCATATTTGGATAGTAGTCATATGCTGTGCAGAATATAAAACCCTCTGGGATAAACTTATTTTGGGCTATATAAACAAACTGACTTGGAATAATACCCTGATGATCATAATCCAATAAACTAGAGCTGTGCCAAACTGCAATCATGACATCAGACTGTAGCTGCCTGACTAAACCAACTATAAATATTTAACATTGATTAACAAAATGTAATTTCTTAATGGATCTATATTTGAAATGTATTTATCTTAAATATATACTATAAATATCCTGAAAGGTACAGCCAGTATCAGAGCACATCGGTGATTAGGTCATTGTCTCATCAACATCCATCTTCATACACTTGTCTTGCACCATTCATTTGCATGTCAATCAGGCCTAAGAGGTCCCTTTACAAAGCATTGATTCATGGCAACAGTGTGCTTGCAAATTTTTTTTTTTTACACTAAGTATACACTAAATACCATATTTTACTTTTTCTGCCTTTATTTTTTTTTACTTTGAAACATACACAACTGTATATTAATCTGATTTAATATTCTAAAACAAAGCAAACTCAAGACTTACCACCTTTATAATGCCAACAAGACTGCTCAGGATCTCATATGTACTAGCTATAGGAAAGAAAAGGTCATGTGATGGATAAGGTGCTAAAGAAAAACAATCCTTGCATTCTTTGGCTCCCAGAAAGGTCTGTCTCAGAAAGCCTGTAGTGCAGAGAATACTGCACACAGTGTAGTAAGTGACTAGTGTCCACCACTAGATGGAGGTATAAACTCAGGGATCTCAAAGTCTTCTGAAGTGCTTCAACCATTTAGGGTGCAATTATTAGTCCAATGCTTGTTGTGAATACACTTGTGTGTACCCATTAGTGTTCATTCACTTTTGATGTCTATCCTACAGATCAACATTCAGTGCCATTTTCAGGAATATAGACTTGATTACAAATATAAAAATAATAAACTATATTTAATTTTCTACAAATAATGATATTTTAAGCTCCCTTTATAGATTTCAGGCACAGAGTTAAATGGATATTCTGAACTACACAATCATTCACCAGAATAATAGTGACAGAGGCACATTGTGTTTACAAAATAAAATACAATAAAATCCTTTTCTTCATTGACAGACACACCCATGTACAAAGTACCCTTACTTGGCTTACTCAAGTAGCAGAATGACTAATAATAACCCACCATTATATAAATCTCTGCTCTGTGAAAACAGGGAAAATACTTTTGCATCATTATTACTAATATCAATGCAATAAGAGGAAGTCTTACCATTCTACTGTCATGCTCAAAGTAAAGCATGCGTCTAAACCAAGGCATCCAGCAACCGGACACAATGCACCAGGACGCCAAAATCACAGTCATGTAGGAGATAATTTTACATGGGATCAAAGCTCACAACAATGCCCAAGAAAAAATAAAATCTGTCTGGTTGGACCATGGCACCATTTGATTCTTGGTGCAATGCGGGTGACATGGAACATGTCTGTGCAGGGATTAACATTAAGAGATTGAAGTTAGGTGTCATTGTTCCGCCTGTCTGTTGAATGTTGCAGTGGAGGCTCTGTGTGCTCAGTAAGGGTCCATCTTGATCCTTCTGTACAAGCAGCAGGTGAACACCATCCCACAGATCTGAAAACAGGAAGTATTAAGGTCAACGGTTGCAGCTCAGTCACCATGGAAGACTGCAGGAAGCTATGGCTGCTATTGACTGCAGAGGAAGAGGGGTTAGAGGTGAGAGGGTTAGAGATTGCTGGGAGGTATGTAAGTTACTATAGGGATGTTAGAGGAGTCAAGCAACTATTGCAACACAACGCCCATGCACAAGCTTGCACAAGCAGATCCAAAACAAAGCAGCGGAGGTGGGTGCAAAAGCAAATCTATGGTATGTATACAAAAACTTGAAAAAGATCAATAGAGCATGATTTACAGAAGCACCATATTGCAGAAAAGCTCAAAAATAGTACAGAACAGCAGGAAAAGATATTGACTGAAGCCACTGGGCCTGCCAGATTTGATGAATAAGCAAGTGCCAATATTCCATCTTCAGGTCTCTAAAAGCCCTCTGAGAAAGCGTTATTGAGCGAGCTGGCATTGTGTATTCACTCATCACAACCTCTCTTCAGGCAAGTTTCTATTGACACCCCCCCTTCTTCTGCCACCACCACCATCACAACTCATGACAACATATGTGACAGAGCACAGAAAATATTTCAGCTCAGAGAACAATGAGAGGAGATGCATACGTGGGAGAAAAAAAAACTCTGTGCTTCCTAATTTTCTTAGAGCCTAATTTGAGATGACAGGGGATACGGGTAGTTTAGAGCAATGATGAAATGTCAGAACAAAATTATTTTATCAACCTCACCACAGAAAATGGGAGGTAGGCTCTGAGCAATCTATCCTATTTTAAAGTTTAAGTAACTATAGCAACAACATTGATGCTTTACTTACATAATACAATGCAAAATAAAAATGTATTGTCTCTTGTTTTTGTCAATTACGCCTGTTACTAGGTCATTACAAATGAATTACAAAACCTTGTTAATAAAGGGAATACAAGTGATCAACAGTGTCTGTGTACATGTCAGAATGATACAGGATTGTTGAAAAAAAGGCACTCCAAACCATTTCCAGAACTAGAAGACAAAATACTGTATCCTGGCAAAAAGGTTTGAACTGTAATTTAGAATGAACAAGAAAAACTTAGCATGCTTTCCTTTTCAGGAATCTCATGAGATCTGTAATATAAAGCCAAAGCCAGGCAGCTGCATGCTTCATGCCCAGCAAAGAGCACATAAATATGTTCAAATAGAACACATGTAATGCAGCCTGCAGATTTCACATTTAGCACAGGGCGCGAACATGCAGACAGATTTGAAATTATCCACAATGCCCCCAAACCTTGTCTCGTCAGTGTGATTAAACCACAAAGTTGCTCTAGAGCTAATCACAATGAACCGAAGTCCTCCTCCTCTTCTTTATAGAGCAGATAGATAAAGCAGGCTGTCAAAGCCGCCCCGGCCAGCTATAGTCACACATACACACATGCACGCAATTTCATTCGGAACAAGGTAGACAGTAGACAGCTTAGTGTGATACACAAGACAACAATGTAGTTTTTGACAAAACAACTACAAAATGTGAGCTCTAACATGAATTTAACTAGTTGGCATATTTCTGTGAGACTGACAGGTATTAGAGACAGGGAAGCTGCACCAACATGAAGTCAGACGTGCAAAGACAAAAGATACATTAAGCCAATAGGGCAAAATTTACAAAGACTTGGATTAAAAAGTATTGATTTATACAGGCAGTTTTCGTATTTTAAATGCATTTCCACGAATATGTTGTAGAGATTCAGCAATTTATATATATGTTCAGCATACTCTCTTCTCTAATTCTGGAATGAAAATTCCATTTTCACATTTAAGAGAAGGCTAATGGAAAGCTGTGCACCTAAATTCCCTTGTCACCTGCTATAAGCACCATAGGGATACATGTCTGGCGATTTGTCATCTGTTGCAAACCTGCCTTATTATGGCAGAAAACCACATTTGGCCTGATCCTCAGTTCCTTTGTGTCTGATATATTTGGATCATGCACAGTGATGGGCACAGAAATATGCATCGGTCTCACAGATACGACTGGAAAGAATCAATGCAGGTTTGTTTGTTCTCGAGTTTCTCTTAAGTTAATTTACAAAGTGGTGGTACACAGCTATAAAAGTGCTGTCTGCCAGCACAAAATTGTGAAAGAGCAGTGATGCTTCAAAAAGCAAACTCTAAAAGCTTGGGTACATCTTGGGTACAAATCAAATAACAGGAAGGAACAAAATCAAAATCAGATAATGATGACCGAGAGGCTCAGTTTGGAGATGAAAAGAAGTGTCCATTATGCAGTTGTTTGCCTTCGATGGTACATTTTCAGTAATGGGAAGATTTAAAAGCCTCTCTGGGTTTTGTAAGGTTTTATTCAACAAAGGCCGACCAGATAGTGGAAACTGTATTAAATTTATTCTGTCTGACCTACATATAGTTTACTTACCTGCAGACAAGCCACTCCTATCCCTACAGCACCAATGACTAACAGGTGTTCCGCCAGAAACTGCTCCAGTTTAGTTATGCAACCGCCCTGCAGAGAGAAAAGGGTGGAAAAATATTCATGATACCATCCATTTGGTTGAACAATTTAGCATCTAAACACATTCATTGTGTATCCCACATAATGTTTAAAAGGATTGCTGCAGTATATGCAAAGAAATCCTACAGGATAATTCTTTTCCCCAGCAGACTAATTATTTAAGTGTCAGGGAAAAAATACATACAAATGATGTAAATAAAACAGATAAATAATGTGCAGTATCAATTCTATTATCATTGCAAACATAGATTCAACATGTGTCAACACAGCTGTCAACAGAGGCAGATAGACTACATGATAGGATATATTCAGCATGTTTTTGTTTAATGCAAAGGCTACAGTGTATCCTCATATTTATGCCTTTGTGCATGATGCCAGTAGCATACTGTGAGATAAAAGGGGGAACTGAAGTGTTTGACACAAGAAGGTGGACATTTTCACCCGTGTAGCATGGATAGGCTGTCAAAACCTCATGTTTTATTCTATCAGAGAAAAGGTTTTAGAAATGTTTGCTCTCCGTCTCTCTCCACTAAATATCAAGAGGAGAGATTCAGATATAGAATAAGACTCTCGTACTCGTAATGGCCATTTCTGAATCAGTGAACACATTTACATGGACAGTAATCAGACTATTGACCTTGGGATGTGTTTGTAAATAGAACTCTCCTTGCACACTAATACAAACTGGACTGTTCATAAATCTGGAGAGCTGTTGGATTTCACATTTGAGTTGTTCAGAGCGGTACTCTGGGAGTGGCAAAAAGCTTTCTGGAAATTTGGAGCTGAGGAGACGGAGCATCAAAGTGTCAGGAGCTGATAGTCACAGTAGTCATTGTGAAATGCAACAACTGGTGAATTAGCCAAAATATTCCAAAATATTGACTTGCATCATACATATTGACGCTAGGCAAGTTTTACTGTCACTATATATATGTATAAACTACAGCAGTCTTTTCTGCTGTAGTGCTGTAGTTTTAGAAGCTGGAGTGTCACATCGACAATCAGAGTGTTAAAAGTGAGCACCGTCACCTCCTTCAGATTTTAAACAGTGTAATTAAGCTACAGTAAATTATAGTAATGCTAGAGTCAGGCTTGATATGGCACCTGTCCCATTAACCTACTGACCTCCACCTTGTAGATGTTGGAGGGGTGGTCTCTCTTGCCACATTGAGAGGTAATGGTCTTGCAGCAGCTGTCAGGCACCACCCTGCCTTCTCCCTGCTTTGTTGAAATGTACACGCTCAACATCCAGTCATGGGAGTTGTTGGCACCACAGCACTTGAACTGTAGAGAGAGGTAGATGGATTTAAGAGAAATGTCAACTTATGATTACACACACAAAAAAAAAACACAGGTGCAAATCACACTTCTGTTTGTGGTAATTAATACTGTTTCAAAGACTGAAGCTCTGCACCTGATTTGTAGCATATTACGTTACATAAATCAAACAAAACCTCTGAAGTTTTTGTAAATAAAGTCCATACGTCCTGTTGTAGTCTATCCACAGCTAATGTGATGGCTTCCTTCTCTGGCTGGGCGTAGTTCTCTGTCATCGTTTGGTTGAGATGCTGCTTCAGCTCCCCGCTCAGCTGGAAATGATTGAACACAGAAAGAGCGCACACAGAAATAAACTGTGGGTATTTGTGGGAAAGAACAAAATGTACTTTCTCACCAGTTATTACACATGGAACATAAATATGTACAGAACAGGAATGCAACAATGTGGAGGAGCAAAGACTATAAGGAGAGGGATGAAGTGATAAGGTTGACAAAAAGTGAGAGTGGGAGGATTAGGGCAACTAGATAGACAGGTTAGCACCTTCCATATATCTATGAGTGCTGTAACTCAAAAGACAGATGAAGAACACGTTGCAAAAAAAAAAAATATTATGCTATGATGTTGTGATAATAAAATAAATGTTCACAGTGATACTTTAATTCCTACTGACCACTCGGGCATACAGTTAGATTCTAATTAAATTGATAATAATTCAGTAATTAATTGTGTAAATGCAGTGTGGCTGCTGGGACTTGTTTGGCAATGAGGGTTTTCAGTGTGAAGTACCACTCAAAACAGCTTCATTCCTATAAATAAAATGCATTATTATTGTTGATGAACAAATAAAGCAGTGCTCACTTACCCTTTGGTAATAGACATAGGCCAGTACTCCAGCAACCAGTTCAATCAAAAAGATCAACAGCAGACAGAAGAAATACTGTGGAAGAGAAAAGGGATAAAGCAATTGAACACAATTAGACAAAAGACTTCTCAAGACATTTTATCCAGATGCTGCAGCCTCAGAGTCACCAGAACATTTGTGCCCTCAGCTAATTATTTTGAGAAATTCGCTCTCACTCATGATGGCTCAATAAAAGACTTCTATCAACTGCCATTGTGCTGCATCTGTCACTTCCAACACAGATGGTAATGTGGCACTGAAAAGACAAGCAGAATGCTTTTTGACAGACTGCAGAATCAGATCTTTCTCTCTCTTGGGCATTGCATTATGTGTCATAATTGACTTCAAAAGAGCAGGATGATATTAAAATAATCATAATAACTCAGACATTGGATGAGTTTAATTACCTAACCAAAAATATCAATATTTAAATATGGTACAAATGTTGCCTTTATCAAAATGTTTAGTTAATAATTGATGAATGATCAAAACTCTCATTGTGTATTGTGAAAGTACCAATGGTCTTCTATATAATATTGAGGAATTTGGTCAAAAATATTGTGATACTGAATGTTGTCCAAATCTCCCAGCCCTAATGTCATGGTAATGAAATACAAGTGTAAATTTAATTGAAAAGACTCGTCGTTATTTATGAGGACTATTGATTATTATTATTATTGTCATTGACTGAAATCCAGAGCATTGTTATATAAACTGTAGTGAACAGGTCGCCAGATACCCAGACAGACTGTTACAGAATGAGCAAAATCAAACAAACAAATAACACTAAGACTGTTTTTTGATTGTTTATATATACCTTACCTTATATATGCCCCACACAAACAGCACATAATTCTAACACACACATACACAGACTCAGCCCCACTTCTCACAGACACTACTTTGCTAAAAGCCACTACAGAGACAGATGCTACTACCCATCCTGCCCAACATGGGAAACTCAAAAGCAAACTCTTGGTAAGACAACAGAGGAGCAATGATCTCAGTGAATCCATATTTATGACACAAATGTTCAGTTCGGTTTTGCAGATATAAGACTAATTATAACATGCAGAAGAACAGCATGGCTCTGTTTCTCTTGGTTACCAGATTTGAGAAAAAAAAAAAAAAAAAAAAACTCTCCGGTGTGTGTGTGAGGCTGCTGCCCACACACAAGTCCAACTTCACTCTTTTCATACACACAAACACAGACATGTTCTGGCATCACACAATCTCCCAAATTCAACCTATATTTAGCACTATACAGATGGTGCAAATACAGATGGTGTTTAAAAGAAGTGCACCGCAGACTCCAAATCTTTCAAACACATCCACCTCTTCACTCCTGCAAGCCTTTTTCTCTCCTATTACTACATCCATCAACAGTGGAGAGATCTATAAATAGTCCTGCTGCAGCAAACGTTAACCTCCTAACTGTTCCTCTCCCACTGGTCCATTTCTTTGTAAAATAATGAGGACAGTAAGGGGGCCTTGTCAGAGTCATTTGTCACCATCCAGTGATAGACCTTAGACCAGGGAGAGCATTAGTGAGTTCCATGTTATAATAGATGTTTGCTTTGTGTACTGTATGTGAGGGGTGTGTATCCAGCTTCTCAGTGTAGAGATGAAAGTAGTGCATAAGGACAACAAACTGTCTGCAACATTCAACTACATAACTTTTTCAGGGTTGACAGGGTTGACAGGGTTGTATCACTAACATCAAGAGTACATTGGGAGTTACCTGCACTTAGGCATTCTCTGTGAGACTT
Source organism: Eupleurogrammus muticus (assembly GCA_036785175.1). Lineage (NCBI taxonomy): Eukaryota > Metazoa > Chordata > Actinopteri > Scombriformes > Trichiuridae > Eupleurogrammus > Eupleurogrammus muticus. The sequence goes on from JAYKQN010000022.1 coordinate 10,042,046, forward strand.
TGACTTTGATTTGTTTTGAATGATGAACAGTACCAGTAAAAATCTCTGACATGTTCTCATTGAAGTGAATGTTCAAACTTTTGACTTGTACAATTTCTGAAACTGATACAAATTTAACTAAAAGACTTTTTGGAAAGGTTTTAAAGCACTAAATTGACATTACGTCACAATCACATACATATTATAGCATATACTCAAACCTTTACAACTGGGTTTATAGATCTATGGGTCCAATGTCTCACCATGGACAGACAGCTTCTCTGCTCCCGGATGACAGCACAGCAGCCCAAAAATCCAGTGACCACCACCAGGCTTCCAGCCAGGATAAGAATATATGCAGAGACAGCAAAAGTGCTGGAAGCCAGCAGACTCAAATAGTCACTCTTCTCGACCAGCGTCCAGATCCCTACACCCAAAACTGCTGCTCCGCCCACCTGAAAGAGAGGGAGGGAGGGAGGGAGAGAGAGAGGGGGTGGTGAACAATAGAGGGCATAAATGAAATGGAAAAAAAATAAAAAAGGAAACAGGGATAAAGGTGGCCAGGCCTTAACAATAGCAGGGGAATGAGCGGTGAGAAGTAAAAATCACAGCATAATGAGCACTTCCTCCTGAACAAATCCTGGATAACAAAGCTGGGTGGCATCCAGGCCTGTTCCTCTCATCAGTTTCACAGGCGCATTGGATAGGAAATGCCTGAATGTGTCTCTCCCTTTCATCTCCCCACCCCTTTCCGTCCCATTATTCACAACAACATATGCCCAACCATGGAGAAGCCACTTTGATACAAACACGACATACAGAGAGGCGACAATTAGAATCTTACTTTATTATTTCAGCTGCATGATAAGCAGGTTTTCCCAATTATAAAACACTGATGAATCTTTACTGTTGAGGAGGATTTTCAGGACAGCTTTCAACTATAAAACTAAAACTAATGTTTGGCCAGATACACAATAGATTTGATATTTGCTAATAAAGAAATAGAGATAAGATGTTTAACAAAACAAAACCTGGCACTTTCCTATCATGGCAACACAATTTCCCACCAGCACCTTTCCAAAGGAGTTAAAAAAAAAAAGTGTTTCACAAAAGGTCTAATTATTCCTTTCCTCAACTTGCGCAATCAAATATAAAATGTTATCAGCTAGGAAAGCCCAAGCTGAGCCCAGAAAGCGGACGTGGCATAAATTATGAAGATAACAGGTGTCACTGTGTTCAGCAGAAGAGACTCAGCGGTGGAGAAAAGAAAAGTCGGTAAATCTCAGGAGGAGGAGATGGAGTCTATGGGTTTCCCTGTGATATGAGGTGGTGATGGAGATTTAACCAACTCTTTTAAGATAAAGCGTTATCCTTTTCCCTCGTTAACCTCTCTCACACACAGAGATCTGTCGGACTTGGCCTCGGACCATGAAAGGATTTGAAACTGACCCCCAGACACCCTGCACACTAGCCGTAAGATTAGTAAAGTCTTAGCAGCGAGCTGCAGTATCATAAATTTTGGTGCCAGAGAGCTGATTTGATACACTGTTCCACATCGTACACTGACAAGCCCTAAATAATCTATGACTCACTTTGGGCCAAGTCCATAGCTCAGCCTTTTCAGACCTAGAACTCACTTTAATCCTGTCTCTGTTTCCACATGGCTCTTTCTCTCTTCTGTCTCCCTGCCTTCAGTTTTCAAGGAGCATTAAAGTATTTCTAATGTGCCGTAAAAGCATCAAATTGAGATTTCATATTTACTAAAGATGTCATTTTTGTTAGCTTACTGTATTATTTTAAATATAATTCACCATGAATTAAAAGCCTATTTAGTGTTGTCTGAGTTAGAAGTTGCAAACAAATACTAATAAAAGTGAGTAAACGATGGAGTGAAATGATTTTCTGGGTTTTAAGCTTTTTGTGAGTGACGGTATCATAAAAAGGTGACTACTTACCCAGAAGAGAAAGTTAAAAACAAAAAGCAGGTATTTGAGACACACGGTCAGCCAGTCCTCCTGATCATCTTTATAAGCCGCCGACATCTTCCACACTCTGGTTCAATCCTGAAAATATAGCAGAAATGTTGGGATCAAAGATTAAAAAGCGTCCCCAAAAAAACAATGTAAAGTGACAACCTCAAAGATCTGTCTCATTATCCTCTGTGATTTTTTTGCAAATAAAAGCTTATTGCATGATTGCAGGTGTGTTTTTAGACGAGAGATCCAACCGATATTGCCTGTGGAACTGCTTTTTAAGGAAGTAATTGAATTTTTTTTCTTATTAAAAACTACGGATATGTTTATTGTTTATATATCTTCAAATATGTCTGGAGGGAATCTTTGAATTTAGTTAATTATTTAGAAACTGCTCAGTGCTACAGGCATTATTTGTAGATAATGACTGTCTTATATGTGATAAAGTTAGAAAAATAATGAGCCTTACACAGCTCTGACTGTCCAAGTCATACTAAAGTCTCATGGAACTAGCTACATAAAACAATGGAATCTGCCAGAGTTATCCAGGCAAAATGAACTTAGCCAACTTGTCTCATTATGCCATTTTGACAGCTTTGCATAAAATTTTGCGCATTTAAATACAGTCAAACAAACTACAAAACAATATTATGCGGGTAAAGTTCTCACAGTTCGACTCCTCCTAACTGCAAACACAACTTCCAGCTGATCACACAAAAATGCTAAGTACCACTCTGAGAGGATGACAAACACTTCAATCAAACTAACAAGATAAGGATCCATCAGTTGTTTAGTGAAACAGCAAGACAGCTAATAATATCATCTTCTCTTGTTATATCCACAAACCTCAATTTTAAAATATTTTAGAAGTAAACAGACTGTTCTGAATCATTTATTGAGCACACTGCTTCAGTTCTGTAAATAAAAAGGCCATGGGATGGGAAGCACTTACTATAGACCCACAATATTGATCTATGTAGAATCCTTCAGTGAAAAGCACAAAAGGAAACAGTGCAGGTTTTGTTTTGACCAGGAGTAGTAGTCTTTAAATTTTCATATGGCCTAATGTGGAAAGCCGGTTCCCCTCTTTCATAACCCTTCCATTTACCTCTAGTAGTATCTAGCCACGCAAATAATTTGGGCTTTTATTTGGTCACAATTTGAGATGCTATTTACTCCTCAACCTCAGAAAGAAAGGGTATTAAGGGATTCCATACATTCATTTGGTTTGATAGGTCAATTTATTGTGGGACTATTTCTGCAGGAGGAAACAGTTCTAACTGATAATTTGTTTTCAGTGTCGGGCGAACCACAACGTAAATTTTTTTTATTATAACTACAGTATATATCCCACCCTGTATTCACCTGATAAAGTCATCTATGACCATCGCAATTACTTTAAAGTTGTGATGAATTCAATCAAATTTCTTCATTATTAATGTACAATCTAGTGTGTTTTCAGTCCACCTGAAATGTAATTTCTAGAGCGGGGGTGTCAATACGAGTACAATGTGTGACAAGAAAATGGACCAGGTCCTATTTCTTCACAGAAGTGTAGTCAGTGATTTGTAAATGATTTGCAAGGCAGAGGAGAACTTCACCTGCTTCTTAAAAAATAAAATATTAATATTGTTCAGTGAGTAACTTTATTAAATTGAAATGCAACAGTAGAGGGACTAAATATGGAATAACTGAGACATCATATTGTTGAAATTACATATTTTTTCCCATTATAACATCTCTCCTGTTTTGTAAATTGAGTGTAAATAAATTCCATAAATGTTTAGAATGTATTTCTTTACATAAAAAGAAGGAGAGACATTTGTAGGTGTTAATTATAGATTCATATGAGAGTTTGACATCCCAAACCTACAGCATCTAATGTATTGAGAGCTGCAACAATTAGTCGATTATTCAATCAGTTGCCAACTATTACATTAGTCTCCAACTATTTTGCCAAGCGATTAATCCTTTGGAGTAATTTTTTAAAAAGAAACCAAATTACCTGCCTCCAGCTTCTCAATTCTTATTATTTTCTGGTTTCTTTTGACTTCTATAATAGTAAACTGATAATCTTTGCTTTTTGGGCTGTCTGTCATGACTAAAAAAGAAAGTTTAGATTGTAGCTTTGGCTTTCAACAGTTTATAAAATTTTAGAATCCAAACAATCAATCTAATAATCGACTATTAAAATAGCCATTAGTCGCAGCCCTAAATGTATTTTCGTTATAATCAGTTTACAGACGCAGCAGAATGTTAAGGGGGAATCTGATTGGACGACTCACCTTGATTGACAGGTGGATGTAACGATATAGTTAAATGAAAAATGTGATTTTATTTTGATAGAAAGAAGTGTTTTTTGTACATTTGTGTCAAGTATAGTCAAATAAGTGAACAATAGGTCTAAAAAGTTTGTTTTTTTGTCCATTTCAAGCAAACATGCAGTTATTGATATGTGTCCTAGCCAAGAAATGGCGTGCTAGTTCTCAATTTGGAGTTAAAATGTAGTCGTTTAAACAGATATTAATGTTTTTTTTGTTTAATTCTAGTAATGTTAGTTTAATATTTGGACACTGGTTAGATAAGAAGGCCTGCTACTGGTCGTCCAGGTGCTTTCCCCCCGCTGAGGCTCCGTCTTCCAGACGCTTCGGAGGTTTCACCCTCTCACCGCCGCAGGTGTCCTTCAGCGTCACGCGCAGCCCCCAAAAAACCGAGAGGACACGCGCCCCTTTAACGGTCCGTTTCACAAACTTTCTTACAGGATGCAGTGTAAACGAGCATCCTGTAAAAAAAAATTATACAACCCAAAAAATAAATAAATAATATCTTTGTACCTGCGTCGCTGAAGCCTGGGACAAAGTTCAGCCGAATTATACTGACGTTAAATAACCAAAACTGACGTTATCGTCTCATACTCACCAGACCGACGTTAAATGAGGGGGAAAACGTCCTCGTGCCGTTGCTATTCCTGTCAAATCAGAGCGCGCGACACTGCAGCAAGTGAGTCCAGCCAAGCTTGTTGCTCCCAGGCTGTCCCGGCGCGGATGCTGCCTTCAGGTGCGCCTCGTTTCGTTGAGTTGTTCGGCGTTTTTCCTTCCACGACTTTTTACGCCGACTGGTGCTTTTACACCGACCGCTCCCACAGGGAGGGACCGGGCTACGGAGAACGAAGTGAGCACTTGTTCGTGTTTCAGTGACAATTAACGAATGTAAAAATATTGATCTCCCTCAAACAGAAAACATCCGTCTTTTTCAACAACAGTAACATAAACACAACAGTATACAGTCAATCATTTTTATTATTGTATTTAAAGATACATAAAACCAGTAAGGTGCAGCAATATTAGTATATATAAAATGCAGATTTTTTTAAAAATTAGCTTTATTTTACAATACTTTTTTTACATTTCTGACAGCCCATAAAGGCAGCACAGTGTGAACATGTGGAAAGGGGTCAACGTAAAGTGACAGAAGGAAGTGGAGCTGCTCCTCCACCTTACCCAATAGGCTGAATACCACCGTTAACAGCATAACCTTGGTTACAGTGTAACCACATGCCCCTAGAAGAATTTCACAATGAGCTGGACATAAATAAACACTGATAAAACCAAAGGAAAGGCACAGAGTACCTTGAACAAAGCCTCAAAAGTAGTGTGTAGGTTTTTTTTTTTCATTGGTAACTTGGATACATCTCATTACGAATTCCAATCAAGTCAGCAAGACTAACAAATTATTAAATTGCTCTCCATCGAGTGAAGTAGATTACGAAATGCTTGAGCAGGGACCCCAAAGGGAGATATGGTAATTTGGTATTTCGGCAGTAAGCTAATCAATTTTGATTTCGGTGCCAGTAGAATTATTATCAAGAAAAATAATGTTTTAAAAAAAAAAAGAAAAAAGAAAAAAGGAAGACAAGGAGGAAAGGACACTGAGTTCTTTACAAGTCACAAATCATGGTTGTATTTCTGCTGTCTTTTCAATGTAATTATGATTGTTCGTCACAGGAAGACTTCTTTGACCAAAACAGACTCTTCACTATGTATTTGCCTCTTTTTCCGCGTCACTAATTCAATAAGCTTCCGAGCCATTAGGAGCAGATGATAGCTGCAGGGGGAGTAATGCTGCAGTGGTCACCTGCACCGGCGGCAATCAGTCTACCGAAACAACATTACTTAGCAGAGGATGTCCTCCATCAGGTCAAGCCTTTTCCTCCCAATAAACATCACCAGAACATGAAAAAAATACAGAAGATCGTCAATCGGCGGGTGCCTGTTTTCCATTTCCTCACATTTGCATAGGTGACACATGGTAGGACGAGCAGAAATGTGGTTTCCCCCCCCCCCCCCCTTATGCCAGCTCATTTCTATGCCGAGCCACTGCCCCTCTGTCCAGTCTCGTTCTGCTGCTGTTAGTTTATCGCCTCATGCTTTGTGACCCGCTAAGCTCGCTAATGCTTTCTCCCAGCAGGGCATGACCGAGCATGCAAGTCAAATACAAACTGGTTAAGGGAAAAGCAAACATGATGTGCATTGGTGTGTATGCATGCGTTTGCATGAGTCACAGAGGGGGAAATGGTTACAAGAAGGAGCAGCAAGTCCTTATTGCACAATTGATACTGCAATATATATAACCCTTCATACAAATCACATTTGGTACATTTTAAAATCTGGTTAACTGGAAGTGTGCCTGTATTGTTAAGTAGACAGCGACAGATAGAGTGTTTATCCTGTGGCAACATATTTCAGATTAGAAGAATTGTTTATAGAATGAAAATTAATGAAAAAAGCTGCTGAATTATACAACATGATACTAATACTTGTATGAAGCACCATTAAATCACTTGTTTTCTGTCTTTTCAAGCACTACTAAAACATAATGAGCTAATTAATCCTTACTGATGAAGAACAGACTTCAAATGTGTATTTTAGAGTTGAAAACAAAAGCATGAGGATAAACCCAAAGTTCGCTGTACGCTCCCAGCTCTCACTTGTTGGGCCTGACCTCTTGTGGTCACATTCACCTGGAAGCCACACCAGGGAGCGGCCTCTTCAAAAAAAAAAAAATGAGCAAAGCTCAAGTTTGAAAACGTCATAAAGGAACGGTCACGTCTACACTACGATTCAGGCTGATGATAACCGTAAAACGTCAAGGAAAAGATAATAATGTTAGAGCAGATCCAGACAATGGGACACGAGCCAAGACCCAGTTTTGGAGGTGAGGCGGATAATTGCCCCGAAACATTCAGGAGAGGCCTTCTTATGTCAACCATGCAAAGAACAGTCGTGACAGGAGTCTGTGTGGGGAACTCTGCAGAGACGGCTGAGTCTGGACAAGATTCTATTTTAATGTGAGGAGACAGTTTCAGGATTAGGACGAATGGGGCAGCTCTGTATGCAAAGCCAGGATGTACACCAAAAATGAATATAGGACTGTTTATGCAAAAGGGAGCCAGACATTTGTAAATCAAGGGTGGAAAATGTTTTGTAAAGCGCAACAATACCTTTACTGACAGCAACATCTCTGTCCCCAACTGATTACAAAAAGATGAGGGTTAGGATGAAATACTATTATAGTAGTATAGTATTGGAATGGTGGTATAAATGTGAGTAGTATATCTAAAAATATAATTGGTAAGCTAGAATTTTAATTATCAGTTATATTGGTACATCACCTAAACCTAAATAATGAATGATTTCAGCTAAGTAGAAGAGAAAATATACAGGTTCAACATGAGAAATTTACAAATCTTTTCCTTGTGTAAAATCATGCAGCAGATGGTAAACATTTTCCTATCCAGAAACAACTCAGAAACTTATAAACAGCACTTTTTCAGAAGCAGTTTTGCTGTGCACAAGTGACAAATATTGTGTATTTCTCTTATCTGAGATAAGATAGGAACCTTTATTTCAGCTCAAAAGGCTACTGAGCAGGCAAACTCATATAAAATAACATTTAACATGTACAGATTCAAATTTTATTCATATGAAAAAAGATATTTGTATCCATTTCAGTCCTGACTAATGAAGCCAAAAGGGGAAAAAAACATTTCTGAGTTTGAGTGCCAATACTGTGCGATTTTAGAGGTAATTTAGAGATGATTTATATATGAGGAGGCAGTAAATGTAACAAAGCTTTCTATATAAGTAAAAACCGTGCTGATATCTCCTCTGTGCCAAGGATGGCCAGTCAACATTTCACAGATCTACTGATCCTACATTTAGCTGAAATAGTGTCCTGTCTGCACATACACCCTACCGGTACATCAAAATCATAATTTTAAAAAAAATATTTTTTATTTTAAAAGGGGGTTTTGGGAAACACCATAGAAGTCAGTGTAGAGACAGCTGATCTTAGATAATTTACGTCTTGTTTCTGTACAGAAAGCTATGATTGGTTTATATCATTCTAATTAACCCTGCTGATGTTTTTACATGGTTCTTGTCCAGATATGGCAACAGCGTTCTGTTTGCTGTCACAGGAGAAGGTCCTGTGTTCCGTCTGCCTTGACGTGTTTACTCAGCCGGTCTTCCCCCGTGTGGACACAACTTCTGCAACTGTGTATCCGCGGCTACTGGGGCGCCACTGACATTTGCCAACGTCCGTTCTGAACTCCACGTCGACACCCTTGTGTCGGGGGCTAGCCGCAGAGTTTGAGAAGTCGCTTCGGAGCCTAAATCTACAGAAACAGCAGACGTCCTTTTATGACATCTGCTCCGGCCTTTAAATCCTGCCTGACTTGTCTGGCTTCTCTCTGCGAGGTGCACCTTGAGCCTCATCGGAGAGTCGCAGGCCCCAAGAGCCACGCATTAATCAACCCTGTGAGGGATCTTGCTGACAGAATGTGCACAGAGCACAGCAGGACAACTGAATGTACTGGCCACTGTTTGCCTCCGACGTTTCAAAATCGAGGAAGAATATGAAGCCCTAATGGCGAACAAAGGTGACGCTGTGGCCGATATCCAAAAGATGATCTGATCGAGGTCTGAGAAGATAAGCGAAGGTGATAGACACTGTCTGTGCATGCAAGAGAGGCTCTGAGAAGTTTCACTCTGTTTTTTAACTTTTACATTGGATGTGGACCAAAACAGCATATGTTTGAAAAAAGTTGTGAAGGAAAAGCCTCAAAAAGTGTGCATCTTTGTGGACTATGATAAGGGAGTAGTTTCATTCTAAATCTCATATCTATTCTTACACTGGCCAGTGCTTCAGAGAGGAACTCTACCCATACTTCTGCCCTGAAAGGAGTGAAGTGTATTTTGTTCCTCCTCTTGAGAGCACAGAGACATTAAAATTGGTTTCCGCTGAAAGTGTTAACAGTGACTTTTATTTTTTCCAAAAGTGCCCATGCATGGACTGAAATGTATATTTTTAGGTGTATTAGGATTGCACTGTGTAACATTCCTGCAAAATCATGTCTCAAGCTTGTTTTGCCCATTAAATCAGGAAATCTATACATATTCTGTCTGGTGGAGATTTGCAAAATGGAACAGTAGAAGGAAAAGACGTGTCCATACAAATGTTCCTTTCATAATCGAGAGTCTTGAAATAAAGAACATCTCTGCATTTGACAGGTGGACCGAATTAAATCAAAATCTTGACAGATTTCTGTTCTGTTTCTGCTGCCACTTTTCAAGATTTGAAATAAAGGATCTAAGAGCTGTCTTATGCATTTGTCGTTTTTCTCAACAGCACTTTTTTTTTTGCAACACTGTTAAATCAGCATCTTGATATGGCACCTGTCAGGTGGATGGATTACATTGGAAGAAGTGCTTGCTAACGCGTATTTCAACAACTTTCTTCACAAAAACTGAGAGAAATATGTTTTATGTGTGCACAAAAACTGTTTATTTTAACTCTCTAGTTGTAAAAGTTTTAAACAATGCTTGGTCATAAACATGTAACATAATAAGTGGTATAGTAGAGTGTAACCCGACTCACACTCCCCTGAACCTACTTCTAATATAATCCCATAATCAGAAAAACTGATTGATAATATGGCTGATAAAGTTGGGCAATTACAGAGTCACATCTTAAAATACAGGAAGTGTGAAGTGTCCTTGCAGTTTGTAAGATTCACCCTTCACACACACACACACAAAATCAAAACTAATGATGGTGCAAACCTGCTCATCAGGATTTAAGTGAATCATTCACACAGCTTTAAGGTAAAGGTGGCGGGAGTCTAGGAAAGTTCCTCATGGCTCTGTCGAACTCTCGGCTTATAAGTCAATCGATAGTCGTCTGCGCTCCTGCTTTTCATTCCTGACTCCTACCTACACGCTCCTGCCCCCACGCTGGGATGTGTGTTCACGAGAGTGGATGCAAACATTCCTCCTTTGGGTGCGATGTGTGGGCTGATATTCTCAAGCACATTCAGTTCGCTTTGTCTTTCCTTGGGAGATGGGGGTTCTTTTTTTTATTGTGATGCATATTGTGTAATTTCTTTCAAAGTAGGTTACTACTTAATGACAGTCTGGAAAAAGAGTAAGTGAACAGAATGAGAGCCGTCAACAGCAGACTGTAAAGCCTGGAAGTCATCATGTCTTTGTGTCTCACTGCTCGACGGATGACATTCAGACATTTAAATGAGGTGGTAATAGGAACCAGGACTATTTTAGGGCCCATCCTTCATGAGGTTTATGTTAAATATGAGTGAATGTGTTTCTGAATTAGAATTAAAGTGGGAGAATTTATGATTGGAAAATGTGAAAAAAGAGGAAAAGATGGACAATCATGCTGCTCTCTCAGGGTGTAGTAAGTCGTGTAAATATAGAGCCACCAACAATCAGCGATGAGTGACGACACAACGGGTGTTTTGTTATAATCAGGCCAATGAAAAACACCGACTGGTTTCACTGATTTCACTGACATAAGAGGAAGAAGTTCTCTATGATTACTACAGAAATAATCTTTCCTGAGCTATGAATATGACATCTTATTAAAAATACAATTAAAATTGTTGGAAAATATCTATTTAAAGATCCCCTATAGTTTACACCTACTCCCTATCAAAATTCTGAACCTGTGGTAATATTATAATTTTTAAAAGTAAAATGATGCATTATGCAGAACACCACGTGCCTGTGTTATATTATTATTTCACTGGAATCATTACACTTGTTGCATTAATACCGTACTATAATGCAACATGGGTAGTTTCGTTTAATGTCTCGAATCTTAGTAAGGGTAACTTTTAAAATAAATGCAAAAAGTGCTATTTCCATTTCCATCTCAAGTGTAGGGTAGAGGCATAAAATGGAAATAAAATACACATGCCTATAATTTCAGATGATTTAATGCAAAATAGCATAGCAAATATATATATATATGTGTGTGTGTATATATATATATATATATATATATATATATATATATATATAAATATATATATATATATACACACATATATATATATATATGTGTGTGTCACGTGTCAAGTTTCTGTGACGTGCTATAAATATCTTTCTGTTGCAACATAGACATTAGGAAACCCAAACACGTGTGAACTCTCTCTATAGTAACAGTGTGTAACCAGGACACTAAAATCCTCACTCATTGGTCCCCTCACGTGCTCCAGATAATTCTGGAACACCGGTCCTCGGTGCTGATTGGCCGAAGCCGCGTTCCAGGCGTCTATATGCTGAACACACCTGTAGCTGCGTTAGTCTACACGATGGACGTAACTCAAATCAGCATGGTGAAAGACATATTTAGTTTGCGCATTAGTGGTTCCACTAAGTCTGTTAGTAGATGTTTGAAATGATGGAATATCACAATGACATTTTTTCTTTTTTTAATTACAATAGATCATGGAAAATATATATATATATATATATATATATATATATATATATATATATATATATATATATATATATATACATTTTAAATCCACAACATACATCACCTTTGTTATATGAGAGGCTCAGCAATGGCTCGGTTGATTCTGGTTTGATTTTATTAGTGGTGTGTTCCTTTGCGAAGCAGACTTTTTCCTTTCTTTGAATGTGATTTTTTTTATTGTATTTTTCATGCACGTCGCCCCCCCCTCCCTCCCTCCCTCCCTCCCGCTGCTTTTTTTACGCATAAGAAGAAGGAGTAGAGTATAGCGCGTCTTTGGGTATTTTGCGCGTCCCAGATCCGGGGAGATGGCGGTGTCTCCAAACGGTAAAAGTAACAGAGAAGAAGCGTTTCTCAATGTGTGTTTCTAGAGCGCGAGTGGCTTCCTCTTCTTCTTCTTCTTTTTCTTGTTTTTGGTTTATTTTTTGCGCTCGCCAGTGACACTTTTTGCGGGTTTTTTTTCCCAAACTAGCGCAGCGGGATCCTGATGGACGCTCGGTTGCCTCCTGCCGGGATCAAACCCTCAACCTTCCAGCCGCGGCGGCGGCAGCGGCTTTTCTAGCCAATAGAACCGAGCTCCTGCATCCCTGAGTCCTCCCACCCTTTTAAAAAACAACCTGTTTTTACGCTCGCAACTATGGATTATCGCACCCCGCGTAAATCCGTGCCACAACTTTTCTTTCGGTGGAGGATGGACGGATGGATGGATGGAGCGAAACATGTCATGTGGCATCCCTCCGTGCGTCCAGGACATGTGTTGGCCACTGGCTTAGAGTGATTTTTTTTTTTTTGGTCACGTTTTTCTTTTATTATTTTTTTTTTTTATCAAAGAACTGGGATCCTTCGGCGGAACACTTGGAAGAGTTGTAGCGTAAAATCTCGCCGGCTCTCATGGGACTGGGGCATTCGTCGCGGTGTTTGCTGCTACGGCGGAAGATGGCGGAGGCGGACAGCTCGGAGGTAGGGACCTTGTGGATGTCCTGCACCCCGGGACACTCTCTCTCTCTCTCTCTCTACCTCTTTCTCTCTCTTTATCTTTTCTTTTTCTAAATACGGTAACAACGCGTTCGGCTTGAATTCGAATCCGTTCGCTCCGGTTATCGCGGTGCACGACCACGTTTATGACGCGCTGACGGAGGTGCAGGGCGAATAAAGTGCATCTCACCCCCCCCCCCCCCCCCCCCTATCCCATCCCACCCCATCCTATCCCATATCATCCCATCACCCTGCGTCCTGCAGATGTTACCTCTGATAGAAGTAAACTGCTGTAATTGCAACATTAGCTACAGTGCACCCCACCCCCCCCTATCCGGAGTGGTAAAGGGGGGGGGTTGGATTGCAGCAAGGTTACCGATGAGCTCGTGGGACGCGGCGGCGTCCGCTGTCCTTGGTGCTGAAATGCAACCCGCAGCATTCACATCGCCGCACTTACGGTATGTGTAAAGGCAGAAGGCGTTTTTTTGGGGTTTTTTTTTTGGCTCATTAACTCTGATCTCTCTCACCCCCCCCCCCTCCTCCTCCTCCTCCTCCCCCCTCGGTGAGCCCTAGGCACCTCCACTCGCTCCTAACGCCACTTTCAGTTCCGACACTCCGGATCGGTGAGGTGTCTGAATTCTGATCTCTCCTCCTCCTCTTCCTCCTCTTCCTCCTCCACAGCGGCAGCAGCAGCAGCAGCCTGCCACGGCCCCCCACTCCCACTCCCACTCCCACTCTGCCCAGCCCTCCCCGCTGCCCAAACCAGTGCCTACCCACCATGTGCCCTGCGCCCCGCACACGCCGCACGTCGCGGCCCTGGCCACGTGTCCTGGCCGAGGCAAGATCAAGTTCATCAGCCCCGAGGAAATGACGTCACGGGACTACTACTTTGACTCCTATGCCCACTTTGGCATCCATGAGGTAGGGCTGGCCCTCCTGTCTGTCTGTCTGTCTTACCTGATGCTCTTTAACTTCCCTGTTAGTCTGGCTGGAAAATCACTACCCAACAGATTTTGGTGGACAGTTAGATGTTTGGACCGATGACGGGTTTGGATGATTTTTATCGCATACAGACATTCTCTCGGTCCAAATTTATCCCTTTGGAGCGATTGCAACAAGTTCAACAACGTTTAACAAGTCACGAGTGCCAAGGAAAACAAGCAAAAATCCAGCGTTGTTATTTTAACATATCTTCAAGCGTGAAGGTCACAAAGAGCTTTGGTTGGGACCTTTCTGTGTGATGTTCTCCTTATGTCTGCATGTGTTTCCACCAGCTTCCTGCCACAGTTCCAAAAACATGCTGAGGTTAATTGGAGCCTCTGGGTGTGAGAGCGTGAGTTAATATCGTGTGTGACCCATACAGGCTGTGACCTGTCTGGGGAGGTCTACAGATTGAATTACTCACAAGTAGCAAGTGAATCTCACATTTCATCTGTTCAAAATGCACCTTAAAGGGATATTATCAAGTTTTTAATACTCTTAACATGTGCGTGGATAAATAGGCAAATGGAATAAATGCATATAGAAAAGGGCTGGATGGATGAATAATAAAAACTCAACCAGATGATTGCCCCCCGAACAGCCCCAGCCCTCAGAGGTCACTGGACGTGAACTGATTGGTTGAGAACAAGCCAAGGAGACAGACAGAAAGAGAAGGAGAAAGCGGCAGGATTTTCCTTTTAAAATTTAGGTGCCTGATGATTAAGATGCATACCTACACATTACCTACAAATACTGCCAAAATAAATAAAAAAGAAAGCTTTACATTTTGAGTTTCGGAGAATGATATCTCTGGGAAACAGAATGGTCTGCATTATCCGCGTTGGCACAGAGTGCTGACAAAATAGGAGGCTTTTCCATTACCATCTACTGTAGCACTTATGGAAATAATCCATATTCAGCACTCTCTAAATGAAGAGTAGCCGTGTCTATCTTTTACAGTCATCTACAGTCAGCCCGCGTGAGGGAAGCGTAGTGCAGTGCCCTAGCTAATGACCTTGATGTTGGAAGTTGTGGCGCTGGAAAAGTTTGGGGACATATAGGCCTTTTAACTCGTGTCCATATTTAGCATGTGGGTCAGGTTTTTTGTCTGCTTGCAGACAAAGAGAGTGTCCTGATTAGAGGAGTGCAAAGTGAGAAAGGAGAGAAAAGGGAGATGGATATCGGGCGTTCCCCACAGGCTTTTGTGTTGTACTCCCGTCTATATCCAGAAGCTCAGTCACTTGTCACCAAGGCTTTTGGCCTAAATTCTGCACATTATGTAACATCATGTATGTGTAAATCGACTATTATTTGAGTATTTGGCGGTAAAATTGAAGGCTGCAAAAAAAACATGATGGATTACAGCTGGGAAACCTCGGTTTTGTCTGCGATTCCAACAGGAGATGCTGAAGGACGAGGTGCGGACGCTGACCTATCGCAACGCCATGTACCACAACAAGCACGTGTTCAAGGATAAGGTGGTCCTGGATGTTGGCAGCGGCACGGGCATCCTCTCCATGTTCGCCGCCAACGCCGGCGCCAGACACGTGTACGGGGTGAGACAGACACGACACCAATTTGTATTCTTTCCCTATAAACACATCTAATCTCAGTCATCTCTGTTTGTGTGATGAATGATGAAGAAAAGCTTCACGATCCGAAGCAAAAGTATTACATCTGGGTCCGCTTATCTCCCGTTCCTTCCCCATATCAGACGCATTTTTTAAATTCTTCTGTCCGCAAATCGCTAACCTCTTGCAGACGGTCATACAGAGGCAGCGGGACATCTGGCTCTTTCTGGTTCCTCAGAGCAGCCTCGTAAGTCACAGGTTCGACACTCGTGGCAGTACCAGCTCCTGCGGTTATTTATGATCATGTTATGGAACGGGAAGGCCAAAATGATGTAGGAGATGAGCAACCAGGGACACATACGTTGATTAAATCTCCTCTTCCACTATTACCCCAAAGGTTAACGTGTATCTGGAATGGGGAAACGGGAACATTTTTCCACTAAAGGGATATGAAATATTCCTATTAATTACAAAAAATGTAGATATTTTAACAAAATGTTCATGATCCGATTACATACCGACCGCTTCTGTGGTTTTCTCCTGCAGATTGAATGTTCAAGTATATCCGAATATTCGGAGAAGATCATCAAGTCAAATCACCTACACAATGGTGAGTAGCAGCGGCTCTCCATCTCTTCTTAATGCAGAACGGTGGGCAAAATATTCATATTTCCATCATTACCGTCACACCTGATGATGTTAGTCACAGTGCTGATGGTTAAACGGCAGCGGGCCTCTGATGTCTGAAAAACATCAATACGCCATCAATCAGAATTCCCTCACTGGTGCAGAACACTACGGTAAAGTGCCAGCGTGCACAGGAAGGGGACTGGCGACAGACGGGGGGGTGGGGGTGGGGGGGTTTCATAACCTGCACATTTGATGCTACGCTGGGTTTTATTTCATCTTTGTACTTTCGATTCGGGCTCTAAGCTGACGGTTGCCTCGAGGCATACGGGATATACAAGTGCCAAAAAAAAGAAGAAGTTAAACAAACAAGTAAAAAAAAAAGAACAAAATACAAAAATCGCTTTGGAGAAATATAAACTGCATGTTTCTGAAAGCAGATAAGGTGTGACAAGGTGACAGATTTAGCACACTATATGCACTGATTTCTCATACACAGCAGGGGGGGGAAGTGACACTTTTTTTTTTAATTAGATTAACACCTACGTAGAAAGTCCATTTGAAGTCATTTTGCTGTGTAATTCTTGAGATAGATAGAAGTTTAGTTTAGTTCATAATTACTTGATGAAATGGGACAATACACAACAGTAGATATTTAAAGAAAATGTAAAAGCATCCAATTATAGGCAATAGGCTTATTTTCAGTGTATTGCCGTGTAGTTAGTAGGTATAAGCCTATGGATCATAGTAAAGGAGATGCATTTTGAAAATATCACATATTTATTTGCGGTTTTATAGCAGTTAAACACCTAATACTCAATACTTTACCTGCTAAGATGATGCAGAATCTAATTTACTTTGATAAGATGTAGGATGTGCTATTTAAAAAAAAATCCTGTTGTATTTCCATATCACAAGTCAAAGGGGCCCTAATGGGAAAAAAGAAACAAGACAGACAAAACAAGCATGCATAACACTCTGAAGGAGGTGATGGGCACACTAATTAAGCTGCACTAATTTACAGCAAACCCAAGGCATGCAAAACACACACCCCCCCCCGTCCGAGAATAGAGACATTGTCCGATTTGCATTAATGCGATGAAGATGCTGTGAAGTAATTTATCGCCTGCTGTTCCGTGGCTCTCTCCGCTCCGCAGTCATTACCATCTTCAAGGGCAAGGTGGAGGAGGTGGAGCTGCCCGTGGAGAAGGTGGATATTATCATCTCAGAGTGGATGGGCTACTGCCTCTTCTACGAGTCCATGCTCAACACCGTCATCTTCGCCAGGGACAAGTGGCTGGTACGATGGCGGAGCTGGAAGCTTGAGAAAACTTGTGCTTACTGTGTGTGTGTGTGTGTGTCATGCGGCCGCCTGGACAAATAAGGCTTTTGACACATAAACAGAGCAGACAGTGATGAAGTGGAGGATTTACTGTACGCTTGCGTGCACGGGTCTGCTGCCCAGATGCTGAGGTCATGCATGAATGATCTGGTTTCTCACCTCGGTAGCAGCCTGCAGGCTCTAAATTGGGCACATGTGATCCGCTATTACTTTCCAGGTGCGCGAACAATAAAGATGATGGATCGTCTTTGTGTGTGTGCATGTCTGCGTTTGTGTGTGTGTGTGTGTTTATACACGCATTGATACCTGACACTTTTCTTGTATTCAGAAACCCGGAGGCCTGATGTTCCCTGACAGAGCAGCTCTCTATGTTGTAGCCATTGAGGACAGGCAGTACAAGGACTTCAAGATTCATTGTAAGTAATTAATGCAGATTTTTTATTAAATATATGCTGTCTCCCTCTCCTAGGTGTGTATATTTAATAACTAAGTGAGTTTAGACATGAAAGTAACATAACTTTACTTTACCTTCATCTATTCAGCATTTATGCAGTGTATACACATGTAGTCACTATAACTATAATCCTATGTGTCTTTATAAATAAGGTTATTAATGTACTAAACACCCATACATATACGCTGGTGTACACTGTAGGAGTTATGACTGACAGTATATTAAACAGTTGTAGCATTCTTGTTTAATAGACACTTAAAATAGTAGCAAACCATATTATAGTGGATTATAAATCATTTATTAAATGTTTAAAAAGTTGTAAATAATACATCTATTAAGGTTAAGATATTTGTATTAATCCCACATTTAGAGGCAGCACCACAAGTGGTAGGTTAAACACATAATGGATGTTAGAAAACAGATGCTTATATTTAAATACAGCTGATGGTGGAAGCAACATTAGAACTCTCTATCTGGTTCTGGTTCTGCTCCTGGATCTAGTAAGGTTGACGCTAAGGTTAAGGTTAGAGTTAAGAGTAAGTTCAAGGTTACGTCTGGAGTCAGTTTAAGTTTAAGTCTGGTTATAATAAAAATCTCAGCTTGCACAATCCTGCACCAACCTTGCAGAAGTGGTCTACATGTTTAGCTATGCTAGCTATCTTAAAGACAAATGAAGTTAGGAGAAGGATATTTAACAACACAGATTTTTCATATCTTGGCAGCCCGAGATGAATGAATATATATGCAGGAAAATGTTCTACAAACATTGTGAAAGCAATTGGTTTCAAATCCTTTGTAAACGTTGCCTCCATAGAACGTTGCACCAAAAGTATTCCAGTCGGCGAGGTGTGTACATTCCCTACTCTGAAGTCACGCCATGTGTTCAAATAGCAATCTCAGAGGGAGTGCTGGGATTATCCTTGTGATCCAGATCAAGGCACCAATATTAATGGTGGCGATCGCACCGGGGTAATACATCCTGCAGAGTTTCCGTGTACTGCACAGGTGGCCTTCGCTGTTCTAGTACATCTAGACGTGCACAGAAAGGTACATTCTATCAGACAAATCCCATAAGAAATCAGCCTATCCACACCCTCCATACGCTTATTTTTAGTTTCTTCCTGCGTCTGAGGCATATTACACCTTCTCATTGTACTGACTTAGCATTTGGCCCCTTGGCAATGCAAGGGCTGGTGGAGAGACAGAGGGGCCAGGGAAGGGAAGGTCTGCTTGCTGCGTTTTCAGCCTAAATTATCATAAAAATGCTCCCAGACACGGCGGAGGAGGCCGAGCAGGCCGGAGTCCGTTTCCAGGAGGGCTCGTCTTTTCTCCAGGTAAGGACAGGATTGACAGAAGGACGGTGTGAGTTTTTTTCCTTCTCTCCTCAAGGGTTAAGCGCTCTTCCATTTTCTCGCTGTCTGACAGCTTGACAGGAACAGAGAGGTCAGGGCTTCGCGAGCGCAGGAAAAAAAAAAAAGTCAAAACCCGGAGGACCGCACGTGTTCTCGCACATGCTTAAGATGTTTCGTGTTGTGTGTGTGTGTGTGTGTGTGTGTGTGTGTGTGCGCGGAACAGGGTGGGAAAACGTCTACGGGTTTGACATGAGCTGCATCCGCAACGTGGCCATCAAGGAGCCCCTGGTGGACGTGGTGGATCCCAAGCAGGTGTTAACCAACGCCTGCCTCCTGAAGGTGAGTGCATAAGAAAAAAAAATTAAATATATGCAAGCTCTTTGTCTTTCGTGCCATAACTTATGGACACGTTCAGTCACAGTCTGACAGGCGTCACTTCCAGAGTATCGGAACATCTCCTGTCGCCTGAGACAATTTCCCAGCACATAATAGAGGTTTCTCAGTCCGCGGATTTGTTTTCATGCTTGAAGATACAACGCTGGCGCGTCTTTCATCTCCCAAATGAATAAGGGATAAGCATTCAGCGAGGGGATAGCTTCTTCTTCTTCTTCTTTTTGTTTTGTTTGACCCTCTCTTTCATTATCTCTCTCTCTCTCTGCTTTATATCATGTTTCTTTCTACTCCAGTGAATGCCATATCTCCTTTCCCCTTTCACTCGTTCCTCCTTAATCACTCCCTTCCCTTTACCCTTCAGCTTCTGTCATATCCTCTGATTTAAACAATGGCCAGGCGTTCACTCCTCTGAACGGATAGGGTCGTCTCACTCCATCTTCCCCTCCTGCGTGATTGGTGAGATGTCACAGCCGGAGCGGCCTCACGATCATTCGGCGGGGAATGAAAACGCTGTAAGCACCGGCCTTCCCTCTGTGGTCAAGGAGGCGATTTATACGAGTGCGTTTACGAGTCAGCTACAAACAACTGCCTCTATCTCTTTCGTATGCATGTATTCGAGGTTTACTCACCTCCGCTGTCAGCCGGTTCACCCTCGCCTCAAATTCAAAATTGCCACTCATACCTCACACACTAAAATTACAAAGTCACTCCCTGGGATTTTTTTTTAACCTCCTCCTACAATCTGCCGTACATGGCCTGGTATCACTGGAAGGACAGAGGTGTTAAATCACGATCTGTCATGCTGACGCCACGCGGGCCGAGCGGTTCGCGGCGCGTGAAAAGACGCGGTCAAGTTGAGCGGGTTGCAGCGTTAAAAATTTCCAAGTCCTCTTTGAATGTGGCCGTGCGAAGGCAGCGACGCACCTGCTCCGCTCCTATTTTGGGCCCGTTCGCGATAGCTGGCTCGCGTGGACGCTGTGTTCACTCAAACTCTCACACACTCACACACACAACCTCCCTCCCTTGTCGAGTCGAGGGAGGACACCCACACAGCATGTGTACTGTGAGCAGCCTGCGTTTGGCCACCCGTGATTCAACCTGTGGGCTTTTCACACGCAGACATTCACACATGCACGATAATCACTGTGAATAATCAGGAAGCGTCGGCATACACATGTACTGTATGTATGTGTGAGATGCGTGATGCCGTTACGACATGACAGGGCAGGAAAAAAAAAGGATGAATTGGAAAGCAATCTTCAATAGATGAAGGAAAACCCAAAAGAGATTTTTTTTGCACAGGAAGTGGACATCTACACTGTGAAGCCAGAGGACCTGTCCTTCACCTCGGCCTTCTGTCTGCAGATTCAGCGCAACGATTACGTTCACGCCCTGGTCACCTACTTCAACATCGAGTTCACCAAGTGTCACAAGAAGACCGGCTTCTCCACTGGTGAGACTTCACAATAATTACATAAAAAATATTTACATATCCAAATGTAACCAGATTAAGCAATTTTTGTCGATTTGCAATTTCAACCAATCCTATCGCTACAACCACCTGTCAATCAAGACAGAATATGAACTAAAACCCTGATTCGTCCTTTCATCCAGCAACATTTTCCTGGAAATATGGTTTATTTTATGTCAATTACAGTGTGGGCAGTTGATATATTTTTCGCCAACTTCTTTCCAACCGCATCATTTGCGGATGCATCTATGAATGGTAAAGCATGCGAAGGGAAGCAAAAGGCATGAATGACATTTAAAGGTGAGAGTGGCAGATGTTTTACTTTGCCATAAATCCCTGTTTGTCTCGATAATCCACTGAGTTCGTTGTAATCAGTTTCCGCCAGACAGATGGCAATAAAAAACATTCCGGGAGTAATACTGGAGGAATACATATATATCAAAATTATGGGCAAATAAAAACCCGAAGCCGAAATGTCTTCACGTCTAGATGCCGCTAGAGAGGTACGTGAGAAAATATGTTTGACCCCTTTGAGCATTAAGAAGAAGATGTCACACAACTACAAGAATTTAGTAGTAAGTGACTCATCCACCCTGATTTCCAAACTTCTCCAGAAATCTTTGATGGAACATATGTGACCGGTTAACCAGAGGTTAAAACAGCATCTTAGCTCTTGGCTACACTCTGCTGGTGTTACATGATCCCTGTGTCGAAATCACCAAGCACCTCTGGTTACGTGGAGTTGAGGTGACTGTAGAAAGAGTGGCTGAGCTGTTATGTAAGCTTATTTTAATATAATGATGCAGCCAGCGCTTACATAATATTCTGTAGAGGAGGTTCTATGTTTGGCTGAGTCTTGTTGGGCCTGAGGCTGAGTTCTCGCCTATCAGCCTCTGTATTTCTCCCACTGGTTGAGTTTATTGCAGTTGCTTTGCTGGTAAAATTTCTCCCATGTGAGAGCGCCCAGGGCAGTCGGCTGCCCATCTGAACTGCTTTTAAACACAATAATTTTTCATGCTCCCCTCAACTCCACTTTACTCCCCCCCCCCCCCCCCCGCTTTTCCTCTTTGCTTATCCACCTTCTCCATTACTCTGCTTCCATCTTGCTCCCACGCATACATCCGCCACTCCTCCCGTCCTCCTCCCTCAGCTCCGGATTCTCCCAGCACGCACTGGAAGCAGACAGTGTTTTACTTAGAGGACTACTTAACTGTCAAGAAGGGAGAGGAGATCTTCGGCAGTATCGCCGTCAGGCCCAATGAGAAGAATGTGGTAAGATAACATCTTTCAGAAACACATCATGTAGAGTTGTAGAGCCAAGCAACTTTTTCTAGGTCCTAGAGAAGACATTTCACCTCTCATCCAAGAGGCTTCTTCAGTTCTGAGATTTAGTGCCAAGGAACTCAAGATTTTAAAAATAAGAGTGTGAGCTTCTGATACGGCATTGTACCTTGCAGACAAGGTATGTCTAAGGCCACCCCTCAGACATAACTTGAAGGAAGGAAGAAGGTTTCTCTGAGTGTACATGAATGGCTTCTTTCACTCCAAAACCAGGAGATTGGCGTCCTCAAAGTAGTGACCTTCATCTTTCAGATGCAGAGGTGATGGCCTAAGACAGCGCTGCCACATCCTGCTCCTGGAGAGCTACTATCCTACATGTTTTAGGAATCTCCCTGCTCCAACACACTTGATTCTAATCATCAACTCACAATCAAGTAGCTGAAACTTGCCAAGGGCTTGTGAATAATTGGAATCTGTTGTGTTGGAGTAGAGGGATTCGTAAAACATGGAGGATAGTAGCTCTCCAGGAGCATGATTGGAAGGAGAAGCCCGATCTAAGACATAACTTGCCAGCAATGTAAAAAGCTGTATCAGAAAGCACTTCCCGGGAAAATTAAAACTCTTTCACACCCCCCACCCACTCCTGGGAACATGTTATATTCACATGACCAGGCCCTGGTTTCAGGGGTGTATTCAGCACTGTCCCAGAACTGAAGAAGCCTCTTGGATGAGAGGTGAAACGTCTTCAACCACTCAAGTATTCCAGTCATAGATAAAGATGACCTGGATGACTGAGAACATTTCAGAAAGCATGTTTTTCCACTTTCGACTCAGCGTGACCTGGAGTTCACCCTCGACCTCGACTTCAAGGGACAACTGTGCGAGGCGGCCATCTCCCACGACTACAAGATGCGTTAGGAGCGACACGGCGAGCCCCTCGGCCCCCGTCTGGAGGGGGGAGGGGAGGGCGCGGGCTCTCCGCCGAGCATTCCAGTTGGCCGGCTGGGGGGGGGGGGGGGGGGGGGGCGGGGCGGACGCCATGCATCCGTTCGGATGCCGTCAAGCCAGCACCTACGTGATGTCATCAGAATAGGCAAGTATCTGTCAGCAATAGTGCCATCACCTGCACCAACTTGATTGACACGGGCACGTCGTTGAATGTAACATCCTAAATGAACTTGATTTTTTTTTCTTTTTTCCCGCCCTCTTCCTCACTAGTTTCTGGAAAATAAAATGTTTGAGTATAAAATGAGAAGCATACGTGAGTATTTATATTGTTAGTGCAGCTAATTGAAAAGCATTGATCTGTGTGATGTTGAGATGGTTACAGCGCAGTTATAAGCAGTTTTCCCCATTAGTCATTAGGATTTATTATGTACTGTATGACTGTGTAGAGTATAGTAATACATTGTGTTCTATTTTATTATTTGCATGCATGTTTTTGCTTCATCGGTTTCCAGGAAAAAAAAAGTGTGAAATGTAATTTTGTTTATTTGTTTAGTTGAAGATCATTCTGAACAATTGATGCCAGAATAAAACAGAGCGTTGCCTCAGAACAGGAACAAACACAGATGCAATATGTCATGTACCACTTTTGTTTTTGGAAAAAAAAAAAAAATCGAAATGAACAAAGAATATGGGCAGGAGGAAAAAAAGGGAGATTAAAATGATGAATAAAATGAGAAAGACTTCCAAAGCAAAGACTCTACTCAATTTCTTTCCACATATGTTTCATTAAAAACATTTCAACGAATTTATTTCAACTTTAGCACAATCATAAAATATGACTACTTAAAGACAAGAAAAGCTTCTATATTATAATTTTTCCACTGGGTAATTTTTTTTAGTGATACTAATTATAATACATATATTCTTTAGTTTAAAATCATGTACTATAGAGTAGACAGTACTATTTGGTGATTTGGTGACACAGCATTATTTACAGGAAAATGTGTAGCATCATATTTTCAATTCAGACAATTTGTTCCTTTGAGTCTCATTGACAAAGCTCAGCTGTATTTTCTTGAGTAACGGGATCCTTCATGCTGATGTTGGCATGTTCTGCATTTCTGATCTAAAAAAAAAACTAAACTGAAGACTGCCTGTTAAATACACAATTTCAATCTACAATAATGTCTCTTCACTCTCAAGAGAATGGAAAAGAATCAGGGAATGACTTTACACTCTGCAAAACCTATATACAAAAGTCATCCAGAACTTGCCACACTGTGCGTGTGAGTCTGAAATACCAGACGTCTAAAAGTTTAGTTCGCTTTGCCCGTCAGCATGACTTTACTTGCAGCACGCTTTCTTCTTTATGGGCTGAGCCGTGAGGATGACTGTCGTGTCCCTCACCCTGTCCTCCTGCTCCATCAACACCCTGAGGAAGGACACAGACGCAGACAGAAAAATGAGGAAAAACATTGTTATCGCAGCTCCAATATCTCCAGCCGCATATTTCATGTGGACGGGTGACGGTTTGGCAGCCGTCGTTATTTCACTCATGATCTTACCTGGCCAGGTGTGTCAGGGACTCTGACACATTCTTGCCGGTGTAGGCACTGACCTCGAAGAACATCACTTTGTTCTCCTGCGCACACACACACACACACACACACACACACACACACACACACACACACACACACACACACACACACACACACACACACACACACAAGCACTGTCAGCGACTGCATCTCAGTGCTGTGTAGAACTCTGAGACGGACAGCATCAATTATTTCAGCGGCATTGCTTATCATCTTTAATAGAACAGACAAGAAACTGCTCGTTATGCTTTTGAGGGAAAGCACAAAGCGATAGAAATACATATATATTTATATATTTTTAAAAAAAAGTGTCAAGATAAATTATCAACGAGCTCCGACGTCAAACGTACATAAGCCAGTTGCTCGGCTTCTTTGAATGACACCTCCCTGTCTCCATCCATGTCCATTTTGTTACCCAGCAGGAGGACGGGGATCCCTTCTCCTGCAGCTTCCTAATAAACAGAGGACATAGTAATGGTCTCAGACTGTTCAATTTACCTCGGTTTTATTTGAAGTTTTGATATCCCAAGATATAATTTTGGGTGTAAAAACACCAAACATCAACTCCGTTCACATCTCCTCTCTCAGGCCTCTCTAAACAGAGCAGTCAATAACCGCTTTAAGGTAAGAAATGAAAGATGTGCTGTTGTAAACACCGGAAAGTGAAATACAACATATAAACAAAAAGATTCACGGATTTATTAATAAACATCTACTGCATAACCCCCCTACAGCAGTTGCGGGAGACGTTCTTGGGTCAAAGGTCAGACCTGGACGTTGCTAAGCCAGGGCTGGACAGCCTTGAAGCTCTCCTTCACTGTGACATCATACATCACCACCACGCCGTCGGCCTTGCGGAAGAACTGCTTGGTTATGCTGCGGAACCTGTGGATCAATAACATGGTTGATTATTGGTGTGTTGACTAACTTTATATGTGTCACTGACTGTATCAATTTCAATATAACATTGATGAATTGTCACATGGCTGTGAGGGCTGCAAATTTCTGCAAAATATCCAGAAACTCGCTACTGGTAGAATTTTGGGAACATTCAATTCAAAAGCCTTGTGCTTTGGGCTCATCTGTTTATCTGTTTATGTGATGGAGGGATGCACAGTGTGGCACTGCAGTAAGTAGGGTGCATGTGATTGTAAAGTGGACTTGCAATAAACGGATAGTTTAAGAAATTGTTTTTTTAATTTGGTGGTCAAGCTATCCCTGCTATTCCTTCAAATCTGGTTGTTTTAGCCAGGATTATGTTACAATATATTTTCTAAACTATATTTAGGTTCCTTGTTAAGGGTCCAAGACATAGGGACCTAATTCTAATGTTGATAAAGTTTTATTCCCCTTAATTCCCATTCCCTTTTTACAACCCTGTACCATGATTCACTCACCTCTCTTGACCCGCTGTGTCCCACAGCTGCATGGCTACTTGTGTGTTGTCCAGCGTTAGTGTTTTCACACTGTAGTCAATTCCTGATCAAGACACAACGATCAATAAAATATAATCGGTCAGTCATTTTCTATCCTGAAACCTTCTTGCTGTGAGGCAATGGCGATACTCATGGCTCGACCCCTATGTCTATTCTTCTATCCCT
This sequence comes from Eupleurogrammus muticus, assembly GCA_036785175.1. Classification (NCBI taxonomy): domain Eukaryota; kingdom Metazoa; phylum Chordata; class Actinopteri; order Scombriformes; family Trichiuridae; genus Eupleurogrammus; species Eupleurogrammus muticus. The sequence continues at coordinate 10,068,435 of JAYKQN010000022.1, forward strand.
CTATATACGTGAATTAGTAATTTGTTATTTTAAAGGTTTTTTTTTAATAGTTCATTGTTGATACAATTTTGCTGAAGTGCAAGCAACAATATCATAAAATGACCACTAAGGGGTCTAGCGAGGTGTTATACTGACTTCAGAAAGTAGAGATAACAAGGCTGGAGTGGGGATTGGAAAAGATGAAAGCAAAGAGGAGAAAAAAAATACATCAAACATGACATAATCTGCGGTACAATGTGTACCAGGACTCTGACAGACTGTGTGACTTCCCAAGCCCTTTCATGTGATGCTAAATCCCCACTTACGATCTTCAGCGCTCGGCGTCTGGAAAGAAACACACATGCACACACGCCGCTCAGATCCGTGCCTTTTTTATGTTTTTTTTTTTTTTTATTCTCACCCACAGTGGCGATGGTTGAAGGGCGAAACTGGCCGTCACAGAAGGAGCGCAGCAGGGACGTCTTGCCTACGCTCGAGTTGCCGACCAGGACCACTTTGAACAGACGGTCTGGGGCGAGCAGCGCTCTGTCCGTCGCCTTGTGATGAGAGAGAAAACACATCACAAATCACAAAATCCCTGGTTGGGTCCGGGTCATGGTTTTTCGATTTGGTATACGATGATCATTGGGAAAATCAGCCTAAAACTGATTTTTGTTACAGTCTGAGGTTAAAAGAAGAGGAGAGCCTGGCTGCAGGAGGAAACATGGAGAGATCTAACATACGTTTCATTTATTTGGCAAAAAAGATATCTTTGACAAAGAAGCATATTAGCACTAGACTTAGGTCCTTATGTCTTCTCTTTATACAGTGCAGGAATAACCATGTTGTTGAAGTGTTTGCGGGGGGGACTTTTTATATCATGGCTCCAGTGGTTTAATCAAAGAGCTGCACATTATCACAGTTTTGTCAATAACTTCCTCACCACCATCATTGTAGGTCACTAAATGCAGCCAAGCTGCAGACCTATAAAGTCCTGCTGAAGCATCTTCTAACTCGGGCTCTTTCCTACGCTGCGTCCCTTCTTCTTTTTGCTTACTAAAGGCGGTTGACTTTAGGCACAGCATCGCCACCTGCTGCTCTTGAGGGTAAACACTTCACCAATGACAGAAAGCCAAATGTTCTAATGTTTTTTATAATGTCTGTAGACCTTGACTCAAAGAGGTGACGCGTGTGACTCTGAAGCAACAAAGCTATGCACATACCTGCTGAGTCTCCTTCCCAACAGGTTGACCCCTCGGAGAGGGCGGCGTCTTTTTCACTCTGGAAAAGCGCGACTTTCTCGCCTTGAGGGTCTCCGCCAGCACAGGGATCTGGCTGGGGGGCGGGGCGGCGAGGGGGTCTGCCGCCGTGACAACACTGGAATCAACGTCGTTCGGCGCTTCTTCTTCTCCTTCTTCCTCCTCCTCCTCTTCCTCCTCGTCGTCCTCCTCGCTGAGCTGGTGCAGTAGTCGCTGGGCCCCCTCTAGGAGCAGGTGGGGCAGGTGGTCCTCTTCGATGGAGATGACTCGACGGAGGGGCCACCCGTCAGGAGGGGCGTCCAAGACCTCCTCCTCGACCCGAGCCTTCCTTTCCATCTCCGCTTTCTTTACTCTTTCTCTGTCTTTCCCTGCCCCCCTTTTAGGGGAGGCCGCCTTGCTGGGCGACTTTTTTGCCTTCGGCCTCACGTCGAGGCCTTTAGGCGATGCGGGGTAGCCGAAGCCGTTGGCTAAGGCAGAGTTTTTCTTTGCTGCAGGGCGCTGTTGGCAGGTGGGGCCGCTAGAGGCAGCGGTGGTGGCGGAGTCGTCCTCGCTGCAGGAGGAGGAAGCAACAAACACGATATGAAGGTGCTCTACAGGCAAGGCCTCCAGAGACTGGTAGGACCCGTCCACCAGCAGTGGGGCTCTTTGGAAAACAGAGGAGAAACAGAGGATACGAGATGAATATCTGGAGGCCAAAGCACTCGAATGTCTGGAGAGAGAATTGATTGATTGGAGCGTCATCTGAATTTAGTATGCCTGAGCTAAAATTTTAAATTAGATGATTCCAGTAAAGGTAACAAATCAAATATCCTCTGTTTTTCCTCTTTTAATCATTTTTTTTCCACATCACACAGAAGAGGAAAGAATCAGACGTGTGGAATTTGTGTCATAAGAGCATGGGGGATGATAAATGAATCACCTCTTTGCCGGCTGGCTGGTGTCATCGAATAAGTTGGCGAGGCCGGCTCTCTGCTTCTGCTTCTTCCTGAGCGATGTTCGAGGCTTATTTAAACAAAGCGTTACACAGTTTTATTAGGTCAGGGAGCGCCGTGGTGCCCGCTGCTGCAGTGGAATTAGATCAAATGTACACTCACCACGCCGCAGCATATGTCTCGCTCGTCCTTTAAATGTTTATTCATCTCTCTGGGAAGATTCAAAAGAAGAATTATTGATATATACAATACCGTTCAAAAGTTTGGGGTCACCCAGACAATTTTGTGTTTTTCATGAAAGGCCCAGTTGAGTTGCAAAATTAATAGAAAATATGGTCAAGATATTGACAAGGTCTAAAAATTATTTTATATGAAATGATAATTGTCTCCTTTGATTTTATTTTAAGTATGTTCTTTCCAGCTAGTGTTTTCAGCTTCTAACATATTTGCACATGAGCTTTCTAATCATCCATTATCTTCTAATGCAATTAATTAACAGAATGTACCATTACACTGGAGTGATGATGAAACAGGCCTCTATACACCTACATAGATATTACATTAAACACCAGACATTTGCAGCCAGTAGTAATTTATTACATTAACAATGTATAGAGTGTTGTATATAAGTGACCCCAAACCTTTTTTGTCGGCATCCTGATTTAAAAAAAAATGCATTGAAACTGGGCCTTTGCACGTCTACCTGAGGAGGTCGAGCTGTTTCATGAGACTCTGCTTCTCTCTCTGCAGTCCTTCAGTCACTCTGTACATGTCCCTACAATGCATAAAACAAGACAGGTCAGTTTTTTCTATTACATTCTAGTGGTAGCTTGTTTTGGCTGGTTCCAATAAAGGCCTGACGTGCTTGTTTTAAAAAAGGCCCAGGCCTATAATAGAGATTTTACAGTAAGTGTGATTTTACTCTTGTGGCTCCACTACAGCGTGTACACCCACATCTCCTTCTCCTGGTGCAGCCGGGCGGCCTGCTCCTGCAGCATGGCCAGCTGCTCCTGGGCGAGCACCAGCTCCTGGCTGCTGCTCTCCAGCGCTCGCGACAGCTCCTCGTTGGTCATCTTCAGCTTGACGTTCTCCACGTGGCTCTCCTGCTTCTCGCTGCTCAGCTCGCAGCACTGCACCTCGAGCTGGAGGACGGAGAGCGTTGGCAGGAGTTGAAAAAATGCACCGACACCGGGCGAGGGAACTTGAGGGTGGAGATGGGACCGCGTGACTTGTTAAATTCCCCCCCTCAGATTAATACCAGCAGACCATGCAGAACACATTCTGACTTTCTTTCATTTTCAATATGGCTAGACCACTATTGATACATGAGGATGAAAAAACATGTTTAAAACCTTTACTCTTAGATTTATTCCCTCGTAGAAAAGCATTTCCTCTCTTTGCAATTTAGTTAATATTTTATTCCTTTTCAATCAATCCTTTCTATACATGATGTAGGTTCTTCTTTTGAAGTACTGCGTGAACGGATGTTGATTCATGGGATACATCTTTTACACATTGACTTACCGTTTTCTGCCTTTGGAGAAGGCGTTCCAGCTCTTTCTCCTTTGAAACCAGCTGGTGCTCCAGGTCGTGGCTGCGCACTTGGAGACGCTCCGAGTCCTCCAAGGAGAGAAGAAGACGTGGTTTAGAATGGTTGCAAAGTTATGAAGGTTAAAAGAAGGCTGGGGGGAAAAAAAAAAAAAAAAAAAAAAGATTTTGTACTTTTAGTAGCAGCCTGTCTTTCTCGTCTCTGATCTGCGCCTCCATCTCTTCATATAAGTGACGGATCTCACTATCGTGTGTTGCAGCCTTCCTGCAATCAAGAAAACCAATGATTAGGAATATTTTACTTTCTGGGGCTTGATGGGAACGTGCAATTTAGTGCAAGACGCGTATGACATAATATCACCATATCTGGGGAAAGAAAGGCATTGTTGTCTAGGTTGAGCTTTAGGTTGCATTAGCCTCTTTAGCTGTAATAGCATGTAAATACTAACGCACATACACACGCCTTCATTTAAAAAAAAAAATACCAAGAGGTATTTACATTCCCTCTGACAACTGTTAAGAACCAAACAGCTAATTAAATCCTGTGGAATAGAAGGTGCGGTGTCACGCAGTGTCATGGAGGAAAAAACTACCTGTTTTACAAACGCACGCACACACCTGTAATTTGGCACATCTTCAAACATGTCGCTCTCCATATCATGTGGGTAAAGCTCTTAAATATACCAACCAAGAATTATTATCCCCCCCCCGACTGTTTTTCATCTCCCCTGCGGGCATTAATGGATTTCCGCGCCGGCGGAAGGTTGGTCAGACGACGGGGCCGCGCCTCCAGATTAGTGGTCATTTGACACGGATAAAGCGGGTTGTTCTATAGAGAATTACAGGTAATTCCAGGCAGGCTGCAGGCCCGGGATGGCGCGTTAATACAAAAAAAAGGAGAAAAAAATACTGTTATGTGATAGATTCTTAAGGTGGCTAATTAGAGAGAGAAGTGCTTCAAAGTGGTACATAAAGCACAGTATTTAAAGTGTTTGTGTGTGCAAACCCACTGAGAAATGTCGCCTTTTTAAACAAGGATCAACACTTAGGGTTGCTGCGGTGAAGTATAGTTCTGAATGCACTTTCTCTTACTTTCACACCAGCCCTTTTCCTCAGTTTTTTACTCACTTTCCTTCCTCATAGAAAAGCGTTATACCGCAAACTCTTTAATATCCATTAGTGGCTGAGATGCTAACACTGGTGGGGAGCAAACAAAGGCCTGTGTCATTCTACAAATATGATGTTTAGAAATGGCGACCTGAACGCATAAATATACAGACAAGACTGTTCAGGCTAACATTGTTAACATAGCAACTGCAGAGCCTGCTCTAGAAAAGAGGGAGAGATGAAGAAGAGGAGGAGTTTTTCTTTTTTTTTTAGAAGGATAGTTACATTTTGTAGCTGTAAGCGGTCTAAACCATTAAATTACCTTTTGTTAATGTTCTGTACACATAACGTAACTGTACGTAAACTTTGTTTATAGGTTTACATACACACTAAATCGTATTTTTCCTTGTTTTACTGGTGGACTGTTTTGCTCAATCAGAAATAGAGGCCTGTCTTTAATTGTGGCCTAGATCCAATCAAGGCAATGGGCTTGAGTAAATAAAGGCCCAGGTCTTTATTAGAGAATGTGCGGCATGTAATGTATCACCCCACCTCTGGAGGGCACTCTCCATCTCGCTTTTCTCCTGGTGAGCGTCCTTGATCTGTTGCGTGACTCTGGCCAGGAACTCCTCAAAGTTGGTCAGGAGGTGAGGCTCGTCCCGCCGGAGCTGAGCCCACAGGCTGCGCACCTCTCCTGGACTGGAGGACGGGCAGAAAAAGAAACCCAAAAAACGATGAACACACACACCTGAGGCTTTCTCTCTAGTCAAGTATAAATCATTGGATCAGTCATGTGGCAAATATGCCCCCCCCCCCCAATTTTAATGCAGTTCAAAGTTCTTCCACTCACTCCTCAAACACATTTCTGGCCCCCAGGCTGTCCAGCAGCATACAGAAGTGTCTCTCCTCCTCGTCCTCGCCTCCTGACAGCTTGGCTTCCCATTGGCTCTGGTAGAACGCCTCCTTGGCCCTAAACCCGGGGGCTGGGTTTTGGTCGTCTGTCACCGAGATTCTCCGGCCGTAAAGGAACTGACCTGAGACGCAACCAGAGATAGAGCCAACATTTTGTCATCATCTAGAAATTAGATCTCGAACATCATTTCTTCAAAACATATCATGCCGTCATATTTCCTTTTTTGGGCTTGAACTGTGACAGAAAACAGAAATAAAAAACAATCTAAATATAACAGCTGAACAAGATTTTCTTTGTTGTGTCAGCTTACTTTGAGAAATACATTTTAAAGTGACTATATAACATTTAAAATGAACTTATCTTTAAAGAAAACACACCTTTGCTCATTCATTACATTATTATTCCAAAAGATAAAGACTATTTAGAAATAAATTACATCCTTACTTACTGTTAAAAGTTCTCACAATTAACTAGATATTTAGTTTCAGGTTGAATCAACACAGAATGCTGGTTAAACTTTTGACAGGAGGGAAACCTACTGAATCTAGAGGAGAATGCCTCCAGCGTGAGGTAGCCTGTGTGGTCTGTATCCAGAGAGTCAAACACATCCTCCAGCTCTTCTGCAGACAGTGGCAGCTCTCTGTGCAGCCTCTGCCAGGAAAACAACATAAACAGAGAGAATTCTTCAGTGCAGCAACGGCTCAAAAGATGGTGCACGGATAACAGTGTCTTTATTCACACAATAACTTGTTTAGAAGAGAATTAAGGTTGTCAAAAAGCATGAGTTACGTTCGTCTCTTCTCTTGAACACAGCGGCATAAAGGGTCTAATTAACTAACAGTACAGCATATATGTAAATTGATCCCGTCTCCATAACATATCCATAAATGGTGCTACTTTGCAAGCTGCTCTGAGTGTCTTAAGTGAGCGAAGTGTTTCTTTAACAGCAGCGATAATAACACTAGGAAAAAAAAAGGAAATCTGCAAATTGCAAACAACAAGCGTTTTTCTTCTTTCCATGCATCGTCATTACTGCCTCACAGGACACAAATTACAGCGCAGGTAAAAGCTTTTTTATCTTGACCTTTAGTTCCTTTTTAGTGGAGGCCAAATGCTTCTGCAGAGCATCCTTCCACTCACAATAAAACACACTTTATAACCACACACACACACGCACAGCTTCCTCTAACCCTCATATCTGTGCGGGTGATGAAGCCTTTTCCTTCCACGTCGCACGTCTGGAAGAACTCCTTCGTCTTGTCCAGCAGGGAGATGTGACCCCACTCCGAGCCTCTCCGCCCCGAGCTCGGCCCGAGCCCGTTGGCCTTTGCCTCCTCCGCCATGTCTTGGAGCTGTCCCGCAGCAGCATGTACTTCACGCCAAGTCACACATGAGGCCTCCTCTGCATGTGCTGCTGTGGGCCATTCATGACAGGAAGTAGCATCAGATGGTGAGATCACTGATAACTTATTGCCTTAAAAACATAATTTAAAAAAAAATGGCTGCAGCTTCCTGTGAGACAGAAAAGAAATACCACGAATGCAGCTTTATAATACTCCTTATAAAGGCTTGTGTTTTTTTCTTTTTTGTTTTGGTTACACAAGTCATGCGTGCAACGGGGTTGCACTTGTTACAGCCACAAGAGTGCTTCCCCTTTTTGTAATAAGCCAGGAACAAGCAACTCACAACTAAAAAGGTATGTAAACACAGTGCGAAGGGATTATCTTAATACCCAGCCATACAGAACCACATGACAGCATAATGCCTGCGGAGATCTGCGGGACCCATCGCCCTCAGGAGTCGCGCTAATGGATCACTCGGCCACTCTCGCGGTATCTGAGGGGGGCTCGTTGTTTTCATTAGGATGAAAACGGGATTTCGAAGGCGCAGTTAGTCTTGTCGGGGAGTTTCTAAACAAGTGGAGTTTACTAAAAGCCGACAAAGTCAGGCTTCTGTTGTTGAGTAAGACGTTTGTTTTTAGCTTCGTAGCGAGTCAAATGAAATGTTTAAAAAGTGAAAAGTTGATATTAAACACATTTAAGTCATTATCTATGTTATAAGAACAACAAATACAAAACTATGACATTCTTACAATTAACATTCTTTGCAGTGAAATACAACTCGGTACCTTAACTAAACAAGAAGGAAGCTCTTACCTGGAAAAAAAACAAAACGACGCTTTTATTTTTTCTCCCACCCCCTGTTAATATCAACAGAGCAGTGTTGGCGCTCTGCTCGTAGAAAGTTTTCTTCCCCACACGAACAAGGCTGGAGAAGTCATTCTGAAACCATGTGATGTCAGGAGGAAGCGGCCCGAGGCTTTAACGCCGGTGTCCGCGGTGCAGAGGCAAAGCAGCGCGGCCCCGTGAACTCTCTCCTTTATGAACCGCTTTTTTTTTTCATCGCCTGTAACCATGGCGACGGCGGACGTCGCGAGCGTTCAACGTTTCATTCAGGCGACCGAAAAGGGAGTAAAAGAGTCTCCCTGCAGCCAGATCCATTTCAAAGTCATTTCAAGTTAATAAAAGGTGTTAACAAAAAAACGCACTGATTATTGATCATTTGTAGGTAATAAATAATGGATGACAAATTGCATTTAAATAACAATAAACTCATTTTTAATGGACTTTAATGTGTTACATTCCCCATCTCTTCATATCAGTACAATGCCATCTTGTGGTCTGACCATAAAATTGGTTCCAGCATTTATTTGCCTGGAACAAAATACTGAAAAAAACACATCCAAGTAAAATCAATGAATAAATGTAAAAACCACAAGCCACTTTTTTTAATAGCTTAGTCTCATATAGAAAATATCCACTTGGTTCATTCCCCGGCTCTAATTTACAAGTCATTTATCAGTTCTCATGATCTTCTGGAGCAAGTAATCCATCTGAAGGTTTAGATTGGGCTGTCCTTTTTTGGTCTTTTTACTCAGCATCTGGAACGTCTCCAGTTTTTTCTGTTTGTACTTTTCAATAGCTTCCTCTCTCTGCTGCTTGTTCTTCAGGTATTCCTGGAATAACAAATAAAAACACTTGTCAGCAGGAAGTAGGAAGTAGGACTTGGATTTCATTTCAGAACACATGCTTTCCCCACACACTATCCATTTCAAGACTTTTCCAAACTCCAATTTCCAGACTTGGTAGATATTTTTTCAGATAGATATTTGACACCCAAGCAAAAAAATGTATATTTCCCCTACTGTATGAATAGGATAGAAATACTGTGTGGGAACCCTGAAAATAACATGAAAAACAATTTCTAATGAAACAAACGTAGTTCTTATTTCAGTTGGTAGAATTAATAAGTGATAGAAAGAACAGCTAACCATCTTTTTATTCCTCCGCTTTTCTTGCACATGCTCAAATTCCTCTTTCGTCTTTTGGAAGGACGTCTTTCTCTGAATCTTTTTCTTCATGCGGTTGCTTAGCGGAAGACTGGAAGGAAATTTTATAGAGGCAGAATTAATGTAGAATTTATGAGGATGTCTGTGGGATGCACACTTAATTACATTGGCTAATGAATTAATTACAGTACATTTATTTACATAATGTATTTGCATTGAGTTAATTAACTAAAAATAACAGATTCCTGAAAGAATTTATCATTCAGAGTTTCAAAGATGGAAACATTTTAGCATTAAACAAATGCATAGTCATAGCAGGTGAGGAAAATGTGCTGGAAAATTTTTTGAAACTGCTTTTGATTTCACAGTCAAAAACATATGCCTTACCTGTCGGAAATACCTGCTGTTGTGGTTATATTTGTTATTGCTGACTCAGGGTCGCCAGAAACAGAATCCCTCTGCTCGAAACCACTGATGACTTCTGTCTCTGGATCAGCAGTTTCAGTCTGTTGTGCAGCTGCTTCACTTTCACCTATTTCACTTCCTTCTCCTCCCTTTTCCTGCCCTTTCATTCTCAGTTTTCTCCTGTTCACTCTGTTCGTCCAGGCCTCCTGTTTCAGCTTCTCCGCCTCGGCCATGTACAGATGTTTCAGGTGTTCCGGGTACTCCTCCTTGTACAGCGACATTGATTCATTGTTGTTCTTCCTCCTCTCCTTCCGCAGAAGCTTGTTGTATTCATGTCTGACTTTCTCCTTCCTCTTAAAGGCAAACCCTTGACCTGCAAAGTGTATACAAAAGACAAAAAAGTTAATTATATGCTGAATTTACAAGTAGTTAGACATCACTTTTAATTAAATAGAGATAATTTAGCTGTGTTGTAATATAGAAATTCCAGGTTAAATTATGAGACTTCTTTACACAGTTTGTCTTGTGTTTAACAAAAAAGAATAATATACTGTAGCTGTTTAATGTTAGCTGTATTTCTTTCCGATGCAGCAAATTATACAGTAGTTAGCTGTGTTCAGCAAAAACAGAATTTACCTTCTTTCACACTTCCCTGGAACACTTTGTTCTCCGGCGTCCATTTCTTTTTCTTTTTGACACCAGCAGCGACATGTTTCGGTTTCTTCCAGCCACCATCTCTCCCCGTAAATTGCTGCTTCTTCTTTTTCTGGTCTGTCGAAGCCATTTCAGTCAATTATAAATCCGCAAATATGAGATGTTTACAAGAGTCACGCTGGTCCAGGTAGCGGCACGCGGCCTGATGACGTCGTATCCGAGCGACAGGACAAATCGAGCGCAGAGTGCTCTAATCTATCGGAGATGCTGTTTGGAAACAAGGACATTTGTAAAAAAAAAGTGTCTAAAAGTGCAGCACTTGGGGGCCGCTTAATTAATTTCATTCATACAGAAATTTTCAAAAAAGGCATAAAAAACAGAAAACACAATGTGCAACTACAAATTAAATTAACCTAAATTTTAAAACTTTGTTTAATTAGGGAATACATTTTAATAATAAAAACAAACGCTATATAAAAATTATATAATTTAAAAAAGGCCTAGAAATATCGAAATGGGTCTCAACGATAAGTCTATTTATTTGTTTTTAGACACAATATAACTACATTTCAAAATCAAATAAAAATATGTGAAACTAGCCCATGAACTAATTCATATATCAAAATTAAAGTGCGTTATTTATCCTCAGGAAAAAAGCACCAATGTATCCCAGACAACTAAAAAGTCATCGGTGCGTTTTTTATCAGCTACTAATGTCTGGGTGTACATCAGCGAGAGAACTAGTTCCTACACGTTCCACTCACTCAGCTCCGCTTCACACGCCCGTTTTAAACATGAACTCCTCCGCCCACAGCCTCACGGAAATTCGGCGACGTATAGACGAGGTCAAGGGTTTCCTGTCGACGACCCTGAGCATCGCGAACGCTCACACGGTGGAGTTCTACACCCACGACGTGTGGAAGAGGTTCATGGCGGTGTCGCCGGAGGAGGTGCTGTCAGCCTGCGGCGCGCGCGGCGACCACCGGGGGGCGCCAGAGGTCCGAGGACACGGTAAAAAGCACCGAGGCCTCACCCCTGATAGTACCACTTTGTATTAGAGCATCCCTCATGAAGGGTTTGCAAGTTGTAAGGCTTTTATAATGTTCAATAAGCGTTTATCGTTGGTTTGCATTTAAGCTCTGGGTTGCCAGGTTCCTAAAAAAATAAAAGCCCCATGATACAGTTCAACCACTTCAACTTCTTAAACATTTTAAAGGACACTAAAATTACAAAATAAAAAAAATCGCTGTAGGTATCCAGCCACATGGATAGTTTTTGGCATTATTCGCTTCACTTTAAAGATCAAAATCTTTTTTGTTCTGATTTGTGGAGAATACAAAGCCAACAATTTTCATAAGCACTATTTTTTTGGTAGAGCGTACCTCCAAAGAAAACACATTCACTGTGATTTATATCCAGATTGAACTGGGGGATTGTTTCTGGGAAGAGATGTTGCTGTACCATTTTTTTAAAGTAATGTTTGAATACTAAAAGCGTCCACAAACGAAATTGCATCCGCCCCCTTTTGTTGGGAATTGAAACCAAAACTATCTGCACAGATACCACAAAGAGTTATGGGTTTGTTTGGTTTTGTCTTTTGCTTTGTTTTTCTTTAATGCGTGTGTGTGAACAAGCCCTTTAAGTGTTGGTTGAGTGTGTAAAGGTAGATACAGCACTAACAAAGTTCTACCAAAAGGTAAATCACATAATTCTAATAATTAAAAAAGCCTTAACTGATATTTCTATGCCTGTCTCCCTGTACAGATCGATCCAGTACCACATTTGGGTTTTGCAATGACTCAAACCGACTGGTCGATATCCATGAGCTGTTGCAGGCGGCCAAGGCCCATTCTCTCCCTGGCCTCGGAGTCTGCATGAGCAGGGATGAGCTACTGCTGGTTCTCAGACAAAACGGGTCCGGGTCAGGCGCTCCACCAGCAGAGACAGGTACGGGGGACAATGGACTGCAAGCCATGTGGCAGGTACTGTCACAGGATTGATTTGCTTTGTGAAGGTACATAAAAAAAATGGACACTTTTTTTTTTGTTTTTGCATTAACCAGGTGCTGAGGTGGAGCCGGATGAGTTCATGAATTCCAAGAAATCCCATGAGGTCCAGGCCATGTCGGAGGTGGTGGCGCGTTTGGCCCAGTTCTGTGGAGTCAAACAGGCAAGGAGGGAGTTTATACCTAAAGACCGGAGTTTGGATTTTTCTTGTAAAAGTTTGCAATCTATAAAACGCAATGAGCGTTTGTGTGTCTGTGTCTCGTGTATCTCCGGCTGTTTGTCAGATCAACCTAAGCTTTTGGATGCAGTTGTGCATTGGCCTTGGCCGCAATGGTGCAGACGTGTATCCTTTTCTGTGGATTACCTTTTGATAGATATTCAAAGCATCATTATTTTTAAAAGATTAAATCCTATAGATTTGCATAGCACAGCGTTATCTTGCAGCAGCGCTTTAGTTCCAGTGTACAGCTCCATATCGCAGTGCTTCTTCCCATGGTGCTTCCCGGCGCTTTCGTTACAATTTAAAGCTCAATTGTCCCATTTCTGCACCGATCATGCAGTCAATGTAACGTCTCTCAACAACCACATGCTAAGACATTAGCTGGTTTAGCTGCTGCTGTATTCCTCACACTAACACAGGCTCACCCTGAGACAAGCTTACAGACCTTCAGGAAATCCCAGCACTATCACCTAACAGAAAAGAATCTGAGCCTAAACTCATTTACCTATAAACACATATAACAGTATCATGCCCAGGTTGTTACACTACACAGGAAAAAGTTTATCATAAGTCCCGTTTTACTTGGCCTATCAACATAATCACAATAAGTATCTATAAAACCATCTTCCCAGGTGATAGACGTGGGGTCGGGGAAGGGCTACCTGAGCTCCTTCCTGTCCCTGCAGCACGGCCTCCGGGTCTACGGCATCGACTCCTCCAGCACTAACACCCACGGAGCCCAGGAGAGGAACAGGAAGCTGAAGAAGTTTTCCCGGGCGTACCAGAAACACCACAAGAGCGCGAGGGCGCCTCAGGAGGAGTCGATGGAAATACAGTCCGGCCTGAACGGTGAGGGTAACCAGGAGGAGGAGGAGGAGGAGAGGGCACCAATGCCAGTGGCAGCCGGTTTATCCGATACGGACCATGCACCGGAACAGCAACCAGAGCCGATCCCAGCAACAGAGGAGTACTTCCTGAGCGCCCTGTCGCTGGACCTGCCGCCGCCTCCCAGAGTTCCCCCCGGCCAGCTGAGCGCCGAGGAGAAGGAGAAGCGGAAGCAGGCGAACCTGGAGAGGAAAGCTCGGGAAAGAAGGAACGACACACCTGCCTCTGTGTTTTCACCCCTCACGTCTTACGTCACCGCGGACACGGAGCTCCGAGAGCTCATCGCCGGGCTGGAGGTGAGGAAATACCGACTGCTGCTGCAAAAAAAAAAAACTAAATTGGGTTTGTCAGGGTGGCGAGAGTAGCAATGCAGGACTCCCATAGCAGCTCTTGAATTTACAGAGTCTCAACACCGGGAAGCTGGAGTTTGCATTAGCGGGGCGAGTGTGGGATTTTTTTTTTTTGTGGTGCCAAAATCTGCAGCACGCCATCGTCAATCACTTTTACTATCGATCTCCACTCTTCACCCCCCGACCGCCCTCCCGTCCCACCCACCGCGCACCCCTCTCCTCTTTCTGTGCGTGCTTTCTCCAAATTGCAGGACGCGGTCATGGTCGGCCTGCACACATGTGGGGACCTGGCTCCCAGCACCCTCAGGATGTTCGTGGCTAAACCCGAGCTGTCGGCAGTCTGCAGCGTGGGCTGCTGCTATCACCTGCTGTCTGAGGAGTTTGACCCCGCCGGACAGGGTAACCACACACACACACACTGACGGTGACACACACTCTTAAGATACAGATCACATGCAGCCACAGATTAATGTGTTTGTGTCAGTTTCTCAGCGTCTGTATATTGTCTCCAGGACTTTTTTTTCAACACATATGGTTCCTGTTGTGTGTGGAGCTGGCGGTGTTTCCCTCTATGACTATTTCTGCGCTCCTAATCCTACCTCAGGCACCTGCAGCATCCACTTCATCACGTAGATCCGCTCCCAAATGGGATATTATTTTCCCACATAACACCACATAAACACTCATATTCATATTTTATGGTAAACAAGTCAAATGTTCCGCTGAAGGAGTTGGCCAAGTTAAGCTTCTGGAGAGTGAGTTGAGCTCAGAAACCCCGCTGTTAGAGACATTAGTGTGGATTTATGGAATCGGGGGATGACTGTTTCAGGCTGATGAAAACGGGATTCTTTTTGACCTTTTAATTTTCGAAAGGGAAATAATTGGATATGATTGATTCTGCATCTTGTGTTTAGTATTTCGCCCTGATTCAGCGGGACTTTCGTTCAGCCACGATATGGATGCTCTGCAGCCATGATAGTTCACATTCCAAAAAGCAGGACAGAATGATCTCAACCCTCCCTTTTGATTGATCCGTTCACTCAGCCCTCCTCAGTTTACGAGGTATGAAATCCACATACCGTGATTGAATCTATCAGAAAGCAGATATATCAAAAAGGCCCTCCCTGGAGTTGATATTCGTTCAATATCGCTGTCATCTGCTGCTAAGAGAGCGACCTGTGACCCCTCACCCCCACCCCTCCCCTCGCCAGCGTCATCAGGGCTCGCCGTGGTCGCGGCCAAGAGCGGAAAATGATATCATGACAGCTGATTGAAAACACGCCGGCCGTACCAGCGGCCCTTTCCGCGGCCGTCTTTCCAGCACCAGCTTTTAAGGAAGGGAACAAAGGCACAGACACACACACACACACACACACACACACTCTTTCCCTGCAGTCTGGGATGCAGGCCAGCTCCTGCGGTGGCCTACCTCAACCTAAAAGGAAGATTAACCACTAAAGCTGCTCCTAAATTCTACATTGCTGTGTAACGCCGTAGAACCTTCGTTTTTTTTTTTCCTTGCACCTCATGATCAGGAATCCAGTCGTATACTATTTACTCGCAAAAACAACAATCGCTTAGAGGAGCACTCAACAGCGCCTACAGGTCTGGAGCCAGCACGTCTCTTCACAAAATACGCACAAGTGTACGTGTCCAAATTGTACACAGGGATATCAGAAATATTTGTCCTTCTGGATCATGTTGGTGTGTGTGTGTTGGTTTCTGGGTACTCCGACGCCGACCCGATTACCCCCCGTGTTTCGGCCTGTCCCTCAGCTGCTCGTGTTATTAGTGCCTCTCTTTGACTGCGTCCCCCTGGGTCCTCCGCGCCTCGGCCTCAGCCACTGACCCGTTGCAGACGTGACACGAGAAGGATGGCGGGCCGTCAAGTCGTCACACGCCGCACGGCCCATCGGGAGGTAGCGTGCGTGCGTGCGCTAACGGTCGCATATGGTCAGTGTTTATGGCTGTTTTTCATAAAAATCCACAGATTGGGCGTTTCTTTTTTTTCAAAGGGTGAACGAAAGCCAAATAATCAGCGGCTTCCGTTAAGTGGATTCGTAACACATGAACAGCAAATATTTGAATAATCATTCAGGTTCAGTGTAGGCGTTTTGCACCGCAGAACTTCTGACTTCAGTTTTCTGTATGAATGTTCCAATGAGAGTTTCCGCTCCAGGGGTGTAACTTTACAGGGTTATGAGACAGTCCCAGTGAAAAGGAGACGTCGGTATTAATTAAAAAAATTACGTGACTCAAAGTTTCCTCGGAATCACAATTCATATCCAGTAATTGCAATTTGATCATTGAATTATTAAAGAGTTAGTTCAGCATTTTTGAGAATTTGCCCATTGTCATGCTTTAACTTTTTTTTACCGCTATGATATTTTTTGGGTTTCTTTGATTAAACTCAGCAAACACACAATGCAGGCACAAGTCGTGGCCGGCACACTCATCACGCTATGAGATAATGACGGGACGTTACGGGACAGAATAGAAGCGGGGACACGGCTGCACGCTGCGTAGTGTAGGGGTAGAGCCGACCTCAGACTGAGTCCCAGGCATGTCGCGATCGCTCGGTTTATCGTGTGTTTCCTGTGCAGAGCGTCCCAGCAGCACGTGCGGTTTCCCTCTGAGCCGGCACCTCCGTGACCGCTCCTGGTTCTGCGGCAGAAACGCCCGAATGTCGGCGTGTTTGGTGAGTTTCGCAATGGATTTATAGGAATCTGTCCTTTATTGTTTTCACCTTTGTGGCTACAGCTCTAAACACGTCGCTGTCTTTCAGGCATTGGAGAGGGTTTCGCTCGGCCAAGGGGTAAGCACCCGCATACTAATCGTAAAATTCCGGTAACTACAACTACTTGCACACACCCGTCAAAACATATCAAACACGGATGCTCACAATCACACAGGACTCGATTATCTTCCCCGTAGATCTCCTCCACGCATTCAAACAATCAGCCCCTGAAGTCGGTGATTGACTACAGCGTATTTATTTGAATCGTGGAGCTCGGAGCTCCGGGCCAAACGCTGACACACGATACCAGCAGCCATTAATATGGAATGTTTATAAATATTAATGCAATCACGGCAAGATTGATTACTGGTTGGAAAAGCGTGGTCTGAATCCAGCGGACTTGATTGCTTGCTGGTCCTGCATCTGGCGTCGGAAAGTGTCCGAAATATTCATCACCCATTAGTACGCACACGCTGGATGAATCAAAACTGTTTTGTTTTTTCTTAGTGAGTGAGACATGAACTTCATGATGCTGAATGTAGTACTTACCTCTTTTTTTTTCAGATTCAGATGGAGTCTCTGTTCTACCGGGCAGTCCTCCATGTTATACTGAGGGACCACTACAGCTCCTTTAAGAGGTAACTCCCAGTGTCCACATACAGGATCACATGCCAAGTGTGTTTTTTTCTTCTTTTTTTTGGATTCTGGTTAATTTAAGCTACAAATGACTTGCACACAAAAGTGAGCAGGAGACACAGTTTTGGTCCAGCAACTTAACAATCCCATATTTTACACTTTTCCTGGGTTGCAGTTGATGTCCATAACAAGATGTTTTTGTGGATTTAAGTAAGCATATAGATATATGCATTGGCTACTTCTCTTATTAATCTGCATGCATTAATCTGTTATTAGTGCATGCAGAATAAACGCGAAATATGCAAACAAATAAAAAAGCCTCGAGTAGCATCCTTGGAAGGCTGCGTGTGTGTTATCACTGACCCGTCCAGGAGGCTTCCTCCTGTTTGTTTTTTCTGTGGATTCTGAATATTTCATGCACCGACCAGATAAAGCAAAATTGGTAAAAATATTTAGCTCCAGCCCCGGCGGAGCTGTCTAAATGAAGCTTTGCTGCTGACCAGTAACATGAAGACAGAAAAGACACAAATGCATGACTGAGTGTCACCGTGCAGGTCTGTGGCGTCCAATCACTCCGCCTGGCCACAGCTGACTGTGTAAATAAATACGGCAGATCACAATGAACACCTAACAAAGAGAGATCCTCAAAGGACTTTCTAGAGCTTTAGAGAAATATTTAACAGTTTGATACACGGCGCTAAGACATTATTTTAGAAAGAGAGCACTAACACAGACCAAAGGAGTGAATGTTGTTTATTTCATTGGCTACAAATGAGATGTTCAGGGTGTAGTTACGTGTGTGTTTGTTCCACAGTGAAAAGCGGGTTGGAAACGTCTACTCCAAGACTAAATCATTCGTGGACTACACTCGTCGGGCCCTGCGCAGACTGGATCTGGACGAATCGAAGGTTCGGGACCGGAGTATTACATCTTAAAATCTGTGGAGCGGGAGATGAAACTGTGTTTATTTAGGAGATATTCGAATTTACGTGAGGTCAGTAAACTACACAGGTGCCTGAGACGCTCGGGCTGTTTCTCCACCATGTTGCCAGGCACCATGCGTTGCGGTGAAGCTCGCTTCCCCGGGTAATCATTTGGAATAAGGATGACGTGTCTGTTTTATGTCCCTCACAACTCAAAGAGCTAAAACCTCCTTTTTCTTTTTTATTTCCCCCACACCGTATTCCCCTGCATTCCCATCCAACGGCCTCCCTTTTCTCTCCTTTTCAGCTTTCCGACCGTGACATCCAGGATTACCATGACTCACACAGGCCGCGGATGGCCGAGATGCATGCCTTTAATCTGGTGAGTCCTCGTCACATTCATAAAGGCATCGCCCCGGCGCTCTACGCAACAGCCACAGTAACCTGTTAAAACGTGAAACACTTTCATTCCTGTAAAATGAGACGCGTAATGCCTGTAAATTGCGGACCATTAAAGTGAGCTCACCGCAGTCTGCAGGGACGGGAACACGGATGTGATTATGCAGAACGGGAAGGGAAGCGGCGTTCGGTTTCACCACTAATTGTGGTGTCAACCAACATAACCAATTTTCCCTCTCGACATTAAACGGTAAAAGGTTTTTTTTACAGATCACCCAGCAGCTACTGGAAAGACACGAGTCATGGTGGGTTTTAGTCGGTAGCGAAAGGGCCGAATCAGAAGAACAGAATAACGGATGCTGGGAAAGGTCCAATTCTTTTGTTTAAATCTTTCTTCTTTCCTCTTTGTGCAGTTGAAGGTGACGCTGGCTCCCTGCATCGAAGGTTTGATTCTTCTCGATCGCCTGTGTTACCTCAAAGAACAGGTAAAATACTTCACTTAGAGGTTACCCCTGTACAATAAATGTGGACTATCTCTACAACCAAGAACTCTACTGCATGTGAGGTGATTATAGAAGTGACAGAATCAATTTATCTTGCTGTTACGGTGCAAATATTAGTCAGAATATCGCCCCGAAACGTAGCAACGTGATTTTCTACAGAAAAAATAATTTTATGGAAAACCGTATCAAACTGACTGAAATCAGGAAAACCAAATCTTAAAACGAGCTAATTGATCAATGCAAAATCTAGTGATTTATAAGATAAGAGTTGAATCAAGTGATTTTCCATAAAATCATATAAATCACACAAAGATATTCTGTAGCATGTTTAAAAAGAAGATTCTAAATGACCCAATTAAATCAAATGGTGGTAACTATTGTATTGATGATGTGGATGTTGATGATATATATTGATACTGTAACAGTAACATTGTGTCTTACTACTCTGATGCAATATATGACTAAAGCTATCGGGTTTTTTGGATTATAACAAGTTAACTACCATTTTAGTGATTTTATCCAGCAGTTCTCCTTTTATATCAGGACTCATTTTAGTGATTTGCTTGTACATCTTATTGATTGGGATTTGAAAATTGGCTTCCCCCCGATGATCAAAGTGCATCTGCGGGAGAATCTCGGCATGAAATCTCCAAAACCTTTTTTGCGTTGTTATTCGGACTTTCAACAACAATGAAGGTGTTGGTGGAATCGAAGCCAGCCGGTAATCGGGCGTCCCGCGCCGTTGCGGGCCAAACACAACGAGCTAATCTCGGGCCCGAGTCACGGAGACGAGATCTGCACTTTGAAGCTCTGATTGCGCCCGTGATTGAATGTCAGATGGACTTCCTTAATAAGGGCCGCGCAATCAAACTATATAACGTCAAGGAGGAGGCGCAAAGGAGGAGGAGGAGAAAAAAAAGAGGTGATGGATGGTCGTGAACACGATCCGGTGATGATACGTGTGCTGAAGCACACACGGCACGAAAGAAGTATAGAGACGCACACGGACCGGGGCCATCATCCAGAAACTTCCTGCAGCTTTTGGGACGTTTCCACGGCGTCTCCTGGCCCCTTCGCTGGTGTTGATAGTCGTACAATGATGCACTATTTCAACAATGCACATACGCTGTGTTTATGCACAGCGGGGATTTTTGGTGATGGATCAAAATTTGCACAACGGAGCAACAAATTCAGGGGAATTTATCAAACATGAAAAAATCCTCTACAGACTTGTTTGTCAAATTTAGATAAAATACTACAGAAAAAGTTTAATTATTTCATTTTAGCAGCCCACAAAGTGAAATTACACAAATTAATAGCAGATAGACGTTAAAACACATTCTTTTTAATAAAGAAGGTTAAGATTCAGTGCACTTCTCTGTGTTAGTAGGTTGCAGTAAAAGCAATGTTGAATTCTGAAAAGCATCAAGCTTATTCTGATCTCTGCAGAGAGCAGAGATCCACCCGACTCAAATTACTATCGCAGTCCTCCTCCTCTCTAGCGGCGCCCAAATCCAATTCCTGCAGTATTTTAAGAGCCGTGGCGTCAATAACAATATTATTCTAAAATCCCTTTGAGCCTCCTCCAGTCCTGAGGAAAAAAACAACAACTTTCAAGTGCATACTGTACAACTGTTTTGTCATAAAAATAAAATTTAGAAAAAAGTATTGCTGAGGACTGTTCCATATTATCCAGCTGGCCTCTTTTTTCATGGTGGACAAATTCCTACCAGGATTTAAACTACCCCTAAAGTCTTCTGACTCGATAACGTGTCAATAAATTCATTCTCTTAAGATTTAGATGCTCCTGGTATTTCCCTATTAACATCCTATTCTACTAATGACAACTTATGTCAGAGCTTAGGCGAAGGGATTTGCAGTGCTGCACTTGCCGAGTGAAAATCCTGCAAAGGAGATAAAAGAAATAAAAGAGAGATAATAAAAAAAAAATAGGATGACAAATTTGTTCTACGCACGAACAGGAGTCCACCTGACGCAATATTTGTACAGATGTTCCGTCTCAGGGGGATCCAGTAGAGACGTTTTTAATATGGTGAACATCATACGGCAGAGGATGCCAGGGGTCTGTGAGGAGAGGTACCGTTTTTATAATCCATGTGTTTTGTGTTCAGTTTGCGTCGTGTCTCACTGTTTTATGGGCTGTGTTTCTTGTTTTTTTGTTTTTTTTCCTGCAGGCGGATGGATCGTTCTCCGCGCTGGTGCAGCTCTTCGATCCTCTGCTGTCGCCGCGATGCTACGCCGTCGTCGGACTGAAGGCTTCTGCAGACGCGGCTGCGAGATGACGCGGGACGGAGGCGTCGGGATCAGCCACGGTCACGTCAGCGGGGCAGGAGCGACTACGCATGCAGTCCCTCCGCCTACTTTAGCTTTAATCTTAAATTTGCAATTTATTTATGCAGTTTCCGCAATATCTTGTATTTTTTTATTGTTTATTTTTATGTAACCTTGATGAAAAATAAATGTCAAATGTTTTTTTCCAGTGCTCAGATAGTCCTTGACCCCCACTCAGAGGACAACTCATGGAAACACATGCTGGGAACAGCTGCAAAAGCTGTCAGTCCCGTTTGATTGAATTATATCCATCACAGGCCTTTTGTCTTTATGTTTGAGTGACTCTTGAGAAAACGTGTGTTTTTTAAGGAGCGTTCAGGGAGCCCAGGGCCATACTGGGATTTTTGGGAGGACTTGGATCTCTCCGCTGAGTTATGCAGATCTGGAAAGCCCATTTTTTTTTTAGGCTCCCCAAACCAGAGGATGAAGGGAAGTCGACGAGGCGAGCGGCCTCTTTAACCCCTCCCCTCTTTTTTTTTTTTTCTTGAATTTTTACTACTGTTTTGCCGTGTCCGCGGTCATTGAATAAATCACGCGCTTCTTACACGTTTGACAACAAGTGGTACAGACTATAACACATGAGTTACGATAGCAGGGGAATTACAGTAAAGCAGACAACAGGCACCATGGGATAAACAGGGAATGTCACATTTAGAGGAGAAAAAACAACAAAATCATGTCACAGCGGGATCGTTAATGCATTTGAAAATTGCATTTTTTTTCTACTTCCTTTTTTAGAAGCAGTGTTGTGGCTATAGACCCTGACCGGAGCATGTGTGCCTCCTTAAACCTGTCTGCAGGGGGGCCTGTGTCGCCATGGCAACCTTTTCATTCAGTCCCTGTGCAGAAACTGACGCACCTGTCTGTGATTGGCTAATTAGAGCAACAAGGTTGAAATACCTTTTTTTAAACGTTATTCTCGACATTTTGGCTTCTGTAGAAAATCAAACTGAACGCACTAGGCTGCACAAAGTAGAAGAGGCCCGTTTCATTGAGCGTTAACCCAAAACAAGTGTTGAAATACAAAAATGTTATAGTCACGCACTACATACTCAACCTTTTAACGTTTTACATACACAAAAAGGCTCATGTGAATAGTGCACGGTTTTACATGCAGACGCTGCACCAAAGGCCAGAAAAGGAATAACTTTGCGGTTGTCCATAAGAATGGGACATAGATTAAGTACGGTCAGGTGGAGATTTACTTTAGGACTCCCGACATGTCTCTCCCACTTATATCTGAGCGTGCAGATATATGTGTTGCAGACAGTGTGACAAATTTCTCGTGGAAGCCGCTGCCAGGATGGTTGCTGCAGTGTTTGCTGGGCAAAGCTTTCTCCCTTTTTTCTTTATGCATCCTCCATGTCTGGTCTTGTTTTTGTTGGACGTTTCCCTCGTACGCTTGAGAGAGATCGGGGAGGCTGGGGGGAGGGGGGGCGACCAGGAAAAAACACGTGGCACCAATAACTCACGCTTCCAAAACTCGTTTCACATCTGTTGGACTCCAAGCTGCAACCTGGACGTACTGCAGTGGCCGTAACGTTGCTCCTCCTGTGGCACTTTACCTGCCACTGGAAAATGTTAAGCGTGAATAAATGTGAGGCTTTCAGCTTCTTCTTCTTCGTACCCTGGATTTGTCAGTGGCTAATTCGGTCCAAAGTGACTCATTTCTAAATTTTTTTTCTTGGCTCCCTATATAATGTTGGTGACCCCTTGACCTTTTTCACATGCCACCGGCAGGGCAGCTGCTCTACAAATAAAGCTCCTGTTTAAAAGGCGTTTGATTGGATTCTGGAGGAATCACTGCAAAAAAAACAACAAAAAGCTGAAGGTTAAGGCCTTATCACGAAGGTCTCAAAACTTTCTTTTGAATTTTCCTTTCCTCTGGGCAGAAAGTGGCGAGATCCGTCTCACCGAGGCGGTAAAGAATGTCCACTGCTTCCAGATATAAAGAGAGTGTTTTATTACTCTAGTAGATCATTGGGTTTCATTCGTCTTAGGACTCGCTGTTTTTAACTAAGCTGGGCTGGAGATTCAGCCAGGTGGTTAAATACTGCACGTGTCAATCCTCTTGTAGAATTCGCTACTTTTATAACACGTTTATTTATTCATTCACCCGCCGCCGTAAATCCTCCTGGTCTGCTCGTACGCCGCGTCCGGTGCTTTTCCACTGCGGCGCCGCGGAGTTATAAAGCATAAAGTGGTTAGATGAAGATTGCTGGCGACACAACAAGTGCAGAAGCAGGAGGCATTTTATGTTCCATCATTCAAAAGGAAAGTAAATTAGTATTGAGTTTTCGGTTTCATTTCCCCGAGTGACGGATTAGTCCTTTAGGTGTTTTCGACAGCTTTAAAAGCGGGAAATGTGGAAGAAAAATCTTTCCTATTCGCTCTCAACAGACAAGACCCGAGGGTTTTATTTAGTCTTTGTCCTTGCCTGATAGCGTTGTAACTTGTACCTGACAGGTGAACAGATGATCCTGTTAATGGACACGCCTTCATGAATTTAAATGGACTTTTGTCAAATGTCAAATGTCAGGAAATGTCTTCAGGAAGGTGCTTCGGCTTAGACTTTTTTTTTCTTTTTTTCTCTTTTTGGCACTTCAGAAAGTAGTTTTGAACACTTTTTCGTCACAATTGCCATAAATCATAGATTTAATCGTCTTTTCAATACAATTCACACTGTAATTTAAATTTA
Organism: Eupleurogrammus muticus; assembly: GCA_036785175.1. Taxonomy (NCBI): domain Eukaryota; kingdom Metazoa; phylum Chordata; class Actinopteri; order Scombriformes; family Trichiuridae; genus Eupleurogrammus; species Eupleurogrammus muticus. The sequence goes on from JAYKQN010000022.1 coordinate 10,092,290, forward strand.
ATGTATTTGCAACACAGTGACGCAATCGAGAGTGGATGCATAAATCCATCGATGACGGCCTGGCAAAGTGTGGAGATGATCATGAAATAAACAAATAAACTGGATATCAGAGCCCTGCAGTTGTGCAAGATAAAACAAGATCAAATTTATTGTCTCCCTTAGAAAACAGTCGCCTTGGAGGCCACATGCGGCATTTGCAACATACGAATCAAACTACAAAACAATTGCACAATACTCCTGTGCAGTAGAAGAAATTATTGCGGGATGCACAGCCAAACTTGTCCACAGTAAAAGGCACAAAGGATCTGCACAGATCAAATTCTACAAAGGAAAAGCACAGATGAAAATTACTCCACATGCACTTGCACACACACACACACATCCACAGCTCATCTACAGTTCAGTGATTGACAGTGGAACTATTGACGATTGTCCGTTTATTTCTTCATTCGCTTACTTTCAGCTCAGCAGTTGCACCTCTTTGGTTTGTGTGTGCAGAGTCTGATCTGACAAATTCGAGATCATTGAGTTTTTTACACTGACGATTTCAACTAAAACCATGAGCTCACGTCAGAATCCTATGGCATACGTCTTTTCTAATCAGTTCTTCTTTCAAAAGGTGTGACACTATTTATTCTTGGATGGTACCTATGTGAGTTCAGTTCTTTTTATGGTTCTTGACTTATGCACAGTTTGGACATATGTTCCAGTTACCCCTGGAAAATGAAAGTTAGTGCTGGGAATGACGTTGCATCTGGGTTAATCTGTGAATGCATTTCTGCACACGGAGCTGCAGAATCTGTATGCAAGTGACAATTATTTCATAACTGGAAAACAGTTCCTGAGCCCTTTGCAGTCAATGCACCATCCTATGGTTGAAATTTTTATCTCGGTAAAGACAGATGGCGAGACTCTGCTGTGGCCCCGTGTTTAGATCCAATGCTGTGATTCCCGCCGACAGCCTGATGCAGACCCGGGTGACACGAAAGCAAACGAATGAAGACGTGGCGAGGCCTTGCTTTTTTTTTTTCTCCCTTTGTTGTGGCGCCGTGACTCACGTCCCGTCGACCTGTCCCGTCCGCACGCATGTTTGTGCGCCGCATATCCCTGTAAACACACGCCGCTTTCATGTGCCCACATAGAAGAGGGGAATAACGACGGGATAAAAAGGGCCGCTGCCAGCGAGCGCACAAACACGCGGGCTCCTTCGGGGAAAAAGGAATCAGCAAACACGACAGCGCCAGTTGATCGGTTGAATCTGCAGTTTCCTGACTTTGCAATTAACAAAAGGCAGGGGAAAAAAAACGGGGTCGCAGGAAGTGATGAAGTGGCAGAGACAGAAATAGCCATGCGAGGGGGCAAAGCGGGAGCGACGTGGAGGCTGTGGAGCCGCCAATCCCTGGGTTTCTCACGACGCCGCTCGACGCGTGACAAACGCCTCCTTCCTGCTCGCCGCAAAGTTGAAAAGTGCATTAAGTATTTACGCGGTAGCTCAGCTAAACAGGAAGGGAGCAACGTGTAGAGTTGATGAACGGAAGCAGGAGATGGAGGAGGGTGATCGTTCATTAAATGTCAGCACTTCTGCTTCACCTTTACGACCTCCCACCAAAACATCATTCTCAACGCCTCTTCACCTGAACATAATTATTTAATCTGTCGTGTTTCAACTCAGTCCAAACAGCAGAAGGGAGACAAGTATCCTGCCATACAACAGATTACATGAATCCCTGCTAGTGAGAGAGAAAATAAAAGAGGGATTTGGCCGGACGCTGCGCTGGGCCCACGCTGATATCACTATATCAAGTCACCGCAAATATATTCTCCCTGGAGATCCACGGGGATACCTGTCAAGAGACTGAGGAAGCGTTAAAGAAAAAGGCCCGAATGTCACCTGGCGTCACACAGCAAAACTGCTGTTCCCATTCTGAAACATAGTCATTGAGTATTTCCATTAATCCCGTTCTTTAGAAACGTTGTCCAGATTAATATCGAATTAGACCAATCAAAAACATCCGCCAGAGTTATGGAAAACAGTCGCTGTTTTATGGCTTCAGCTCCAGCCTCTAACGGACCGATAACTTGAACCAGGGTCAGCGTGTCTGTTTATTCCCAACACGCACGTCACGTTCATAATGTGCAGTTCTACAGTTCAAAGTGTCCTAGCAAATTTGGATCTGATTTGCTGTTTGTTTCATTTTTTAAAGGCAGGTTTTACAACCCGCTGACCTTTTCCGGCCCTACCCTATGACATCATTAGTAATCATAATATCACACACTCATTATCCGTCTGAACTCAGAGCCAAACACTCAACAAGCACCTCTCTTTGTTTTTGTTTTTTTTCCTCCGGACAATGCTCCATATTTCTGATCTTCCTGAACAGGATGAGGCGGTGACACCCACGCGGGATGTTCCACAAACCAGGGCGGATTAGATCTGGATCCTGATTTTAGAACTGTTTATCTCGTTGATATCAATACCACGAGTGTGCTATTTCTGTGAAGGCAGAGGCCCCGGCTCGGTCATACCAACCGTGATTATCTGTTTCCTGTGCGATTTCTATCTGCTCAGGGGTGAAGAAGCAGTGGTTTCCGGAGTAAATAGCACGGGTGTGCAGAGAGGGGGGGGGACCATTCAATTTGTATGGGGGAAAAAGTTCCCTATTGTTCAGCTTGATCTAATTGCATTTGCAGTACATTAACCAATGCTGTAGTGTTGTCAATGAAAGATCTCATGCAAAAATGAAAGAGAGGTGTAAATATATCCATCCATCCATCCATTGTCTATCCCGCTTATTCCCTTTCGGGGTCGCAGGGGTCTGCTGGAGCCTATCCCAGCGCGTTAAGGCGAGAGGCAGGGATACACCCCAGATGGTCGCCAGCCAATCGTGGGGCACACACACCATTCACACACCATTCACTCTCACACTCACACCTATGGGCAATTTAGAGTTTACCAATTAACCTGAGCATGTTTTTTGTATTGTGGGAGGAAACCGGAGTACCCGGTGAAAACCCACGCAGACACGGGGAGAACATGCAAACTCCACACAGAAAGGCCCCAGACCCAGGCCCAAGGCGGGTCTTGAACCTGCGACCTTCTTGCTGTGAGGCAACAGTGCTACCCACCGCACCACCGTGTCGCCCTGTAAATATCCATCCATCCATCCATCCATTGTCTATCCCGCTTATTCCCTTTCGGGGTCGCAGGGGTCTGCTGGAGCCTATCCCAGCGCGTTAAGGCGAGAGGCAGGGATACACCCCAGATGGTCGCCAGCCAATCGTGGGGCACACACACCATTCACACACCATTCACTCTCACACTCACACCTATGGGCAATTTAGAGTTTACCAATTAACCTGAGCATGTTTTTTGTATTGTGGGAGGAAACCGGAGTACCCGGTGAAAACCCACGCAGACACGGGGAGAACATGCAAACTCCACACAGAAAGGCCCCAGACCCAGGCCCCGAGGCGGGTCTTGAACCTGCGACCTTCTTGCTGTGAGGCAACAGTGCTACCCACCGCACCACCGTGTCGCCCCCCTGTAAATATATCAAATATAATATATTTAGATTTAATTCATTTTAGTTCAGTTTTTTTTACTGAAATGAATACCAATGCTCATTACAGACTACTACAATACACTGGAGAAAATCATCTCCCTCTAAATGTGCAGGTACATGTACATACACATATATTCCTTCACACCTACCCACATCAAAGCCAGCACCACCCCCCACCCCATTACACCTACCAACAACAGAGCCAGCACTTCCCCCCACCCCGGACCAGCCACAGATCTGCCTCACAGCTGATCAGGTGAGAAGTCAGCTAAAGAGGACAAAGGTCAGGAAGGCAGCAGGTCCAGACGGAATCAGCTCCAGATTGCTCAGGGACTGTGCAGACCAGCTTTGTCAGGTGGTCCTGCACATCTTTAACCTGAGTCTGAACCTGGAGAGGGTTCCTGAACTGTGGAAGACTTCCTGCGTAGTTCCAGTGCCTAAGATCGCACGGCCCAGGGAGCCCAACCACTACAGACCTGTAGCCCTGACTTCTCACCTGATGAAGGCCTTGGAGAGGCTCATTCTGCACCACCTTCGCCCACTGGTGAGCTCAGCACTGGACCCTCTGCAGTTCGCCTACCGGCCCGGCATCAGTGTGGATGACGCTGTCATCTATCTGCTGCACCGATCTCTCTCCCACCTGGAACAAGCGGCGAGCACGGTGAGGATCATGTTTTTTGACTTCTCCAGTGCTTTTAACACCATCCAGCCTGCACTGCTGAAAGGGAAGCTGGAGGGAGCCGGAGTGGATGAGCAGCTGACGGCCTGGACCATCGACTACCTCACCAACAGACCACAGTATGTCAGGCTTCATGACTGTGTGTCTGAGGTGGTAGTCAGCAGCACGGGGGCGCCACAGGGTACAGTGCTCTCACCCTTTCTGTTTAGTCTGTACACCTCAGACTTCAGCTACAACTCGGACAACTGCCACCTACAGAAGTTCTCAGATGATACGGCCATCATCCGGTGTGTATCAGATGGGAACGACCAGGAGTACAGGGGGGTCATCAATGACTTTGTCAGCTGGTGTGAGATCAACGCTCTCCAAATCAATGCCAGCAAGACAAAGGAGATGGTTGTGGACTTCAGGAGGAAGTCCCTCCCCACCACACCGGTGAGCATCCAGGGAAAAGACATTGAGACAGTGGTCTCTTACAAATACCTGGGTGTTCACCTGAACAATAAACTGGACTGGACCACAAACACTGATGTCCTGTACAAGAAGGGCCAGAGTCGACTTCACCTGCTGAGGAGACTAAGGTCCTTTGGTGTGTGCAGGACTCTGTTGAAGACCTTCTACGACTCCGTCGTAGCATCTGCCCTGTTCTACGCAGTAGTCTGCTGGGGGGGCGGATGCTCAGATGGGGACAGAAGGAAAATTGACAAACTGGTACGGAAGTCTAGCTCTGTACTGGGATGTCCTCTGGAGTCGGTGGTGGTGGTGGGAGAGAGAAGGATGTTGGCAAAGCTGACATCCATCATGGACAACCCCCATCACCCTCTGCATGGGGTAGTGGGTGCGCTGAGCAGCTCCTTCAGCCAGAGACTTAAACACCCTCGCTGCAAGAAGGAGCGCTTTCGCAGATCATTCATCCCGACAGCAATAAGACTTTATAACATAACATTAACATAAACCTCACTGTAGTCACTGTCACTTTTTCACTGGTCACTTTTTTCTCTTCACACTCACCCTGCACCTTAAGTGTGCATTAGCTATGTATGTGTACATGTGGGTATGTGCGTGGATATGTATGTCCATATATATATATGCAAATATGTGTGTATGTGTATGTATGTAGGTATGTACGTCCATGTATGTATGTATATATGCTTTGCTTATGCATACTTTTTACTTTTTTTCTTACTATTTATTAGCATTTTCACTCCATTCTGTCGATAATGCATACTGTGTATGCGGATTAACAAATTCTGCGAATTTGTACATTGTGTTGTGTGTGTTTTATTTTTTTATAGTTTTAGTTTTTTTTTATCTTCTTCAACTTTATCTTACTTTTTCTTTATCTGTAACGCTGCAGTAACACACAAATTTCCCCGTTGTGGGATCAATAAAGTTTATCTATTCTATTCTATTCTATTCTATCTATATACATAAGGACAATGATCAGTCCTGTTTAATTAATTTGAGTGGAAGGAATGTCAATTTAGAGAGGTAATACTATTTTTTTCATGAAAATTAATTAAAAAATAATAAGAAGTATATTAAGGTCCAACCTTATGACCCGAAAACATCATTTAGCCAGTTTCCCTCATTGAAATCTATCATCGCTTTTAACACGATGGTTGTGATTCTTTTACCTGCATATTTAAAGGAAAGGGGTCCAAATCCAACAAAGATCATCCATCTCACGTTGGAATCTGGATGTTGGGTATTCTGTTGGTAGCAGCCTATTCACTCTTAATGTCAGTGGGCCCTTTTGAAGCATGTGTAGCAGAAAAAATATTTAAAAAAGGGTTTTTAGGAACAATTAGATCAGATTATCTACCCGGACCCTGATTAGATCAGATCTACTTCTACCACCACTACTATAATCGTTATTGGTAGTAAGCAATATATTTTCCGAGCAGCAAACGTGAGAATACTGAGCCGCCTTTTTTGATGTTTGGTCAAAATCTTACACAAGAACTCCTCACTATGGATATGTGTGTGTGTGCAGTATATATCCTGCTTCCACTTGGCATTTGGAACACTTTTCAGACAAGCTTTGAGTTCATCCTCTGCCCCCAGCGAGGATGGTTCTCTTAGGGCTTCCCCCCCCCGTAACGCATTGCGTTAACCAAAAAAGGATGTTTTAATGTCGGAATGTTGCCTGTTTACACCCAAAGAGCCGGGCAGTGTATTTATTACACTCGGCGGCGGTGAGGACGCAGCAGGTAATCAGTCTGAAGGAGACGGGTAAACACTGCTTCTCCTGTAATGTGTTTGTTTTGCCCTGGGTCTGCTCATACTCTCCACAGGGATATTTTTCCCTTCTTTTCCTAATCCCTTAATCACTTGTGCCGGCTGCAAGACAGAGCACCCTGTGTCCCCATGGGGCCGAGTGGGGGCTCCAGCTTGTGGGATTTGTGTGTGTGTGTGTGTGTGTGTGTGTGTGTGTGTGTGCTGTTTATGTAAATGCACGTGTGTATTTTTATATTTTTTTTAAATGTATGTTGCAGCCGTTTGACTGTATAATAGTCTAATTTACGAGTGGGACATTTTTGGAGGTTTGATGTTCCTATGACTTAAACACAGACTCATTTTTTTTTAAAGCTCCTGACACTGATGAATGCTACAGAGGAGGAAGTCGCTCAACTTAAAAAACCACAAGCTCCTTAAATGGTCCAACAGGTTCTGTGAGGTCACGGTCGGGTCTTGTTCAAGAACCCGGGGCCCCCGCCCGCACGCCGGCGTTACAAATGGCCACGTAACCCCGGGGCCTGTGACGCTCCGTCACTGTCTCGCCCCGGTGTTACACACGCCCCCCCTCTCCAGCCATCTGTTTTCCCTTCCTCCGCTACGCCTCCTCGCTGGATTTACCCTCCCCGAGCACCCCCGGCTGCATCTGGGGGGGGGGGGGGGCAGGCTCTGGGTGCAGCTGGTAGTCAGCGGGATAAGGCTGCACGTTTTTCCAAACTGACGCCCATGTGTGTCCCCGCCTTTAGGATGAGGTGTGAGGAAGTGTCATCAATCACACCTTGGGACGAGGGAGGGGGGGGAGCGGGGAAAATGAATCGATAATGTAATCGGTTAGAATGAGATAATGTGATGCCGACAGCATATAAAGAGCTCACTGCAGCCGCCAGTCGGCTGCTTTTCTCATGTGAGTGAATATTTAGGCAAGGACACCATAGCTCGGTGGATGTATAACTTCAGATGATTCCTAGAGTCCCTCAAGCTGCAGGAGGCCGCTGTGCAAATGTCACTGAGACGAGTTCTGAATATTACGATTATTATTAACCCGGCAGCCAACACACATGCCTTTGTTGTTATATAATAGGAATATTTAATACTACAGATATGTGTAGACTGATACACCCATAACATGTGATAAGGTTCTATTCTGTTGTGGTTTACTCATTAATGCAAATAAGGACATTTTATAATAAATAATAATAAACTCTTACCTATACGTCTATTCATCCAGTATTTGTGTTATCATCAAAGTTATCTGCATGTATGTGTGTTTTATTTGGGGGCAGTGGTGTGCACAGATTTTTTGAAGGTCGGGGGAAAAAGAAAAAAGGGCCATCGACAGTGTATTTTACAGAATGTATATTGCATATGAATTGTACATTATTAAAACTGACCTTAGTCTAACTGGACTATGGAAGGTAGAATTGTGTAGAATAAACTTGTGGATGTCAAAGAGCACAGAGTGACGTGAAAGAAGAAGAAAAAACCCCTCCGGGTGGGGGTCTAGGGGGGCCTCGCCCCAGAAGTCACTGACATTTCCTGTGTTCTGTTGCATTTCAACACCATGTCATCGACCAGATAATCCAAACTTTTTTTTCTGTGAGATGCAGTTTTGTCTCAAATTATATGGAGCTAAAAGGGGTCCAGCATGAAAGTACTGTAATCGCATCACATCATATTTCATTGCATTTCTTGACCACAGTGGAATCTGGAGTATGTGTGTTTTAACCAACAAAGAGGGCACTTTAGTGCACATTTTAAAATTTTAAAAGGCACTTTAGTGCACATTTAGACATTTAAAAGGGCACTTGTGTGCAACTTTTGACATTTAAAAAGAAACTTTAGTGCACATATAGTTATTTAAATAGGGCACCTTAGTGCATGTTTAGACATTTAAAAGTGCACTTCTTTCTTTCTTTTTATAAATTGTTTGTGAAGTCCACAACATAACATTTAAATATTGAGGTGGCTAATCTTTTATACTCTTTCCTGCACTGTGCGTTATTTGTTTACTTTGTTAATTTTGTATATTTCAACCTCTTCTTTAATAATTAAAAACACAAAACAAAACAATAAAAAAATAATAATTAGAATATATAATATATTACATGTTAATACATATGTTAACACATGTTTGCCTAATAAATACAAGTGGATATAGAGTCCTGCCTGACTTGTACGTGCTCCTGCTGATGAGCGACACATAAAAGCCGCGTTTCTTTTTTTTCCTCCTCCTCCAGCGCGGCGTCCACTGCGCACGCGCGGCCTTCCCTAGGAAAAACCACATGCGTCTCTCTCCTCCTGCTCCCTCCACACACACACACACACTCTCTCTCTCCGGTGCCGATGGCAGAGAGATGCGCACACTGAGGACGCCGCCGCGGCAGCAGCAGCAGCACCAACACCACGCCAACGCCAACGCGCACCGCTCCGAGCCGGACCCGAACCCGGCACCGACCCGCCCCGCCATGGGTTAGGGGCGACGCGGCTAACTTTGACCCACTTTGCCATGGGAGACGCGGAGAGCTGTGCTGCCGAGCGGCGCGACTACCAGCACCATAACACAGAGACTTGAAAGAGAGAGAGAGAGAGAGAGAGCTGGGGAGGGTGGTGGTGGTTTAAGGGTGGTGGTGGTGGGGGGGTCCATTTTTTGTTTCCTATCCCGGTTTTACTTTTTTTTTAATTTTTTCCCCCGCTCGGGTTCGTGTTTTTTGCCCATTCCGTGAGAGATGATCACGGAGCTGGTGTGCACCGCCGCGGCTGTGGGTCTGTATCTGAACACGCTGGACGCGGATCTGTGCTACGATGACAGGTACGTCCCCCCCCCCTCCTTCCCTCCTTCCCGCCTCTCCCCCCCACGCACTTGTCATCTCCTCGTTACCTCCGCGCGGCGGCGGCGGCGGAGGGAGGGAGTGAGGGGGGAGGTGGTGATGCGGCTGCCCGCTGCTTTTGCATGCGCTTTTGTCCGTTGAAACACGTATGATATCGATGACTGATTCCACTTGTCATGCCACTGTGTTGCCTCCAATATTGTACAGGAGCCTCCAACATTTCCCACATTACAAAAAAAATCTTTTAATTATCTTCAGAATAATGATTGACATAGTTGAAGAAAGTCCATGCAGCCACATGGTCCATGTCCACAGGTTCTGTCCACATCAAGTGTCTCTTTGCTCTTTGTGTGTGATGAAGAACTCCAGCCTGTTACCCCCCCCACCCCACCCCCCATGGGGGTATAAAGCTCTTTTAAACCACAGTTAAATTATGTCCACACCGTCCTGCTGTTCTGAGGCATTCAGAGGCATGCCCTCATGGGCAGAGGGAGGAGAAGGCGGATAAAAGATGATTTGTGTATGGTGGCTATGAAGGAGAAAAAAATCAGTTTCTGTGTCTTACTCCTGTAAATATACATTACAAGATATAAAAAAAAATTAAGGGATAGAAGATGTAAATGCACTCTTATTGCGGCTCATGTTGATCTGTTGATTAATTTCTCCATCATCGCCTCTGATTTGTTGCTGTCATAAATATTTAGTTTGAAATGATATAAAAGCAGCAAATCCTTGTAAAAAAAAAAAAAAAAAAATTGGCCTCAGCGGTCACAACAGTTGCCAGTTATTTTTCTTTTTCAGTCCTGAAACATGTATTTCGTTTTTTTTTGTTTATTTAGCCCACATTTTTTTTTCCTCAAAGATTTCTTTCTGCATTTACTTTCCTGGTGAAACGAGCCACGCTTTCGTGTCTCTGGGCCACTGGACGTCCTTTAGAAAGAAACAATTTGGAAAGCAAAGATCGCTGCTCGCAGCTCAGGGTTTTGCGTAACCCGTGTTGAGGGATCATTTTTCATTTTGGGATTTTACAAGCCGCAAAGATTGGAATCAGAGGACAGAAAAAAAAACATATTCCACACATGAATAAGAATAGACAAGATGCCACTTTATTATCAGATGCAGACAAGTTTGCTGTGTTTTAGGTGCATGAACCTGCCATATATCTGTGGTTATGAGAATAGTTTTCCTTCATGCAAATATTCAGTAGCTGCTTGTACATCTGGACTCCTCCTTTTCTTCTGCTTTTCTTTGTCCTCGAGATGCTCTGTGTAATTTTTTTGGCTCCTGCAGCAGTCCTGGCGAAAAATTGATATTAGCACGACTTCATTATTAAATCACTGTGAAAACTACTGATGTGCACAGGGACAGTGGACGAGTCGCCTCTTTCATCCAGTCTGGCGAGAATCTCCAGACCCCACTCGAAGGTCAAAGTAACAGCCACTTTACTTTTCAGCACCATCGGTGACCCTCCGTATGTTATCTGTGTGTGAGCAAGATAAAGTGTGTGGGGATGAATGAGTAACCCAGCTCCGTAGAAATGGCGGCTTACCCGGGGAAAGCACGCCTTCTCCGGTTGCATCACACCTTGATAAGTGTCCCCCCCTTCAAAGCGGCTGTTCATCCATCAGCCGCCATCCAACATGTGACACCGCCAGGTTGTCACAAAGCCCTCCGGTGACAGATTACCCGCCGCGTTGCCCCCGCCTCGTTTCAGCCCACGCCCGCGCTCCGTACCTGCAGTTAAAGTTCACCGTCCGCCGACGCTGTGTATCCATCAAAGTCACCGCAGTAATTTGCACTCTGGGGGGGGACAGACACTGGTGTTCTTTGGTCCAGCGCTCTCAGATTGGAGGAATACCAATCCCACGTTTTGACCTTCCCCTGGTCGTTCATCAAACGGTGTTCTCTGCTGGGGTCAAGGGTGGTGTGTGCCCTGTGTCTACCCTTGGGGATTAGACCAGAGCTATGAGCAGAAGGTTAAGGCCGAGGAGTCGGACTAATCATTACGGGTCTGGTGCTGTCTAGGAAAACCGTGGTGCTTATAGACAATTTTGCGCTTTCTCCGTCCCGATTCGTCTTTTCGTTGCTTGTCAGATGCAGTTCTTAATATCCCAGACGAGATGGCGGAGGCAATTCTTCTGCATCCAGACAATCCAACTTGTGGGGATGTTCTGGCCGGACTCTGCTTTCTCAATCATGTCAAGTGTTTTTCCTGGGCACCGCTCGGGGCGCGGCCCGGCGCTCTCTTGGCCAATGGTTATCCCATTGAAACGTCTCTGCATGTGAAACGAGTGTTGCTTAAGGGAGCTAGAAGAGTACTCCAGCCCAGGTCAATTTTAATTTAGGGGGAAAAAATGTCAAGGCGTGAGCTGCTACTTAACCGCCATGGATTTCTCACTAAAGGCAACTATGTTTTGGGGAGCGTTTGTTGTATTTAAGCTATTCACAATGCAGATATGTTTGCGTTTGCACCGGCTTTTAGATTGATTGCTTGAGAGCCGTGGTCATAGATTGGAAAATATGCTTATTATCCCCACTGAACCTTTCCTTTGAATACTCCAGGTCCACTGACAGGTTAACAAACGAGGCTCTGCATGACGCCGACATTTCAATGATATTGGTTTTTAACAACACGTTTTGGCAAATGGTCCAAGTAATGGATGTCTTTACCAGGAAGGCTGGGATCTTATTCAGCCACTTCAAGTGAAGCAAGGACGAGAAATAAATGAGGCTTCAATGTGAAACAGAATGCATCCTAAGTGGCTTTCAGCATTCAGAGTCATGTATCATGAAACATCTGTGACCCCAATGACGTCACGGTCCCTGTGCGCAACTCAGAAATGCATAATGGTCCCTTTGGGGCATTGCAGTGATCTGCTCCTCTTGGTTTGCGAAGAGCAAAACAATTTCCCCTGTTGGTGAAGGCTCGGTTTTGGATTTCACTGACTGGCACATTCCCTCCGCGAGTGCCGTGAAATTCGGTTTCTGTCCGCTATCTGGGGAAAAAAAAAAACGTTCGTCCCCAACGCGCCAATAAAAATGCCACACAGACGACACAGAGCTGCCACAAGGGTACTGACTCAACAGAAGCGCTGCGATGAAGACAGAAAAGTCACGGAGTCTGTCGGGTTGCAACATCTGTTACTCGCTTCTCCCGAGCTCGGTTTCTGAGGTTGACCAATAAATGCATCAATATGGGATCGTCTTTGAGAAGTGCCCTTTGATCGCATTTCAAACCATGGTACACTGAGCCGAGTGCTAATGAATTGGCTTTATGTATGGTCGTGGTCCACACATTGTTTAACCCATCGTATGCCTATACAATATCAAATGTGATGCATCAGATTTTCTTCCACTCCCAGTTTTCCATGCATATAAATCTAAACTGCATGTGGCAAGTACGTGAGGGTATGCTGAGGTAATGAGGAGCATTCGTGTGCTTCTATCAACTGAGATAAGAGAAGCATTAAATTCAATCAGTTTACTGGAGGGGGTCTTTTTGCATTAGGGTGTTTCTGGTTGTTTCCTTGCTACTGGCTATATTGCAATATGAGTGTTGTGCAAGGTAGAGTTAAAAAAAAATGCCCCGTTACCTGTGTCCTCAAGGTGAGGCTGCAGGGAAAACAAAGCTTCCGATTCTGAACTATTATATGGTGTAATTAGAAGACTATGCAGACAAGGACTACAGTTATTTGCATTTTCCAGAAAGATTATTAGTTTTAACATTGGCGGACGGATGCACAATTGGAAATAACAGAGTTATTAATGACTTTATTGTAATTGATGTGAATTAAATTGCAATCCCTTACACTAAATTCTACTGATAAAAAAAATGCTTTCACGTTCCACTATCAGTGCTAGAATTTGAACAATATGTGATTTTCAGGGTCAATACCAATAAATAGTTGAACACCTTGGTTTAGTTTTGTTTACTGTGAAATAATAACACTTATGTGGTTTCACATTAATAGCTGTTTAATACTGTTTAAGGTCTAAAGAGGTTGAACTCCCAATATTACATAAAAATGCAGATTATAAAAAATGAACTAATGGTTTCTTATTTCCAAAAGACAAAAAAGTCATCTCTTGTTTTATGTTACTGGCCACACAAAGCACATCAGGGCCAGAGCAGCGCAATTTCAAATTAATTTATTTTCTCTGAATCGTTCCTGCTTTCGATAACCGCTCGTAATTGTTATCTCTTATGTGTTGCCTCTTAAGGCCCACTGTGGTAAATGTTGCCAGGAAACCCTGTGCCTCTAGTGGTATAATTATCCGAAACATGTGCCCTAGTTGTGTTGGGGCTGTTTAAGTTCCAATATGTGTGCTCGGAACAGGCAAATATTGAAGGAAGATGTAGGCTAATGAAACGGGTGCGTAAAATGCCTGTGAGTTGCGTGCGTGCAGCAAGTCCTACAGTTTGAGGTGAAAAGCAACTGTCTGTCAGGAGGATTTTTCAAAATGAGGAAAAAAAAGTGAGAGGCTTTTTAACTGGATTTGCGTACAGAATGTATTTTAAAGAGAAACTGGCCAATGTGTGGAATGGCTTGGTACTGGAAAAATAAATAAAATAAAAAAAAAAAGCTTTTGGTAATGTGTCACCATCGTGTGCACTACCCCAGTGAATTTAAGCATTAACATATGTTTTTATTCATTGACCATTAAATGGGTTTTTCGCTGTTGATGTCTTGTTTTTTGCAGTCCACAGCCTCTCCACAATTGGGCTGAGACAGCATCAGTCAAACAATAGGAGGGCGGAGGGGGCAGCGAGTCCCATCCTGATTACTAGCAGATTTAATTCATGTTAGCTTGTGGTCAACTCTGCAGATGTTGTGGCTTCCAAGGTGCTTTAAAGCCACAAATGAGGGCTCGAGGATGCCAGTACGTTGAATAGAGGGGGAATTAGCATCTCTCTTGGGTTTATATAATGGTGTCTGATTCAATGTTCGAAGGAATGAAATCACGGTCGTCAAAGCTGAAGACAGATGAGGCCTATCTCCCCGTGCCGGGATGTGCTCCAGCTTTTCGGATCCTTGAACGGGCAGGAGAAACAAGTTGCCTGGCAAACGGAACCACAGAAATGGCCTGTTCTCCATGATGAATGTGTACTGAGGCAAAACAAAATGCAGGCTTTGTTCTATCAGACACATTTTAGGTTTTGCAGTAATGCTAAACAAAATTATCCTCATGCGCACTTCTAAGTTCTGCAAACTTGGACCTATGAAGCTTCCTTTCAGTGTCTCTACTGTTTCTCACCGTAGGTGATGCAGAGCATGCATGCATTTTAGATTTTTCAACTGGAGGCACCTTCTTTCATAACGCTGATCATCTTAAAATTGACAGGACCAGAAACCATCTCATGGTCGAATTTTTAGCACGTCCCTCATTGTCCAATTGTGCCTCAGTGATGCATGAGGCTGGTTGGGGCTGCCGCTAACCTTTGGCTGGCCCTATGGCTGCGTAGGCCGCAGCCGAACCGCCCATCTGCCAAGTCGTGGTCGCCAAACCTCAGTCCCGTGACCCTCCCTTTACCCACACCATACACTATATGGAGCCCAAAACACTGGTATCCATGGAGAGCCAAAGCATGCAAATTTGCAAGGAGCCTTTTCAAGATTCTCATGCCAAAGCTGTAGATTTGTCATTAACACCCGTGCTACATTCGGGAGAATGAAATCTCCGGAATCGCAGTTAAACCGGTGAAATCAGACCCACAGGTTCGTTATCTGGCCAGCCGCATGCGTGTTCATCGTCACGCTGCTCGGTGAACGAGATCCTTCACGAGGGCTCAGCAGCGCCGGGTTGAATTTCCGCCACGGCGCGCTTAAACTAACTTTGTAAGCAAAGCTCCTGATTTGCGGCATTAGATTACACTTTGAAGCCGGCGTCCGCTCCCCCCCCCCTCTTCAAAAAAACACGAGGCGGGCTTCGGAAACGACTCGCAGCAGTCGCGACGAAACGCGAAACCAAATCCGATATGAGGGCCGCGTGAATCCCGGGCAGTTACCCTCTCCACCTTTAGCAATCAATAGCCATTGGGTCTCAACTTTCAGCCACTGTGGAGTTTTTTTTTTCCTGTGTGTAGTATGAGCGCAGCTGTCAGAACACAAAATCAAGATGTGTTTTTTTTTTTTTTTTTCCCCAGCAACACTTGACAAAGCGCTCATGTTTCCTCTACGGCCTGCATCAGTTCTGAACCGTGAAAAGCAACCGGCTCCTGCAGGATCCAAAGGGGTCTGTTTGTTCTCGTGGAAGTGTGCATGTAGTGCATATGCACTTGGCAGCCGTTTCCCGGGCGATGGCGAAGCCGTCGGTAGTTAATGGTGTAAAATGATCTGGATGATGGAGCGGACCTGCCTCTCAACGCTGGAGTTAATATGATCTGTGAGCTGTGCATGCAGACTTTTCTTTTTTGGAAGGCTTGCTACAGTAGGTGTTCGCTGATCGAGTTTGACAGCAGTTAAAGCAACGTCTGACATGTCTGACAGGTGAAGAAATCAACGGTGATCAAACCGGTGCCGTCTTCGCGGAGGCCTGATGTAAATTAATAGTTTGACATTCTGTTTATTTGCCTTTTTGTGCTAGTTTTTTTTGTCAAGAAATAGTTCCAGGATGTAATTTTCCGTAAACCTGTTTGTGATACAGCCTGTTAATTAGCAAGCTTTAGAGGTGCTGATAGCGGTATATTTAGCTGTCCCCTGCTTCCAAGCAAGGCTAATTGACTCCCAGCCCCCCAGCTCCATAGTTCATACACAGCCATAGGAGTTAAATTGATTTTCTCATCTAACTTTCAAGAAGAGAAACGGCGAGCAGCTCCTTCTTAACCTCACTAATGCTTACCGTATTCAAAGATTTCCAAACGAGGCCCCTGAACTTAGTAAAGAGTACACATAATGGCTGTTAAGAGATGTGCCGCTGTTAAATCTCTGTGCATTTATCAGAGTTGGCACAATCTCCTCGTCGAGATGAAGTGAGAATGAGAGGTTTATGTAGTGCGAAACCAAGTACCTATAACGTAAGATATAAAAAAAAAAAAAACCCATTGTTGTGCCCTGCAAGCAGCGGTGAAATTCTCCTTCATCTCAGCATGGGATACTGAGGCTGTTCTCCGCCGTAATTATAATTCCAAGTGCCAGGTGCTTCACAAAACCAATAGAGATTCATTAGCCCGGCAACCTTGGCAACGAAGCTGAGCACTGCGCACAGTCTTTCCATCATCGTGGTACTCCGGCTCTTGGAAAATATACCAATATGCATGAGGGGTTGTGGGTCAGAACAGGGCCAATTGTAGTACCTGGTGTTGTGTGTGTGTGTGTGTGGGGGGGGTTTTTGCTTTTCACCTCATAAAAATCTGAGGGGCAGATGGAGGGGGTTGGTGTGGACAACTTGAGGGATTTAAGGTTCAAGAGAGATCGGGTGACAGACCTGCTATCTTTACTCAAGGGTACGGTGATCCTGTTTGATGCTGAGGTGCAGGAGGAGTGAGGTGATTGTTGCTGGAGTGTGATACAGTTGGTGTTTGATTTGCCTTTCAGTGCTTTTGTAGCATGACATCAAATCCTTTCTAAAGGAAAACGCTGAGAGAGATCCTGTAGGAGGTCAGCGTGAGGGATTTAAGATTGGTATGCAGGCTTTTATCTCTGAATTTATGGTTTGTAGGTCTCAAAAACATTCAGATATCTGTGCTCGTTCGTCTGAATTATGTTCACAATTACTGGATTACTAATGTTTTTGATTATTTACCAAGAAGAGGGAGTCTCCTGAAATTCTTTAAATTCACTATCAGCTTGCAACAGACTTGTTAGTAACAAGCCCTCAGGTCGTGCACTGATCTTTGAACTCAATTTGACATAGTGACCAAACAGGGAAGAAGCATTTTTTCCTGCACACACACATGGGAGTTGAAGCGACTATTATTTATGGAAGATACATTTCTTAAAGCATCATAACCTTGAAATAACTTGTTTCACGATTAAAATTTGATCCATTCGGTCTTGCCTTTTCTCTATCCTGAGCTCATTAGTATAGATCCATGTCAGTAAAATAGAAAAATGGGGATGCAAAGATTCACCCACCATTCCATGAGCTTAACATTACTGTAAAATGTGTTAACATTGTTACTTACAGCATTTCCTCAACCCTGGAATCCATGAAACCATTCTCTATTGTACGAAAAACCTGTATTTAAATTATTAAATTCACATCATGACTGTGAAACCATCTGCGATGACAAGTTAAATAATGGCTTGAACTTATGAGCGCTGGTCGACAACAAGGAACGTCTTTGGTTGGGGGCGGCTATTTGGAGGGGTGTTGACACGTGTTATGTAGGGAGTCGAAAGTGATTCAGCGAGATTGTTCGAAATTGTGGTGGGGGGAAAAATGCTTCTTTGTTAAAAAACAAGCAATCCGCATTTGAGGTTCCCGTTGCACCATATATCCATAGTTTGGGGTGTTGTGGTCCATGACTTTATGACCAATTGAAAAACCAACTCACTCATGTTAGGCTCCATTGAATGGTCATTGTTCTGTGTTCAAACCCCATAAAAGCACATCATCCTTTAAACTAACTATCTGCTGTATCTAGCTAGGCAGGGTTGCAAAACAATTAGGCCGATTTTCCCAGTTTGATTCCCATTTCAAAGCAACGTTCAATAATTTGCTCACTTTCACAGAGAGGAACTGGATCATTTGTGCACAGTTAGTCTGATGGTGGGACCAGTGGCGTGTTTCACAGGTATCTGCAGCCTGCTGGAGATAAGGTGAATGACCTGGCAGTTCTGACTGCAGGCAAACCCGTAGTGGAAAGCAAACTTGACAAATGGGGGTAATCTGCATTTGATAATGGCTGTTTTCCTGCCTCAGTCAGCCTGAGATAAACCAGCCACCATATTTATCTTTCTACAAAATGTATTTGTCTCACACCATCATTTTGATATTCACGGGTCAATGGCTAGGGGATAAAGGCTGCATGCGGCAGGTTTTTTTTCCTGCTTTCATGATGGGCTTTGACAACGTTATAATTATTTTTTCTGCGTTTTTCATCTACCACACCACATACAGTAGTAGCTCATCCTTCACGGTTTACCCTGAAATTCAATATTTTCATCTTTTGATCCGGTGCATTGTACTGATGGTCACTGAATTATGCATGTTTTGCTTGTGATTAGATGCCCCCTGCCTAAAAGAAGCTCGGTATACAAGGAAGGCAATCAATCATCCTTTTTTTCATGTGTTTTTAAACTATGGAAAACATCCAGAGGCACTGGCCAGTGGTAGATGTGTATCTTTCGCTCCATAGACCCAGTCAGATTCCAGGTCATGGTGGCCGCCCATCCACCCCACTGTGTGCACTTAATCAAAAGATCTACAGACATTTTCCCAAAGGTTCACTTATTACTGTACCACACCAGTCAATCCATTACCAAGCGACTGACAACAATTTAAACAAAGTTTAATCTACACTCTGTGGAATTGCTGGTTTTTCTCCACAATGACCAACAATGATCTCATTATCAGCAGAAAAAAAGCATGTCAGATTTGGAAGTATGAAAGCCGCAGAATCACAGATAAATTTGTGAAAGCACTCTTGCAGTCTGGGCAATCGCATGTATATAATTATCATCACACTATTCACTAACTGAGATCCTTTATAATAGCGCCTCTATTATCTATTGGCATAGTGAGTCAACACGTCATTTAACGCTCAGTATTCCATTATAACATAATGGCAATTAAAAAGTAGTTTTAACTGCAAAATATCCCATTTTAAAGAATTATTACTGGTCTAACATCAATCATGAGTTATGATAACACTTAAGCATTTTTACATTTCTTCATAAAAATGAGCATTATTCATGGTTAATGAACCTGCTTTGCCTTTCTCTGGTCTTATGAAGCAACTGATTTTTTTCTTTTTGCTGATTGATGTTGATAGGGTATCAATTTTGTAGTATTGACTGTATGGTGGTTAGGGGGGGCCCATTGTACTTACCTTTTATAATAGATTGCTTTTGAATCTCAAATTTCAGCAACTGTGGAGTTTTCTCCTACTAACAAAGGACAGCTGAACCTGTCTGAACCGAAATATATATTTTTTCAATGCTACACTTGCTCATATTTCATCTGCATGCTTGATTCATCAATGTGACACAACAACAGTAACAGCATGTAGTGAGAAAATGAGTGCAGACAGTAAACTGATAAAACACACATTTAAAGTATTACTGCTGCTCTTACGGCTGCTCTACCCACTGTGTCAGTTGCCGCCCAATGTACAGAGGCCACAATCCTCTTACTGCATGTCAGTAACCCTCTCTCTGCCCCCATAAATAATAAAAAAAAATATATATATATATATAAGGTCCTATTTTTTTTTTTTTTTATATATACTGCATCTTGGTCATTTTAGAGTCACCTTTTGTCATTTTTATGCAGATGATATACAGTTGTATTGCCCTTTTTAAACCCTCTTTAAAGGAGTTTAACCAATTTTAAATGAATGTTTGGGTGCCACTGTTACAGTCACATCCATCTATAGTCTAAAGTTAGAGTGTCGGACTCAGTTATTAAGTGTGGCATGATTGATGGCGGTCCTGGCCAGAAAGGTCGCAGGTGTGCTTCCAGCGGAAGACGGGCCCCTGTGAAGATTGACAGATCAGCTGATGAAGAGCTCGGGGGCTCCTGTGTGCTGGGGAATAGATTGCTCGACTGAGAGCTATTGGTGATTAGCATAGGACGTATCACGTTTTCGACAGACACTCGGGCCTGCTGACAGAGAAAGTCCTCATGGGGAATCAGAATTAAAAATGCATCATTAACATCTAAGCAGGTTAAACCGGGCTATTTTGCACTGCTGAATGTAAAGGCTGTCCAGTCCAAAGAGCAGGCTTTTAGACCCAACTGAGAGGGGCCGCCATCAATGTATGGGCCCTGTGTGGCTACTAACGCATCTTAACACTATCCTTACCAGTCAATGTAGGTAAGGCCATGTCCCTGACTATTGACATGTTAATGCTAATAACTGAGCTCAAACAGATGGGCTGTGTTTGTGGTTATCCTGCAGGCTAATGATGACCGTAGATACACAAACATTGTTCATATTAATAGCTGCTAAATGACCATGACACCATCAATACTTCGATGCATGACAACTGCCTGTGGTTAAATTCTAAAAAGGCGTATTTATAATCCTGAAAACATCTCTCAAAATCTCAGCAGTATAGGGGCTGTGTAAGCTCTTCTCTTGCAAAAATCTCTGTAATTTAGGTGGTACCTTTATATATATTCCTTCCCTATTGACAACCATGTCAGCAAGCTTATGCACTGTAATTTTTTGAACTGAGGAACATTTCAAAAATTAAGATCAGTGGTGATTAAACCAAATGTATTTGAACTGACTCCAAACTGTCCAGCAGCTTGGCTTTTCACTGGAAACAACAAGAGATCGCATTTCATGCCAATTTTATCCTCTGTGCGCTGGCTCCCTACCAAAATCTGCATGCATTTTGAGTTCTGTTTACTTTTAGAGCGCTGCATCGTCAAACACCCCAGTATATCACAGATTTCCTCCTCCCTAATATTCTCAGTTTTTTATAAAAAAAAGAAAGAAAAACTACTGTGTATAGAACTAAATGAGTATAGAAAATGGGTGGTATCTGCAAAAGGTGCTATACAAATAAATTCAATTTAGTTGCTTTTAGAGTCATTAAACTCAGTATACACATGAAGCGTACACATAATTGCTGTTACGAGATGTGTTGCGCTCGCATTTCGAGCTGCCTGCTGTTTCTTCAGAGTTGGAGTAATTTCCCCGTCCAGATGAGGTGACAAGATGTTTATGTACTGCGAAACAGTTATTTGATAAATGCCTATGATATGAGGGCAAAAAATAGTGGTGTTGCTGAAATTGTCATTCATCTCAGCGTGGAATACTGAGAACGTGCTGCACTGTTATTATAACTCTAAGTACCGAGAGCTTCACAAACCAATAGAGATTCATTAGTTGGTAACCTTGGCAATAAACCTTTGCTAAGCACTACACACGGTCTTCCCGTCGTCGTGGCTACTTGAGCTGAATCAAGTAAAATATCCTAATATGCATGAGGGGTTATGGGTAAGAGCGAGCCAATTGTAGAGTACCTGGTGTGTCGGGGGAAATCATTTTGTTCTGTAACACCTCATAAAAAAGCTGAGGGGTAGATTGAGGGAGTTGGTGTGAAGGACCTTAGGGATTTAAGGTTTCAGATATGTGTTCATCTGTCCAAGTTCTGTCCACGGCGACTGGAAATGTTTATAGGACATGTTCATATTTCATTCTCATCCTGATGATTTACTCAGCGGAGGTAGATAGCCATTCTTCCTTTCCTGTTTCCTCTTTAGCATCTTAAATGGGAGAACCACATTGGATAATACAGACAAAAGGAAGTGTGGAAGGCTGTGTTTAGAGATTTTCTCATTGTGGCACCATGGAAGGATGTCTGAGGGGTGATGACACATTGTGTGTTATTTAGGGAGTGGATGATCATTTAGCTGGATTGTGCAAGATAGAAATAATTTGTGGTTGGAAAAATAGCTCGTCTAAAAATGGGCAATCAGGTTTTGCTAAGCTGTTTTGAGTTGGAATGCAGATTTATAGATTCCTGTTTCACCATATAGCCATACTTTCTGTGGTCCATAGTTAAATGATCGATTTGGAAAAACCAATTCACTCAGGTTTGGCTCTATTGGAAGGTCATTATTCTGTGTTGAGAACCATAAAGCACATCATCCCTCAATCCTCCTTAATTACCTAGCCAGTTAGGCCAATTTTCCCATTTTGATTTCTTTAAAGCATCGTTCAATAGTCTGTTCACCCATCTCACGGCTAGTATCATGGTGGGATCAGTGGCTGGCTTCATAGGTTACCCGGGGGCCGCTGGAGATAAGGTGAATCACCATGTAAGTGAACCTGGCAGTTCTGACTGCAAGCAATGCATAGTGGAAAGTAACCTTGACAAATGGGAGCAATCTGCATTTGATAATAGTTGTTTTCCTGCCTCAGTCAGCCTGAGATAAACGAGCCACCATATTTATCTTTCTACAAAATGTGTTTGTCTCACACCATCATTTTGATATTCACGGGTCAATGGCTAGGGGAAAAGGCTGCAGTTTTTGCTGCTTTGATGATGGGCTTTGACAACGTTATAATTGATTATTTTTCATGTATTTTGGAGCATATACCACAACACATAGTTTGATCATCCTTCACAGTTTGGCCTTTACTTCATTATTTTCATCTTTCAATCTAATGGATTGAACTGAAGGTCACTGAATTATGCATGATTTGCTTTTGATAAGAACAGGGCCAGTTTGTATGAGCTCTGTGGTGCATTTTCACTCACACAGTAGGGTGCTAGGACTATGCCAATACTTTGATTAGTTGCCCCCCTGCCTAAAAGAAGCTCCATATCCAAAGAAGGCCAACAAGCGTTCCGTTTCATGTGAATTTGCGTACAGAAACTTTCAAAGGCACTGCCGAGCATTAGATATGCATCTCTGCTCTGTAGACAAAGTCATCGAGGTCACCACCGAGTAGGATGGTGCCAGTTTATCCACCTCGCTGTGTGCACTTCATCAAAGGCTCTACAGACATTTCCCCAAGGTTCACTCATTATCGTAGTCAATCCATTACCACGGCGACAGACAGCGACATTTTAATCTACACTCTATAAGACTTTTTTTTTTCTCCTACAATGACCAGCACTATCGTTATCAGCAGAAAAACCCTGTTGCAAACAGGAATGATGCTCACTTGGAAGTGAAATGGGTTCTTTCTCCTTGTCACGCACAGGCATGAAGATTCATGCAATCTTTTATTTTCTGGGGATGGCCTCCTGCTGTGGTTGGCAGATGCATCATCTTTGTTTGTTTTCCAGCTGCAGAAAAGTGGAACAAAGCATCATGTAAATCCTTTTTACTTTTTTATTTATATGCCGCTATGTCGTTGTGATTTATATGTATTGAATAACAAAAAGAACAGCTTGGCTACATATCACATGAGGGCTTTCACACAAATGTCATGACCATGTAGCATGACATCATGTCTGCTCGCCCCTACGGTCCATCTCAGAAAGTAATATTGCACTTTTATGATGTTATACGATGCGTTTTATGGTTTCAGAATGGAGGTTCCTGCAGCATTTTAAACTGGACCATATATTATGGAAGCCTGTTAATGGAGTTTGACAAACTCTGATTATATCAAGGGGAAGTGCATCTCACATTTTATCATTGCCTGGTATTCAATTGCTCTCTAATTTATAAGATTAATTATTAAAGATGAATTAATTATTTGTTCTTGCCTTTGGCTCATTAGTAGGATTTGTATTGCTCAGGTGTTTGAGAGTTGGACGAATATGTGGCCAATTAACTATCTTTGAACTACTTCAGCCAACTTTTGCTTTGTGCCATGTTAAAGGGTCAAGTGGATGGGGTTTGCGCTTTTTAGGATGACTTCATTGATTGAAAGTCGGGTTCAGGCAAATGGCCTTCCTTGTACCAGCCATGTTCGACAGATCACAGATCAGAATTTGAAAAGATCTTAGATAATTAGCGAAGTTCCTTGAAAAGAAGACAGATTTGGTTTGGGTTGGCTCCTCTGGTACCCCTCTATAGCTGCTGTTTCTTTCTGGCTAATGCTGGAATGTGACAACTGGTCACGGCAGAAGAAAGGAGGGCCTATTCCAGATTGGATACAGTGCTGTACGGTCTGTTAGGGGGGCATACTTGGACATTACAAATGCTGCATGTTAATCTGACCACTGAAAGCTGTCAAAGCAGAATTAGACCTCCTGAATGTGAAACTGCAGGGTGTATACAACTCCCAACCAGTATTTTCACACAATATGCAGGCATGAATCCTCTACATTCTCAAAATAGCTGCATTTTTAAATTTGTGGTGGGATTACAAACCAATTCTGGTGCAGCATTAAAGTAATTTTTTGTTCTCTCTTCGGAGACAGAAGGCTTTTGAGCAGAAACAGAATGCTGCTTTGTTTCTCCAGCTGCTCCCTTGGCAGAGCTGCGATGCTCAGATCCTCCACTGGCTCCGTGATTTGTCATCGGCAATTAAAGTTGTCCTCGTTATAATCTCCGTAGCAGATCAAAAGTTATCTGGTTTCTCAAAGGGACACCGAAGTTCCAACAGTTCAGCAACAGAAGTTTTTGTCTCCACGGAATGGACTTGCAACGCAAAGGGGACTCATATCTGCAGTTGATTAACCTTCAGCAGAACATACTCTTTAGTCTCCATTACTGGATGCTACTTTATTGCAGAGCAGGTTTCAGGGGAGCAAAAAGTTTGGTAGTTCAAATTCCAGCTAAGAGACTTGCGAAAAAAGGACACTTTTATCTTGGCAATGGACAGTAGATGCAGAGCTACAAATTAGTCATTGGTTACATTTCTATAAATTATATCAATGCTATAAAGAGACATGCAGCTGCACGTAATGACAGTAGTTCTGGCTTTTGAAGAACCTCGCCTTCTTTTTTCCTCATTTGTTTTCAATGCGTACATGAGGCATTAGTCGTTTTGTCCGCAGAGTTTTATGCTACACTTGGTGGCTGTAGCTCAGAGGTAGAGCAGGTCATCTTCCACCAATCGGAAGATCAGCGGTTCGATGCCCAGCTCTTCCAGTCGATTTACTATGTGGGCAGTCTTAATGTTCATCTATTCCCTGTAGAGGGGGGGGGGGGAATCAATCTCAGGCACCAGATTTATCCCCGGTATTCAAATCCCCCAGGTGTGCATGGGGCCTTTCCATATTGATGACTATAGGTGGCTGGAGGTGCATGTTTTTATAAGTTATTGTGCAAACACCCACAGCTCTGGAACTAGGCCCGTGAGATTGATTATATACGAAGCAGAAAGTATAGTGAATTAAAGTGGTACGGAAAAAGGAATTGCACCCGATGCTTGGGGAAGAAAAAAACCTGCAGGCGATTTGAATATATTTTGTATTATGTTTTGCCAAATGATTACAAATAAATCGAGGTGATTTAATAGTAACCTTAGAAAAGTATGTGGGTAAGAAAAGCAAGTGTATACAAATGAGAGCTAACATACACACATTTCATTTTCATAAATTTAATTTTCATTTGTGACTCTGTTGCCTCCCTGATAAGCAAACGTTGCTGTAGGGCATTTGTATTTTACAAAAGTCAACAAACATTCATTCACATCTTTTCCTGCTTTTGGTGTTGAATCAAGAATGCTTCCCACAAGTTACTTTTTAGACATTTTTCGGTATTTGGTTCATATGGCCGGCCTGTACAAAGGCTGATTTATGTATTGTTTGGCTATGTCAGTGAACAGCACTTAGTCCATTTTTAATCAGGCATCACATTTATCACTGTGGATGCAGGCGACTCGGGGAGACCACCCTAATTACCCGTAGCGTCAGGCACCGTAATTAACTGCTGGGGCCATGCGAGATGCAGAATTTGGAGTGACTGATCGGCTGATCATTTGTTTTCTTTTAACATGCTGTAGGTGCTGTTCTGGCTGGGTGTTAAAGTTGGCCGCTGTTTCACTGATAAGCACTGGATGAGTGTGTGTGAAAGCCAGGCCTATAAAATCCCAACAACCAGCGCTAATGGACATTGGCTCATTTGAATGTGTTTCTCACCGTGTGAATGCTGTTTGGCACAGAACCTTTCTGAAGGCATATGGTGGATTTATTGGGTGAGATGTTCTCAAACACCTATAAATCGTTACATTAAAGATTCCAATCCCAACGTACTGTATAGGGGGTTATCCAAAGCTAGGAAACAGTCTTTTTTTCCGCAGGAGTTCCTTGGTGGTCTTTGGGGTGTTCACTGAGGTGTAAAATTGTAATTTACCGTTGAACTGAACACCCTCTCCAAACCTCAGTCCCTTCTGTTTTGCAATCTGATTGCATTCATTTAAAAAAATACTCAACGTCTGCCGCAGTTGTTCTGTAAGTCAGTGCATACAAACTTAATTAATCCCATCTTTTAAGGTGTGAAGTTTGACCTCCCTTAAATCCCAGCCGAGTCCTTTTCCGTCACCGCATCTGCTGTATTTATGCCCCGGGAAGAAGGGGAGCATTAGTTTTATTAGCCATCGATTTCCCATAGCCTTCCCCTGGTGCGGCTGAAGATTCATCACTGCGTTTTATTGACACCATCAGTCAGGGTGAACACTGGTGGACTCGCTCTGCTTTTTAGCTGAGGCGGCAATGGTAGCATTGTTGTCAGATGGCCTCTTTTTTTTGTGCGAGCGGCTAATGGGAAGTGATCAATCAGTCACTTAGATGGAGATAAAGACTCGACAATCAATCTGCTGAAAAATAGATGAGGAAGTTTCACTCTGACTGATTTTTTAAAGAAATGTAGTGTATATTGGTGTGGCTAGTCATTAAAAGAATAGTTTGATAATTTGGTAAACATGTTTTTTCCCCTCTTTTGCCATTAGATTAGCATTTTGCGGGATTGCAGGGGAAACTGCTATAGTAAAAAGCTAATTCCCTCTAAAACCACAATTTATTAATTTTACAGTTCTGTTTGTGTACAGATTAAACCAATAAGATTCATTTAGTGAGCTGTAGAGTTTTTTTTTTTTACTTCGGACATAGGCAACTTGCTTCTAGTCTTTAGCTAAATTAAGCTAAGCTAAGGGTACTGCCGTTAGCTCCTTAGCGAGCAAAATGACAGTTGTGTTGGCATGAAAGTAAAATAGGTTTATTTCCCAAAGCATTGGTCTCTAATTCGAGAAACGTGTATGCATTAAATTACAAAAAAAAACTAACTTTATACTTTGTTTATAGACATGTCTATTAATTTTTTTGATGGTTTGTTAGCGATAGCCCCTTTAGCTCATAGCCTTCGACTATAGTAGCCTGATAGTAGTTTCTACATAGATAGATAATATCTAGACATATTTGATTTAGTCATCGGGTAGTATTTGGCTAAGTGTTGTCTGGAGTTGTTTTAAAACCAGCTACACTACAACTTTCCATAATTTTCCCGTTTCTTCTGTCATTTAAAGGTGAGTCTTTTCCCCCCCAAAGGAAGCATCGACAGAAGCTGTGTCGCGCCAACGTTTTAGAACAACGGTATCTAATTGAAGCAGGCACGATACTTGAAAAGTTCAGAAATGGGAGTCAAAACATGTCTCCATTCACTGATTGGTCAGGCTTCCAGCTGCCAAGCTCAATTGGCTCGAGCTGGCGTTTTTTAAGAACACACAAATTGCGAGATCCACGTTGGCTTCGCTCGTTGTTGTTTTACGGTGACTTAGAGAACATAAACATGTGCATAAATATCGTTCTTTACTCAGTCAGTACATATTTCATGTCATGGTCGAAATCATTGTCTGTTTGAGTATACACAACACATCCACGTTGGGCACAAAGAGTCAACCCCGGGCCTATTTGGAGTTCGTTTTTCTGCTAATCAGGAAACCAGCTTCACAGGGAACTTGAAAGCAAGTCTGTGGCCTGACAAAAGAAACCAGCCAACTTCCTGACGCTTAGCCGAGACCGTTTCACCCTCTTTGAAGCGGAGAGCCCCGGAAACAATCTGTTTCTCCTGATTGGCTGCTTGGACAGAATGAGGATATTGAGGGGACTTTATCTTAATCAGGTACGAGTGGACTGATGGGCCCGTTTGGTGATGAGGTTCAAACAGCTGGATTTCACTAAACTACTGCAATTACATTCAGGAATACTTCTACTTATTATTGGTTTGAGGCCAAATATTAATGTGAATGGAACTTAACTTTTTTTTCATCAAGTTAAAAAATGCAGCTTTGCCTTTTTGGGCATTGGTAGGACTATTAAAAGACTAAGTAACATCTGTGTTAATAGGTCTGTGGGCCACTTTTCCCCAGTTTCAAAGAACGTTAGAATTGCAATGATTAGTCGATTAATAAATTAACAGAAAATGAATCAGCTATTTTGATAATAGTTTATTCCTCTTGAGTCATGTTAGAAAAATGCTTTAAGTCTCTTACTCCTGCTTCGTCAGCGATGGTCCCCTTATAGTCAGGACGTAGAGATTTAAAAGGTTATAGGGAAGTTATTAGGTGGACCTTCAGGGAACATTCAGGACATTCAGGGGATAAATTACTGAGGAACTTTCCCTCTAGCTCTCTCCTCTACATTCCCAGCACATCTGCAGTACTTTTAGTTACAAGAACCTTTAGGGGACAAACCTAAAATGTTCTTTTTTTAGATCCTTCCATCATGATCAGACAAAAACTGAAAGAAGAGCAAGTGCAAAGTTAGGGTCAGTGTTAATCAAATCAAACTAGTAACAAAAATGAATTGATGGAATGTGACAATCATTTAAGTGAACAAGTTATATGTTAACTGCAGCTATATACAGTATACAGTATGTTTAATGTAATTTGTATTTTACTAATCTCTGCATGAAGAGTAACATGAGTCATTAAAACGGCCTATTCATTCATTCCTCCAAACATCTTGCTGCTTATTCTGCACCCCTGGGAACATGCTGGGAGCTGCAGGATGGGCTATTTTTAATCAATGAAAAGATAGATCCACTGAACTGAGCAGGGGAGGGAAAAATGTAGGTTAGTGCCATGAATACAAAGTGAGTTTCATCCTCTGTGTCTCAGGTTTATACTTGGTAATATACAGTAGTAATAAAAGATGAAAAATTCCCAGTATTTTCCATTATTATTTCATGTGACTAGCGTCCAGCCACGTTGAATGCCATCCAACAGCATTTTTATCACGGTTCCCACATTTCAAATGATGGAAAGCAACAAATAATAGAATCTGAGCCGGGCATAAAAATCTGCCAAATTAATGTCCGCTTTCTTCCTGACGCACCAGGAAAGCGACGAGCCTCTGCAAAGCTAAGCATAAATCTCTCACACAACTAGGCCACTGGCAGTACGACAGAGTTTTATGAATGCTATCTAGACATTTATGCATTTTTTCCTCCTCCCCATGTTCGTGCCAGTCCGGCGTGGGCTGGAGTGTGGGAAAGTAGCGGTGCCATGCTCCGCTCGAGGTATTGTTCTGCCGGCGGTGCCGTTGATGTATGACAACACGCCCTTAACGCTCACTTCCTGGCCTAGCCGCATACAGATATACAAACCAAACACATACGAAGTGTTGATATTTTTATTAGCTCCTTTAATAAATTTTCTGCGTCTGTCATTAACCTACAGGGTAAGCATTTGGTGAGATTTTTTAAACAGGGGTAACAGTCTTTATTGAGGGTTCTGTTAGGAAGAGTAATGAGGAACACATGAAGGTGCCTTAAACCAGACTCTGACTGGAGGAGTTTTGGCACAATTTATCCTAAATTCACCCCTTCCGTCAATAGCAGGACGAATCTGGCCTGGACCACCTTAAAGCCTCAAACCTCTTAGACTCATCAGAAGCACCTTGATACTCCCACGGCGATAGCCAATGAGAAAATGCAGTTCGGGTTGGGAATGAGGTTAGGGTGATGGTAAAGGTTAGCATACGAATCTCACGGGAGTTTTCGCAAATTCTCCCTCCAGCCCACACAGGCTAGCGTCAACCAAATCAAAGCTGACAGTTAAAATCTCACTGAAGAATAGACGACCCTCGCTCACCCCGTTTCCCCCCGAGCTGCTATTTCGTCCTTCTGCTTTTGGTTTGTATCACTGCAAAGCAACACTAAAAGCAAGTGGTTGCATGGCGTCAGTCACTGTTCTGTTCACATCTGCTTCACCATGAGATCAGTTGTGATCATGTGCTTTGCTCCCTCTGGGACGATATTCTTAAAAATATGTGTGATGGGCCATTTTTTTTTCCAAATCTTGTAGTGTGTGTGCACATTTGAGATTAGAGAGAAGAACATCTGTGAAGTTTCTTCTTCAGCTCATGATGCAACCTGATTTCAAAGTCAAATAGGATTTTTAAACTCCTGTAGTCTAACGCTGGCTTTACTCCCCACAGCAGCTATCTCTTGAATCATAATCATCATCATCATCTCCCACGTGCCATCATGCAGTGGCCACATACTGGGAGGATTATAGCAGCTGATAATAAGCCAATGAGTGACTCACTCAGGCACAGCCAGCTAGCATAATGGCTTCACGCATGATTGTTCAACCTTGCGCTGTGATGGATGGGTACTTCTTGGATAAAAGAAGGCAGCAAAAAAGAGAGAAACCAGATCTCCATCTCCACGTGTTCAGTCGCCTCATGTGGTGCAGTACAATACGCTCCCTACTGGAATGACCATTGAGGTGAAATTTATGGGATTTTTATCCCCAACCAGCTGTGGCGTTCACTGGGAACAAAGCCACAAACTGTGTTTCCTGCCAACTGTCTCGCTGCATGGAACTAGGACATATCGTATATTATAGATTACAGATCGTATTGCTTTTGGTGTGTAGTGAGTGCGAGGCTTAAGGCACGCACACAAACGCATTGAAAAACCCTTTTAATCAGATCACTCATTGACCTCTGACCTCTGTGCGTGCCTCAGAAACTCTGTGCACTCTATGATCACTTTCTAATCCCTTTAGCATTGGATTAACATGGAGGTGATCAGGACCACTGACCCCCACCCACTCCTACGCACTCTCCCTCCTCTCTTTTAACAGACTGCTGCATATTTAACTGGTGGTGGAAGATGCAGTCAATTCACACACAAGCAGCACTAGTGCTTGTGTGTCAATCTAAACAAAGATGAAATCAATAATTGGTAGTAATCAGATGAGAGCCTTTCATTGCAGAATTGTTTTGAGAACTAAAAAAATCAATTTCATATATATCTATTGTCAAAAAATCAAACAAGTCAGGAAGTACCAAGATAATATACTGATCCAAGTGTTTGATAACTTTCCCACTCTGTTGACTTTGTCTGCATCATTCCTTTGTTTTATAAAATGCAACTGATTTTTATAACATTTATTGTTTGTTTCTGGAAACCTAAGACTGATTTTGCTTAAAAATGGGCCTAAATTATTTATTGATACAAAATATTTTCAGATAATTTTCTGCCGATTAACTGATGATCATACTATTTCTTTATTAATTGTAACCCTTATGATATGTGTATTGTGAGGGACCCTACAATTTGCTATTTTGGGACTTGTCGATGACATACAAAGTAATAAAACATAATGAAATGGCATGTTAGTATTTCTACAGTGAACAGCTTAAATTCATTGCCATCACCACCAGTTTGGGCGAAATGTGTGTGGGAGATTCCACCAAATCCACACTAATCAGCTCCCGATGCAGCCTCGTTAAAATGGGCGGCGCGAGAACACATGGAACTGTACTCGGGCTGCGGCTGATGACGTTTGACAAGTACACAAGAGCGAAAAGTGAGGAAAACAACGCCGATTAAGGAAAGCCTTTAATCAAGTGCGTTCCTGTTAGTCCTGCACGAAGGCCGCAGCAGCAGTTTGCATGTTTACTCCAGCGGTGTGCCAGGCCTAGATGAGCAGTGTGTGAATAGGCCTGCTGCAGCTCTCCGTCCATGTGCTTCATTGCCACTCAGATTGCACAGAAAAGGAAGGGAGGATTTATGTACGTTGGCCAGACAAGGGGCACTGGAAAGTGCTTGGTACCAAAGTAGAACAGATGCAGTTAAGTGAGAGAGAGAGGAGAAAGTAAAGTGAAGGGAGGAATCTGGATGAATGACACAGGAGGATAAAAGGAGGTTAAATTGGGTAAATGCTAAAAATTAGGATAAAAGAGTTGATGGCAAATGGGATTGAGTTGCTAAAAAAAATAAGCATAATGGAATCAAACTGAAGAAAAGACGGGGAGAAAAAAAAGGAAAGTGAACAAAGAGGCGATGACATCCGTGAAATAATGTCCAGGCCGGTAGTTTTTATGATGATTGGTTTATCCTTCTCATTACTGCTGTCGGGGAGCGGGAGGATGCACTCCACAACAAAAGGTTGCAATTCAGCCGGCCCAGATTACGTTATGTGTTGGCAGTTTGTACTTGTAAATGTTCGTTGGAGAGGAGCTGGCCAGTGTACGTGCTGCAGACAGACAGGCTGCACAAATATTTAAAATACTCAAGTGCGGTCCTCTTTTGCAATACCATTAATATCGCTGCTCTGCTTCTTCCTAATGGATCACATAAAAAGTGAGCGTTTAAATTAAAAGATGAGTTTATACTGTGGTGTAGCGCAGTGAGTGTTTGTGCACAAACATGTCATCGTGAATCAGTGGATGGAACTTTATGAGGATGCAATTAAGAAAGCAATATAGAAGGAGGATGATTCAAGTTTACTAGCAGAGAGAGTTTATGAATAAAGCTGAAGTTATGGGTAAATAATGTAATGCATTTGTTTGGGAGGCCAGGGAGTTTCTTGGTGTATTTCTTGAAAAGGATGTGTTTTTTCAGTTTTTTAAGTAATAATATGATGAAGGAAATCAAAAAGGTTTGATGATTTATCTTCAATTTCAGTCCGTTGCTTTGCGCTTTTTAACATTTAAAGTACATCTGCCTACCGTTGCTAAAAGACAAACACATGTGCACTCCCAGCCCATGAAAAAAAGAAAATCTGTGGTGGTGAGATCACCATTGGGGAGGCTGTGCAGAGACACATTTGCATATTGAACCGACACATGTCCAAACACCGAAAGAAGGGCTGATTTTCTCTACGCTAAAAGCAGTGGACAGGTGAAAGAAGACCTCATCCCCACCACAAATGGACCTCCGAAAAATACAGTCCTACTCACTAATGTGTCTTTTCAGCCGCTGATGGAAAAAAAAAAATAGATTTCACCCCTCCCCCCCTCACACACACACACACACACACACACACCCACACACACAAAAAGAAGAAAATTGAAAGGATCAAATCCGTCCTGTACTTTGAGGGGATTGTGAATAAAGCGCCCCCGCAGCCTCCCTGCCTGCCCCACATACGGCGGCTGCATACAAAGGACCCCCTCTGTAAGGGCAATCACTACGGGAGACCACTCTATCTGCACCCGCTGCATGCCTCAATGAAGCCATCACACACTCGCACGCATGTGCGCGCACACTTGCAAACTCAAAAGCGGGGTCCCTGCATCCCACATTTATTCTTTAGGGCCTCACAAGGACATGCATACGTGAATACACACACACACACACACATACATACAAACACCAGTACTTTACGGCCCATTCCCAAACCCTCATGGCTAATGCATTCTTTTCATCCTGCAGCATCGGGCAGGAGCAGGGAGGGCGACGAGTGGTTTGCGCTGATTTGAATATTTAAATTATTTATCAGCAGCATGTATTGAGATCCAAGACAATGTATTGAGAATCGGGGGGTGAATCTAGTCATGTTAGGTTTTAATAGAGTGCTGTTATTTTCCCGAGGGGACGGAAAGAAAAACAAAAAAAAAAGGAAAAAATCCCACAGTTAAAGATTTTGATGGACACGTTCTGAGCTTTTATTTTTAATGAATCACAAGCTTTCACATGAATATCAAAGAGTCTTTGTCATAATGTGAGATTGCCGCATTGATGTACACTCGGGGCATTCCCTTACGAAAATTAACCATGGCTTTACCATGGGAAATACCGTGGTTTTACCATGGTTTTTTGGGTCATGGTTTACCATGGTTTTTTTGTGGTAACCATGGTTATACTATGGTTTTTATGTAGTAACCATGGTTCTACCATGGTTTTTGGAAGTACCATGAACCAACCATAGTAATACTATGGTATCCAAAAACCATGGTAGAACCATGGTTACTACATAAAAACCATAGTATAACCATGGTTACCACAAAAAAACCATGGTTAACCATGGTTACCCAAAAAACCATGGTAAAACCACGGTATTTCCCATGGTAAAGCCATGGTTAATTTTCGTAAGGGTTAACATAAATAGAGCATCAATAAAGCTTTCAGTGTTGATAATCATTACATTTCAGTATGTTTATAGCTCTAGTAACACGAGTCCTCCCACCATCATATCATACTTGGCCCCGTCCTGGGCCTGTTAAACACTGGATAAATAATAGCTCACTAAGGAAATGCAGTACAGTGAAAAATGCAAAAGTTTAGTAAACTGGATGATGTAATTCCACGCTGGCCACGTCTTGTCGTTACCTCGGAGCCTGAGAAACGCACGCTCGCCTTTCTCTGACACGAACAATGCTGGGAAATGCAGGAATTCACGATAGCTCACGCTGTGACAGGGTCGTACGATCCAAGGAAGGGGGGGGAAAAAAACATTCAAAACGAAGAATAATACATTGAACAATTTTCGATTTGACACTTCTTGTGTGCCATTTTTTTGTCTCCCCATCAATCTTTTATTGTACCTCGCTGGCAGCTCGATTCCTCTCTCTCCATGTCTTTATTCTCTCAGCGCTAAGTAACAATCTCTAGACAAAGCAGGTTCTTGGCTGGCCCTCTTTTATTTTTTGGATATTCTGTGTACTACACAACTAAGGCCAATATGGAGTCTTCCTTATTGTGCACAGAACATATATAATTATAATTTTTTTACCTTCACTCTGTTAAAAAATGCTCATCCAGCTTTAGCAGATGAATCAACCCCTGCAGCTGAGTGTCCTTCCTATAAAGCCCCTTTTTCCACCTAGTGTCACAACCACTGTGTTGTATCCACTGTGAAGCGTATGATCTAAACGGTATATAATCACTTTGTCAAAAAAGTTTAAACTTAAACCAAACGCCCCCCCCTTTTTAATAAACCCTGTTCACTTTTTGTCCTGTGCTTTGTTAGCTCTGCAACTGATATGAGAATCCAGTGAGCTCATTTGTCTCAGTCTCAAATAAGAGTCAAAATGCAATTTCAAAATCTAGTTTTAGGAAATCCAATCCCTTTTGTGTGTGTCAATGTAAAATGCCTGATTGGTGAGGCACTTGAGAAAGCACCGTAAGTAACTGTTGAGATGTTTTTTGTTGTATTTAAGGTTGCAAATGCATCAGCACTTTGAATAAAACCAATAAAACATGGCATCTTTGACACACCAGTGGATTCTGGTGCCTGCTTCTCAGGTGACGTCTCCAGCTGAGTGGCGTTATTACAAGCTCAGCGTGTTGCATTGAGCAACGCCGCTCATCTCCCATCACTCTTACAGTTCCCTGTTTAAACGTGAAGGGAAAACACAAGCTTCACCATTGTAGTGATTGTGAATGCGTAACCCTCCCTCCCCACCCCAGATACGAACTTTGTATGGGAAACAAAAAACATTTTGGGACCAGTTTCCCTTTTTCTCCCAGGAGTTGCCTGGCTTCAAGAAAATCCAATTTTCAATAATTTATTTCCAGCAGGGAATATTTTTTGTATTATTTATTGTGTTTTTTCTTTAAGCTCTTGTTTTGCATCTGATGCTCCCAGGCGGCCCGGAGTTGTTTTAGCCGCCATCCCATTCATCACTCCTAATCCCCGCTGGCCGGCCTCATTTGCTGTGAGCCTGCGAGCGTACACGAACGCGGGCTCGTGTCCCCGGTAATGATCCGCTAATTATGAGGATCCGCGGGCCTCCTCCGGGGGTGTGCAACCACCTGTCTATATGTCTGAGCGGGCACCTGTGACATGTGTACACGCTGTGCGTGTGAAAGCAACAACGCCGTGCGTCTGTGTATTTAATCACACGCTCCGCGGGCTGTCATTACATTTGCCGTCCTTGTTGACTTCGTCCATTAAATCTCACTTATGAGCGGATCGTCGGCAAGATGGAAACATTATTACATTACACGAAGTGATGCTGTATATCATACCCACCAGGATTTCAATTAAAATGATTTTGATGAATTTGTGAACCTTTTGTCAACCCCATCGAAATAGGCTTAAAAAGAACAGCACAGATGCTGTGTCCTAAATATGCTTATAACACAGTAATATGCACAGATTACTGTTCACACTATGCAGTGTGTGAAATGTAGTGAAATGTGATTTTTGACGTTTGGATTGCATTAATTTTTTTTTAACTTTTCAAGAGAATACAACCTGGTTTGACATTAACCCCTATAGCAGAATGAGAATAAAAATATCAAAATCAACAGAAAGTGAAAGAAATCCAGTCAAATGCAGATATAAATAGTTCAATTTTATTTATTACATTTTCTTTCTTTCCACAGCCGAGCCATCAAGACCAACCAGGACCTCCTTCCTGAGACGCCGTGGACCAACATCCTGTACGACGACTTCTGGGGCACGCTGCTCACGCACAGCGGCAGCCACAAGTCCTTCCGGCCGCTCTGCACGCTCTCCTTCCGCCTCAACTACACGCTGCACGGCCTGCGGCCCTGGGGCTACCACCTGCTGAACGTGGCGCTGCACGGGCTGGTCACCGCCGCCTTCACGGCTTTCAGCCGCCCGCTGCTGGGCGGCGGGCCGTGGAGCCTGCTGGCGGGCCTGCTCTTCGCCTCCCACCCGGTGCACACGGAGGCGGTGGCCGGCGTGGTGGGGCGGGCGGACGTCGGCGCCGCGCTCTTCTTCCTGCTGTCACTCCTCTGCTACGTGAGACACTGCAGGCTCCGGACGGCGCCCAGCAAGAGCTATCGGTCCCGGGGCTGCGGCGGCGTTGGAGGCGGCGGCTCGGCGGCGTGCTGCTGGGGCTGGATGCTCGGCAGCCTGTGGTGTGCGGCGGCCAGCATGCTGTGGAAGGAGCAGGGGGTCACGGTGCTGGCCGTGTCGGCCGTCTACGACCTCTTCATCTTCCAGAGGCTCCGATTCCGCCAGGCACTTCTCCTCTTGCTAGGAAAGGTAAATGAATGCACGCCGTGTGTGTGTGTGTGTGTGTGTTTCCTCTTCCTTCCCTCCGAGGCAAACCTCAGCCAGCCAGCTGTTATTGGTTCCTGTACGGCGCATTAAAGTTCTGTTTGAGCTAACGTCCTTTTGTCTGTGTGGAAACTGCGTGTGTCACGTACCGTTTGCTTTTCATTGCGAGCGTAACCAGGAAATGCGTTGTGCCCGCGCGGGCCGCTGTGCGGAAAGGGAAGCGATTCCTATTTGTCATCCGCTAAACAGGAAGAGACTAATGCGGCTGAATATGCGAGAGGTGAAGTGTTCCGGTTCCTTGTAAAACATCCAGTTAATACACATGAATGGAAACCTAAATATAGAGCGTTTGGGAGCATTGCTCAACAGAAAATAAATACTTTATTTTATTATTTTAAGGTGACATAATCGGAATCAGGTGTTCCTATCACTTCCTAAATTTTCCACAGTCAACTGTCAGCTGTATTATAAGAAAGTGGAAGTGTCCTAGAAGTGGTTGGCCACGTGAATTTACAGAGCGGGGTCAGCGGACGCTGCCCAGAGGTCACAGAGTTTCTGCATGCAAACTTCATGTGATCTTCAGATCATCCCACCTGTACAAAGCTAGGATACCAAGACATGCGTCATATTGAACCCCAAAGACTAGCAATGGGATGTCACTTAAATTCCTATGCAGGTCAAAGCAGGCGAGTGAATATTTTTTGCAGTATAGTGTATGTGGAGGAAAACCAGAATACATCCTGCTCACACACACACACGGTGCCCTCTCTCCTCTACGAGGAGGACAACCTTGCCGCGGTGACTCATCTGATTACGGGACTGGCCGTTTGACTGGAGAGCCTCTCAGCGCAGCCACTACATTTGATTAGAGGAGCGGCTCCTTGGGCCAACGCCCGCCGGGGCCCTCGTTAAACGCACACAAACTATCGCCGTAAAAAGTCTCCTTGATTTACTGGGCAAGGGCAGTCTGGACTGAACGTGGGCTCCTTCCTGTGGAAACATCTATAAATACCGCTGTTAACGGCGGGGTTTTATAACGTAACCTTGTCTTAGTCCGTCAATTTCCAATAGAAGCCTTTATTTCATACACAGTGTTTGTGTGTGTGTGTGAGTGTGCGTGAGATTACTTATTTATGCCAGCATCCAAATGAAAACACGTGCAACCTACCAGGACTTGTACCTGTGGGGCAGCTTCTCCACAAGTGGTTTCTGGCAGAGCGATAACCCCTTCCGCCACACATACATGCACACACACACACACACACACGTGGTGTTATTGCAGTGAGCGTTCCGGAGAGATCACGGTGGAATGACTTGCGTGTGCACTTTCGCGAACCCGCCAGACCGAGGACGCGGAGCAACACCTGCCTTTCAGATCGTATCCAGTCGTCTCCTAAAGCCGCGAAAAGCCCGTTAACAGTAGTCAAGCAGATGTGTTGACGGTGATGGACAAATTTACAGTCGCTGGCCGCAGACCAGAGACGAGAGAGGGAAGCGAATACAACACAACTTCTCGAAAACCGTGACACAACCTCTTAAAAATACAGTTCTGCCTTTTTGTCTCCGTTCGCCTTCCAGGTTTGGAAAAACACTTTTTTATTTCGCACACATTTTTTTTTTCACAAATCTCAGCCAAATGAATAAAACTGTTATTGTGTCATGCGTAAAACGATGCCCGGACCACATGCAAGACACGGGACGTCGCTAATTCATAGAAATCATCGTTCAAAAACAACATCGGGGGGGAATGTAAAAAATAAAATGAATACATTTAAACAACCAACTCCAACTCTTATTATACTAACATATTAAAACAAAAAAAAATAAATGAGACTTTTCTTTCCACACAAGCTGCTCCTGTTCCTCCTGGATAGTTTTCAATTTGCCAGCCCCAAAGCCAAGAGGATTCATGATTTATTGGGCATCTTCTGCAAACTCCGGGATCTTGAATCAAATCTTCAGTTTTGCAGGTTTAGGTGAAGCTCGGCTGCACAGTGTGAGCTTGTACTGACTGATGTGACGTTTCTGCCGCTGAAAGAAAGAAAAGAAAATATTTGGCTGTGAAACATCACCCCTCTTTAAAAAAATATTTAAAATATTATTATATGTAATTATTTCTTGGTTTTTTCCCCCCCCTCCAGTTCCTGTATAAACAAAGGCAGTAGAGACCACAACCTGAAAGACTCCTACTACGCTGTTGCGTTGCAGCCTGGAGGATTTCATCACCTCCAGCCGCTATGGAAAAGGAAAAAAAAAATTAAATTTTCATCCGTTTTAATCACACGGTGGCACAGGGATGTCATCAGCAACCTCACCCCCCCTACACACACACACACACACACACACACACACACACACACCCTGCATATTTACCCAGACACGTCCCTGGCCAGCGCCGCCGTGCCAGCCGTCAGGTCCCTGTGCCAACCCCCCCTCCCCTCGCCGCCACCGGCAGCACATCTGGCTCATTTATCACTCTGGCGAACGCCCTTCTCTGTTGCCCCAGTCGCGGTTATCTTGGCGGGGAGCTGGTTAATGCACTGGGGGGGTCAGTGCGGGCAATCTCCCACCCGATTATGAGCCAGACGTCGCGTCGATGGACACATGGGAACACAAAAGGAGCAGAGGGGGGGGGGCTATGCTCTCACTTCCTTACCTTTATCTCTTCTTTCTTTGTTTACTTTCTCACACACTGGACTGGAGGGTCCATGCATTCCATTCCTCCCACCCCCCAACGTTACCTGACCACTGCCTCACAGCAGCAGCAAACACAGAGCAAATGCAAATCAGCCCCGACCAGCCTCTCCATTTCTCATCCTATTAACTCCCTAATCAGACCCCGAGATGAGATTTCAAATGAGACCCGGGGGTGGGACTGGAGGGGAGGGGGAGAGTTAGAAAGTGATAGATGGAGACAAAAGGAAGGCGCCGATCGCAGCTGCAGCCCCGTTCGGGTAAGAGGAAAAAGGAAAAAAAAAAAGGCGAAATGAATCCTGTATGTGCGGAATCATGAGGAGAATAATGTCTTTGTCCTTCAGCGGTGGGAGAAACAAACAGGTTGATGAATGAGGCTCCAGGCTTTAGACGGGGCCCGGGGAAATGTTTAGCTTCAGTCTGTGTTAGAATTAAAATTAAAAAAAAAAAACTGGATTTAATTAAAGGTGTTTAAATACTGAGCTGAGCATTTCATAACTTACTTGATTAAATAACAAATCGTACATAATCCCTGCTTTGAAGCTCTACATGAAAAGGTGTGAAATTAAATATACTTCCTGTGAAGAAAAGTCAAACTGGATTTCATCTACCTTTCACCCTGTATATATTTTATTTCTTTTGCATTTTCCTACCGGGCACTTCAGAGTGTGCATGTGAAACCGCAGGATCGGCTGCCTGTTCTGGGAAACATCCCTGAAGTTGTTGCATCCTCGTCGCATAGCGAGACATTTTAATTTTCCTCCGTAATCCTTTTCCCCAGGTCCCGGGCCTGACAGCAGATCTTAATTGCGCTCAACGTGGCTCGTTTCGCCCTGATAAATGCCACCTGTTTCATGGGGGAAGTGTGTAGAATTCAACCGATTTAAATTTTTATATCAGCCTTCCTGTTCCGCTCGGTTTGTGGGCAACTTTTCCAAAATGTCACCCGAGACAAAGGGGGGGAAGCCACAGGTGATGGTCAAGGTGAAGTTATCTCCTGCTTTACGAACCATTTACAAATCAAAACTGTCCATATTTTTTTCTTGCCTATGAGCTCTGAACGATTCTCACTTTGTGAAGAAACATGAAGTGGTCACAGTCATCCAGTGGGCCGGATTTGACCCCTTGAGTGACCCCGGTTCTGGCCCCACAGACCACATGTTTGCACCGCTAAAAAATTGTATTTAAGGATCTAAAAACAAATAGCAAACCAAAGGCACATCGGGATAAAGTAAATATACACTTAACCAATAAACACAATAAATTGAACGCCGCATGTTTTAAAATGAGAAGGTAGAAATAGAGACACATTTGTTCCCCGCTCTGTAAAGACTCTGAACAGAAGTGAATTACATTGACTTATTTAGCGACGTCTTGCGTGTAAATGGGGCGTAAATCACTCGCACGTGCCAGTTAAGAACTAATCCGCTCTTGCATGAGGTCCATTGTGTTTTTTTTTGTGCTCGGAACGTGCGTTTAATCTGTTCCGAATGATGGAACGATGGAAATGTTTGAAGCGGCTTACCACTAGAAACGTCCCGGCTAAGCTCAGTCAGATGACATCAATGGCATCGGGGAACGACGTGTTCGCGTAACTCCAGCGGACGCGGCTGTGATCGTCCGTCCCCGCAGCTCGCAGAATCGGGTCACTTCATCAAAGTCAGGCCTTCTCAAAAATCTGCCGAGTCAGCGGTAATCCAGAGAACTGGACGCCTCGTTGTAGCTCTTGCTTTTGCCACAAGTAAGGCATCAAATAATGAGTTTTAGTGTTCTATAAACACGCGTCGGCCAAAACTCCGAAAGCTTAGTCGGTGAGAAAGAAGTGTTCCATTGAAGGGTGGTGAGATTTTTAGACCAAAATGGCTTGAAGTGTTTACCCAGAATATTTAAATGATGGGCTTTTTAAAGCGTATGTTTCATTTAGTCCATCTGTATTTCAGAGCTGCATAACGTCAAGGGATTTCAACAGGGAAAAAAAGGTTTTAATTGAAACTCAAACAGAAATAGAAAAGGGGGAAAAAGAAAAGTTTACGACAGACCAGACCAGGACGCTACGGTTAGGAGTTATGTGCGGTGTAAATTGGACGTGACTTTAACAAGAAAAGACCGGAAGATCGTCCCCCTCCCCCGCTGTGTTACGTCAGTCCACGGTGCGTGTATAGCGCGCCTTAAACACACTGTGTCAACAGGCAGACCACACACACTTATGGGATTAATAAAAACAAGAACTAATAATGAATGGCACTGTTAATAGACGAAGGCTTCAGGGCTTAAAATGTTAGAATCCGGAAGTTGAGAGATGGTGTGTGTGTGTGTGTGTGTGTGTGTGTGTGTGGTAAAAGCCACAGAATTCAATGCTGACTTTCCAAATGGGAATCCAGAGTGGTGGGAGATATGTGAAAGAGCCTCAGGTTCAAAGGCTTGGAGGGAGTGGGATGTTCGTTTTGGGAGTTGGCCGGGGATCCTGCCGGCAGACACACATATCATGAAGTCCGAT
The DNA here is from genome assembly GCA_036785175.1 of Eupleurogrammus muticus. Lineage (NCBI taxonomy): Eukaryota > Metazoa > Chordata > Actinopteri > Scombriformes > Trichiuridae > Eupleurogrammus > Eupleurogrammus muticus. The sequence goes on from JAYKQN010000022.1 coordinate 10,134,525, forward strand.
CAATCTCACCAGGAGAGGTTTCCAGGAGTTACAGTCGGACGGCATGAAACTGAAGGAGAACCGCAAACGGCAAAAACCCGATGAAAAAAAAACAGATATTATTGAACTATCTTTGTATTCGCGGGCCCACTTTGTTATTTTCATTAGGGTCATTCGCTCTTTATCCACGACCAACATGATGTCACATCAGGGTATTTCCAGAGCAGGTTTTCATCGCGGGGGAATAACCCCTCCGTCGTCCAAGGCTGCGGATCCGAGTGGGTCGTGATGACTTTGCGCTCGCTCTAGAGATTTATGAAACGTGAATCTGCGTTTGAAGAAACGGCTATCAAGGACGGCAGCGCAAGTCTCTTTAAAGGTTTCCAAATAAAGTCGAATTTCCTGCGCAGGGATCTACTTCTAAGGGCTAATGTTATGTTTTTACCAGACTTTCTGTTTCTCGAAAATCTCTGCAGGCAGGGAGTATGGGGTTTATCAACTTTATTGCTATTGATCACCAAGGACAAGCGTTTCAGAGGCGCTACCTGCACCTTTTCAATGTCAGCGGGGGTTGTCAAACACAGGTGTCGCTTCTACCACATCTTGGCTGGACTCCGGTGCGAGTTGGACACCATGTTGGGATCTGAGCCATCGCTAATGTGGTTTATTAGGTGTATCTGCGCTTTTCCTGCCAGGAACAGAACATCTGCCCAACGAGAGTGGCCTGTAAATTCCCACAGCATCTAATACTTAAATCTGAGTTATTTGTTCTCTACATTAGACTATTCCACCTATAATATAAGATTTCCAAATCACCAAGAAAAAGGGGAAGAAAGCATCTACTAGTAGAGGTCCTGATGGTTTTCTGCCCTGACCATTGATTGAAAATCAATAAATCAGCAGCTAAGTGGAGAGGTTAAAAGACTGTTTAGAACAATTAGAAGGTGCAGTTGAGTTGGTTATTGAAGAGCTTTGTTCAACTGGTTATCGCTGTTAAAGAGATAAATGTGCAGCATCTCTTCATGAAGAAAAAACACGCTAATTTGAATGCTTGTGTTAAGTCGGATTGAAAAGTGCAGGTATTCCATGAGTTCATAGATTCATGGTCGTACATAATTGAAGAGCAGGACGGACGCTCTGCCCTGCAGTTTGAGAGTGTGGGATTGATCGGGAAGTCAATTCAGGAATGATTTTAGAAACGGACAAGGCAGCCGGTGGTAAAATGAAGCTCATTCGACTACCGCAAACCGTTCTCTTGATTTGCTTATCCTCCCATCGCGAGCGAAATTGGATTTCTCACTTTCCTCCCCTGACAGGCGACGTCGGGCCCCGTTCATCAATACGCACACCCCCCCCCCCCTTTTTTTTTGTGTAAAAGCCACTTTCTCCCTTTTTATCCTTCACGTAACACCTTTCGGCATCCAAGTCGATATTCAATTTTGTCCAACTCGGTTCAGAAAATGCTCAAATGTAGAACTGGCCTTTTTTCCATCCTTCTATTGACAGATGACTTTAACTAGCCGTGCCTACGCTTCCCGGGGGAGGGGGGGGGGTTCCCTTCCTTCGCTAACCCCTTCAGGGAACCGTCCCATTTCTCATCTGGCGGAGCAACCTAACTGGAGCTGGTGGGTCGGCGGAGTCAACGGTAAACCTCTTTTTCTAATCCGAACATGGGTACTTTGTGGAGAACCAGTGTTTTCCATCATGGCACCTGAGGCCTCACACATGAGCTCACTCAAACCTGCTCATTGTAGGATAGGAAATGTTTACCTCCAAAGTTTATTAATGACAAATGAAAGGTTTTGATCTTTTTAATGCACAATATATTTGAAGCAGATTGTACAGAGAGGCTAAATTATTGCTGTAGTTGCACAAACTCACTTAGGAGATGAAAGCTGGATCAACCCCTTCGAATTACGGAGGCTGTGGCGGTGGCGGTCATATCAAAGCTAATGCTCATAAGCCAACTAACAGACGACTACTATGTAAACGTCTCCTGTCGTGCTCAGAATAAAGAGCAAGCGTGTGTGAGCATGCCTGCATGCGCGTGTGTGTGTGTGCGCACATGAGCAGCTCTAATTCCCCACTGGACAGGTTCAAATAGAGTTCATATTACACTGGCGCTCGGAGACAATAAAATGGGCTTGGAAAATAGGAAGTCAGCAGCATCTCTGTGATCACTGCTCATGCCGTTACGTCGTATTCGGTTCGCTCTGTAAACTACCGAAGGAACAACAGGCCCTGCTTCTATCCAGTCCTGCACAAAGGCCGTCTTTGTCAATAGGACATTCCGTTTTAATCGGTGTGTAATGAAAGAAATGGAATCAGATTCACCAGCGTAAACACGACGCTAAATCAGATTTAAGCCGTAATTGAGTTCAGACAGCATCATCTCAGAACGCGGTCATGAGGAAATTTAGAAAACCAAACAAAACATTCGATTCAGCTTTATTGTCATATGTGCTTCAGATATCACACGGCACATGCAATACGAAAGCACATTCATCAGACATAAGTTAAAAAGTCATAGGACGAGTACATTCATCAGACATAAAAATGTTGCGCTGTCATCAGGCTTCTAGCCACGTCTTCTTATTTCTCCTCCCGACTTGTGCTTGGACGATTTCACAAGCTGCCGATCAATCGCGATGAGGTCAAGGATGTGGTCATACGAACTTGTCATGTCCCGGCAACCGTAACTCAAATCGCAGGCTCGCAGACGTCCATAAAACCCCATTGTAAAGCGGCTGAAGTGAATTACAGCGTTGGCCCCCGAGGACCGGCGCATAGTTCATGTCTCTGGCTTGGAATCTAATTTATTCATCAAAGACACTTTCCCTTCTGATTCTCAAAGAGTCATCCACCAAATGTTCCCTCGCTGTCCTTCCAAGTATCAATACAAGCCATTAGGAGTTTAACATGATTTGGGGTTTATTCTATTTCGAGCTTGAAAGTTCATAAAGGGACCATTCAGCTGAGGTTGTAGCGGTAGATATCAGCCTGGAAGCACCTCGGGCAAAGCTGCTATAATTACAATTGTTTACTTTTTTGGGTAAAAAACCCAAACTTGCAGCCATACCTGTGATATTTTGCGCCCGAGGCTACCACCTTGGTTTTTCCATTGGACATCGTTGGGTGGAAGGTGTTGCGTGACAAAGGGGCTGATGGTGATTATGCTGCAGGATAATCTTATGGGATGCAAACAGCATCTGCATACCAACACAATGAGCCCTAAGCTGATTACCAGTCATACTCGCTGCGGCCCTGACAACAAGGAAAGACTTAGTAGAAAAGGCTTCTCATGCTTCAAATTCACCTAGAGTTGACCACAGTGGGATCAGAAGTGAGGGGCATGTGGATTACTGATGTACGAAAAAAAACATTATCAAAGTATCTATATCAGAGTTTGGGAATGGTTCCATTTGTTTGACTTTTTGAGTTTATTACTTGTCATTTTTAATAAAAAGTTCTTGACTCACTGGATCTTAATGGGAAACCAAAGGTGAAATTAAACGTACCCATCGGCTGGAATATGACATGTTCCAAAACACGGGATTCTTTCTCGACCACCAGGCATGCTCAGCGTTGACTGAAAGTGACACTACCCCACGCTGCTGTTCGAATCGGCGGTTTGAAGATATTCCACAGTGTTGTTTCTGGCCGTGGCACATTTTTAATTTTACGAACCGAGCCGGTGTCACAGAGAACTTGTGTAATTGTACATGAGAGCTGTCTCTGCCCCCAGGCAGTCATCGAAAACATTCCAGAGATTTCTCCTGGTCAGTTTCTGTTTCTATAAAGCGGTGGAATGATAAATCTGGGATTTCTCTGAAGTGTTTTAACTTCTTTTTTTTTTTTTTTTTTTTTAGTTACGAAAGGTAGATTTATAAATCAGACGCTAACGGCTCCTACTGAAAGACGTGAACATCCGTCTTAATAACTTTTTGTCCTCTGGGACTAACTATGAATTTATGGGTTCATTTTTGGCTCTCTGGCTGAGCTATTAAAATCTTCTGCTAAAATGAAAACAAATTCAGATGCCCTGAAACACTGGCAAAGTGTTGTGGCCTTTTGAATAATGATTATTCTTCTCTCGTTGCTTTCAGAAAAGGAACGTCAGTGTTCTGCTGAGCCTCTGTGTTCTGGCCTCCTGGGGCGTGATCCTGCTGTCGGCGCGTCTTTACTGGATGGGCAACAAGCCTCCCAACTTCTCCAACTCCGACAACCCTGCGGCCGACTCGCCGCATCTCCTCACCCGGACGCTCACGTTCCTCCACCTGCCTGCCGCCAACGCCTGGCTGCTGCTATGCCCCGACAAGCTCAGCTTCGACTGGTCCATGGACGCCTTGCCCCTGGTAAGGTCCTTCGGCGACTGGAGGAACCTTCACACCGTTGCCTTTTACTGTGGATTCGTCCTGCTGGCTGTGTTTGACTTGCGTTGCCCCACCAAGGAAACCAATGGGAAGGCCCAGTTCAGCAATGGGAAATCCATCACTAATGGGAATGGCTACCACGCCCCCGACACAAATCATAACACAGACCAAGGGCCGCCAAAGACCACCCTGAATGGGTCGGCCGGACTTCACCCCTGCCCTCCACAGGCGTCCCTGCCCCCCACAGAAAATCTAGTAATGTTTTCATTGGGCGTACTGTCATTGCCTTTCATCCCAGCCTCCAACCTGTTCTTTTACGTAGGCTTCGTCATCGCAGAGAGAGTCTTGTACATCCCCAGCATAGGCTTCTGTTTGCTGGTGGCGGCTGGCGCGAGAACCTTGTACGTCAGGCTGAGGACTAGAGGCTACAAGGCCTTGCTGTTGTGTTTCTGTGCGGGGCTAGTGCTGCTGAACGGGATCAAAACTATTCAGAGAAACAGGGACTGGAGCAACGAGGAGAATCTCTACAAGTCCGGGATTAGTGTGAACCCTGCAAAAGGTAAGAGGACGGGAACTATCCAGTAAAACTGTTGAGTGATAGAATGGAACCTCATTGTTTTCCTGACTTCATGCCTTGTATTTAATTATGCTAAGGTTCCATATGGTGCACTATTATGAATTTTAATTAAAGATTTGATACCTGCACAGGAGGCACAAGTCACTTTTGGTCTGGCTTAATATTTATGAACTTCCCTTCTGATTAGATGATTTTTGCTTGTAAGACAAAAAAAGTGTATGTGACAGTGGGGACAAAGGAAGTGACTGCATGACAGACAATACTCAATTTAGGGAGACAATAGGTTTCTGTAAGGCTGTTTATATACGATTTTTGTAAGTCATTATATATTTCATTTTGTTACCGTCAACACCATTGGTACAGCAGTCTTCACTGGGGAAAAAAAAGCATTTCTGGAGAAACATTCATATAAATTTCAGCGTTTTCCTTAACTTTGGCCTGTCTCTTGAAACTCATACTGTTTATAGTCATGCATTGGCCTTTGTATTTGATCAGGACATGTGGAAAAAGTGAGAAGCTATGTGAGAAATTACACAACTCTTCTTCGGGAACGTTAAATCCACAGAGAAAACAATATATCCTGGTCTGCTCCCACGTACAAGACTGGCTTTAAAATAGCAGATCTTAAATCTAATGGTATTTGCTTCTTACATCATACACAGTATGACCATGTTCACAATTTGTCTAAAGACACAGTGGATATTTGTGGAATGGACATATCACACCGACCACTTTTTAAGTGAACATGTATGGTGTGATTTTGATTGACACCTGTCTCCTGTAGCCTGGGGCAACCTGGGGAACGTGCTGAAGAACCAGGGCAAGATGGCGGAGGCGGAGAAGGCGTACAGGAACGCTCTGCACTACCGGGGGAACATGGCTGACATGCTGTATAACCTGTAAGTGTTAAAGACGCCCCGGGTCCCCCCCCCCCTAGCTCCCTCCATCCTTTTTGCAGTGTTTGACACAAACAAACTCTGATCCACCCCATCCATCACTGGAAAATCGCGGTGACAGGAAAGGCGGGCAGGGATGTGAACGAGAGAGGCGAGGCGGGGGCGACGGGACGAAGATGCGTAGCGACACAGGAAAGGGCTTTGAAAAGGCAAAACTAAAATAGATATGACGTTTGGCGGGGAGAGGGGGGGGGGGGCGGACACAAAAGTGAGAGACAGAGGAAGGCGTGATGCAAGAATGTGGCGATTAGAATCCACCTTTGTGTGCGACGGGAAGCCCTTTGTACCTCCTGCTACTGATTTGATTAGCCTGGGTTTTTGCAAGGGACTGTGGTAGAAACACAAAGCCGCCTCCAAATCCTGCGAGGCAAAGAGTCAGAGGTGCCAAAACCCGCGTCTCTGGTGGCTGTTTTTCTCCCGACTCCTCTTGTTCCCTCTCAGGTTACCGGTGTCAGGAAGCTGGCAAGGCAACATAGAAAGAGGGAACTGGAAGACGGTGTTTTCTCAGTCTTTTAAAGCAGAGGTGCTATTTGAATATGATGGATGGTGGGGAGCGTTGCGGTTATGCATTGGAATATTTGAGTAAGGGATACAGGAGCTGACGCATGGTTATTTTTTTTTTGTGTGTTTTTTAATGTCTTAGCTTTCACCCAAAGTCCTCTCATTGTCGGTCGAACGCGATTTTAACCATTGCAGATTTACAAGAAAAGAAAGATAAATGTCTTACTTTTTTTTTTTTTTTTTCTCAGGGGTTTGCTGCTCCAGGAGAACGAGAGGTTTTCCGAGGCGCTCCACTATTACAAACTGGCCATCGGGAGCCGGCCCACGCTGGCATGTAAGGCGACCTCACACGCGTGATCAATGCATCGGGTTATCAGAAGTTCCTCGCACGTTACTCGATTTCACCGACTCTGTGTCTGGATTCATCAAACCTGAGGGTCCAGTGCTGTGATTTTAATGCTGAATTAGGTGTTCTGCGGTCAAATTTTTTTCAGGCTCTAGACACTTTAAATGATGAGATCTGATCTCACGCTCGAGTGCTCACATGTGAGATGAGGTGTTTGCCTTTTTTTTTTTTTACTGTAGCAGACACTTGCCAAGGACAGTTTTTATGAGTATGGAGGAAAAGGCTGAATTATTTCCATATCCTTTTTTCCCCCTCTATTTAATAAGTTATCTTCAGGTCTTCTTCCCCACTGTAATCCCATTTCAGCCTAATTCCGTTCTATTTCTTATCTTCTTTTCTTACGGCAGTTTTATCTGCTTTTGAGTTCCCCCCCTCCTCCTTTTAGCTGCATTAGTAAGTCCCATTTTCCTCAAACATATCTGCGTAGATCCTTCCCTCATCTCCTCTACTTTAATGTTGGTATGCGGCGGATTTAAACGCAGCAGGCTCTAATTCTGTGTTTTGACGGTTGCAGCGGCCTACTTGAACACGGGGATCATCCTCATGAACCAGGGCAGCCTGGAGGAGTCCAAGCGCACCTTCCTGACGTGCGCCGACATCCCCGACGAGAACCTGAAGGACCCCCACGCCCACAAGAGCTCGGTGACCAGCTGCCTGTACAACCTGGGGAAACTGCTTCACGAGCAGGGCCAGCAGGAGGTTCGTGCACCAGTTCAAGCAACTGTGTAGAGAGAGTCAAGCCATCAATTACAATTATGCTGACGCAAAACAGAAACTTGACTTTGCAGAGTTAACTTTTTTTTTTACAGGAGGCCCTGTCTGTTTATAAGGAGGCGGTGCATAAGATGCCCCGCCAGTTTGCGCCCCACAGCCTTTTCAACATGATGGGTAAGTTGCCGTTTCACCCCGACTCGACTCTCAAACCGCGGGATTGAAAAAGTCCCCTGAAACGTAAAAGTAACAGAACCAGCCGATGAGCAGAATCCCTAGAACAAACCCCCGTGATTGTTTTATGACGCGAGCGAAAACAAATGTGGCCCCGGCGCTGACTTTGGCGCGAGCTTCGCCGGTGATGAAATGGTAATGTTTGTTTCCATTATGGATGTCGGGTTTTCTCCGTTTAATCGGAGCTTCTCTAATGAATTCGACAAATTGACATGAGCGCGGCGCCAAGCAAAACGCTCGGACGACTCGAACCACCTGTTTGGGTTTCAGCGCCGTAGCTCTTGAGTGCCTGCACGGACCCCGTGTCCTCTCGGAGAGGATTGAAGCTAATCCATGTAATAAATCACATCCCTTCCGCTGTTATTGTAGAGCTAATTACATTATTGGAAGCTCATCCCCGACGTCATGTTTGAGGTGGTGTCCGTAAGAATTCCTTGGACGGGCTGAATGAAAATGGAAAGTGTGTTTAGTCAGGTGGAGGGAGGGCCTGGAGGAGGCCTGTGTTTGCTTTAGTGGGACGTCCTGGGGATACTTTGTTCAAACTGATGTCATCAGCTTGTCATTTTACCCCCAGAGCCAGCAGCGTGTCCTCACATCAAACACATGTATTGTTATTTCAGAGGATGATGTGTTGTAGATCTTACTACAATGGGGGGGGGGTCATATTTTACTCAGCATGTGAGGAATGTTAACCCTCAGTTAGACTGTCCTGCACCTGCTGTTTTCATGTTGAGCACATGCTCTACAGTAGGGAGATTAAAGTAATAAAAAATGACAACATGAGCGCTTGTATGGATATTTCAGAGTTCGGTCAATAACCTTTTAAATAGAAAAATACACATTGTGCAATAATGTGTTTTAGCTTGCACACACACACACACACATATATCAAAACATCATTAAAAGTTAAAATCTCATAGACGAGTATTGAGTATCCCAGTGCTATCCTGCAGCAGCACTTTCATGACAGCGTAAAGCTCTGTATCACGACTTCTTATGTCGCTTCCCAGCGCTTTTACTACAATTCAATGAACGTCTCGTAACGTCTCTCAAAAACCACACGCTAAGAAGTTAGGCAGATTAACTGCTACTCTATTCCTCACGCTAGCAAAGGCTACTGCTGGCTGCAAGACGTGTTCACAGTCTCTCAGGAAATCCCAGCGCTATCACCTAACAGAACGCAATCACATGCCCAGGTTGTTACACTTAGAAAAAAACATACAAGGAGATTTAAACACATTTTTAAAACTGATATGAAGACTGACTTTTTTTTTTCCCAGGAGAGGCCTACATGCGTCTGAACCGCCTGCAGGAAGCAGGCCACTGGTACAGAGAGTCCCTCAGAGCCAAGCCCGACCACATCCCCGCACACCTCACTTACGGGAAACTCCTGTCCATCATCGTAAGTCGCGCGGGACAGGGACGGGACGAGGCGTTATCTTATTAACGGTGGCGGTGTGACTAAACAGGATGGAGTGATGAATAATGCATGCGTTTCTCGCGAACCTCCGCAGGGCCTGGAGAGGTGTGATAATTGTTTTAAAGGCGCGAGCCTCTGCCGGTGGAAGTCGCATGCCGTCAAAGAGTCATGGAGGAAAATCATGAGTTTTTTGGAGTGTTTGATCTCCAGTGGAGTTATATGAAAAACAGAAAATATCAGAAGGTGTGAAAGACAGGTGACCTTGGATTGATCCTGATCCAGGGCGGATGCCAAATAACCTAAAAAAACAGCTGCATTAGTTTGTGTGTGAAGGTCACAGATGTGATGGGTTTGTCTGGTGTGGATGAATCCCTCTGTAACTGGATAAGTTCCAGAATATGTGTGTGTTTTTTGCCTCTCGCTGAGTGTGTGTGTGTGTGTGTGTGCGCACTGTATTTATAAGCGCTGCAGGACACCGAGGTTACACAAGTTCACCCAAAATGTTGCCTTGTCCTTCTAAAGCAGTGCTTCTCAAGCATCAAGGACTCTTAAACTCACAGAAACTCGACCTTGGTCCCCATCTGATAAGGTTGTTGCTTTTAGATGTTTTATTACAGAAAGCGTATGGAACCCGAGACTGAAACTGCCTTAATCAATAATAAATTAATGAATAACTAATGACGCCCTACATAAATGTAAACAGTAAATGTCCATATTTATATTTTATTATATTTTATTTTATATTTATATTTTTAAATTTAATTAATTATTTATGTTCTTTATGCATTATTTATATATCAATTGTATCTATTAATTTTTCAAATGTATGTGTTTAATTCCCCCATTAATTTTCATCTCAAAGTATAAAATTTAAAATTGAATAAATTCATGTGCAAAGGGAAAAATGTACAAATATTAGGAAATAAATAGTACTAAAATAATAAAAATATGCCAGCCCTCTATACAAATGGTTCTACATTCTGTCATTGTGGAATTCCAGTAAAAATAAATGATTCCCCCTTTTCCCCCCTCAAGGACCCTAACTTTGAGAACCACAGTTCTAAAGTTTTTCCCTGCAGAATGAAGCCGTCGTCCCACCACCACCACCACACACTCCAGCAGCTGTCGTCCTCAGGGGGAAGCAAACCTCACTTTTGATCATTTCCCCTTTTTCGATAAAAGATTTGAAGATATAGATAGAGCGCGCGCACACACACACACACGTATCTAAAGAACAGGTTTAGATTAGGGTCTCGCTGTGGTGTGGGTGGACATCTGCGTCGCTCCCCCAGGCCTGGGACCTGACTCACAGGGAGGCCCTCACCTCTGCGGGGCTTAAGGAACAGGAGATTGGATGGACCCCGGACAATGGGCCAGTGGACAGGCTTCTAATGCAATTACTCCGCTTCCTTATTGAATCACTACATCAGCTACATTTTTTTGCCTATTTTTTTTTTTTTTGGCCGGAATCGCTCAGCGGCGCAGACGCGGGGAGGAAAGGTCAAACTGAAGTCTTGCACCGTGGTTCACCCCCAAACGTGTGCTGTGTCGCTGCGTTTCACTGATACGATATGAGTGCAAGTTTTCACCAGCTTTCAAAGTGACCCTGTCCCCCTCTCTCTCAAAAGCAATCCATACAATAATAAACTGAGCTTTGTGCACTTTGGCTCCGAACACAGATGCTTATGAAAGAAAAAGCAAACAACAAGTGCGACTCCTAAAGCTGTTAACAAGCAGCGTTCTTACCAAGGTCACAGGGTCCAGTGTAACGTTAGAGCCCTGCTGCCCGTCATTAAGGAAAGACGCGGCCAGTCAACACGCGTCGGATTTATGAGTTTAAAGGCCCCGTGGCGCGGATGCTAGAGCATCTTTTATGACTTATTTTCCAGTGAGACCTTTTTCTTTTATGAGGTTTGAACAGTCACAAGAGGGATTGGAACAGAATCCTCACATTTGATTGGACTGGGAGAAAGTGTGAGGAGCGTGGGGTTGAGCTCGAGCTGATCAGATGCACTTTTGTGTAAATGTAGATTTTTTTAATATGTATTTCACATATAACCATAGATAAATTAAGTTAATGATTAAAACTGGAAAAACGCATTTTTCATTTTATGTGGCTTTTAAAATCTGATATGCATCTATATATATTGATTTTTTTTGATCTCCTAATACTCCTCAATCTAATGCAAACACAGAAGACTACAATATAGTATATGTTTGCATGCTATAGCTGCCTAATGCAGTCTGTTTGTCTTTATGTGGATTTATATACACTCTCGCTAACCCAGTGAGTGAATATGCCATCTGAAAAAAAGGAAATATCACATTTGTCTTCTAAATGCTGTTTGCTTCAAACTAAACCAAAAAGAACACTTAAATGATTAAACTAAACCACTGGACTTTTATTTCTGATGGATGGTTGGGAATAGGTTTAATTGAATATAAAGAGAAAGGGCCATAGTAAATGTGAAATAAGGCGTCCAGGCTCTAAGTGGTTGCGGGCATGAAGGGCGGGGGGGGGGAGCTCATGAAGCAAACCTAATATGCCCAGCCCTCTCATCTTCAGGTTGCACGGCGAGTACATGGGCAATGTGGAAGCAATCAGCGCTGAGGCATGAAATAATTGCGCTTCATGTGCACAGAAGCAATATCTTTCTCAGTTAGGTTGCAGGTACACACACACACACACACACACAGACATGAGAGGGGGTGCCGCGTGTCCTTCATGAGCTGATGGAACTTTACTTTCTCTGCTGAATTTTGATGCACTAAAAAATAATTGAGGGTAGATATTACGGGCAAGTGGTGATTTCTGACTACTGCCTCTACTTCATTAAAACTTGGACTTTTCAGACACTCGGTTTCGACTTCAATTAAAAAGCATTCAGCATGTTGCAAAAGGAACTTGCTCCCCGGAGGGGAGGGTTGAATGTCCTTATAATTGGTCCTTATAATTGGGCCACAAGCCGAGCAGACACTCACCTGATAGGACAGATCGCCAGCCGAATCCTCCAATTAAAGACTCCTTATTCCTTAAGGCGTCCGTATTGCTGAGCCACAAAGCAACAATGCAATATTGAAGATTTTTCTTATTCTTCCTTCTATGCCCCTGTGGATTTCTATCATAACAAAAAATAGGAAATATGTGTAATTGTAATTTATTTTATTGACTTTGGTTTTATTTAATACATAATTCCTGCTCATATTATTTAATGATGGAATCATTTCTAATTCTGCATATTATATCATTTATTCTAGTTTGTAGCTCATGCATATGTTCATTCATCACCCTCTGGCTAATTAGTTTAGGGGGTTTTCATTTTAAATTATATAACAAATCACTCCCATTTTTTTCTTTGTGGGGTTTTAGGTTTGAAGCGTTGACGGGAGTTGTCGATTAACTGAAATGTCATAAATAATCCTTCTTGTTCTCCCTTTTTTTCCTTCAGGGCCAGAAGAATGAAGCAGAGAAGTACTACCTGAGAGCTATTCAACTGGACCCAGCCAAAGGAAACTGCTACATGCACTACGGTATTTTTTCTTTTGTTGAAATACATCTGTCATTATTCCTTTTTTTTGTCTTTCACATCAGTTTGTTAAATGTTCCTAACCTATCTTAATATTTTAGTACTACAATAAAATTGTTATTAGTAGTTATTAGCATATTCTTGTGTGAGTCTGTATATCTTTGGTGATTTTTTGCCACAGCATTTTTAATGATTAGATGCTAAGATTATACAATTTAACAATATAAATACAACAATAATTTGTAGATTGGCATCTTGTTCAAATTCTATTGAAATTGTAATTAATAAATTATTTATTCCCACTATTATAAAGGGGGAGGCAATTATGTAATATAACAAGAAACATTTATATAGTTTATATGAGGGAAACCATAATGTTGAGAAATATTAATGTAGAAGTTAAAAGCAAACAATAGTGGAAATATTACAATTATGGATGGAAAAAAAATACTCAAAATAAATTTGAATAAAAAATAAAAATACATCATCATTGCATCTAATTCAAACATGCATAATTGATTATAATCCACCGCCCCGCTTTGCTGCAACAAGCTGCATAATAATAACTACATGCTATAGACTGGTCCATCTGACAGATCCACAGCTATTGATCACAGCAGGTCCTATGACTCACTGTCAAAAACTTCACTGCTTTTATAATTAATCCATTAAAAAATACATAATCTGCCGATGTATTTTAAGCAACTAATTTGTGGAAATATCCTGTCATTTTAACGGAGTATCTGGGAGTGTTGGAGCCGAATGATTGAGGACTTGCAGCTGCCGCAGGTGTGTGTGTGTGTGTGTGTGTGTGTGTGTGTCTATTAATCCGAGTGAGGAGCCATGATTGGGCGCCCTGTTTACTATTCATGGCAGACGGCCTGATAGCGCTGCTCTTAATAAGGTATTTTCATATCAGTCTGCAGGAGCGGCCGTTATTTGGCTGTCTGCAGGATTTTCATAGGAAGTGAACTCTGTCCCGTTTTTTACTGAAAGCGCCATTGTCCCTTTCTCCTCTCCCTTATCTCCTTTTTTTCCTCTCCTCCTGGTGCTTTCTCTGCTCCACATATCTAATGGGTTTGTGTTTGGTTTTGGTTGCTGTCTTTGGACCGGCCCGGCTGTTTCCGAGGTTCTTACTCTACGCTTTTCCCTCTTCTTCTTCTGCCGTTATCTCATAGCCTTTTATTGTGCTATAGGCGATGTTTATTCGGGCCTTCCTTTCCTTTCCTTTATCACAAATCTGTCTGCTTCAGCTATCCCGGCGTTCACTGGACGGGCTCCAGTTGTGTGTGTGTGTGTGTGTGTGTGAGGATTGATGGATATCTGTCCACATTAAAACACAACGGATGCACACATGCAAAGACACACGTGTGTGAGAGGAAGTTAGGACACAGGGGGGAGTGCAGCTCACATGAGAGGAGCCCCCTCCCCACCCTCCCTTCCTGCTATTGTTCACCGCTGCATGTTTTAAAGCAGACTGTCCTCCCCGCAACCCGGATCCAGTCGGTGTCACACAGCTCGTTTCAGGATTGCACAACAGATTGGGAAGTGGGACAGAAAACAAAAAAAAAAAAACACAAGAGACGTGCACACGCTCCTCAGCCGAACCTCCTCTCCTCTAACATCTGCCGTCCCCGGTTCCGGGCCGCTAATCCATAACCAGCGATGCAGACGCAGCAGGTGGCGACGCTCCCGCAGGAGCACGGCACGATGAAAAATCTCCACGACCCCAGGTTTTTTTTTTCCCCCGCGTTCGGGAGGAAGTTTGGCGGAGCGTGGACGGCAAACTCCGCTCCCTCCTCGCCGCCTCCATTCATCTTTGCTGCCTCTGTCTGCTCTTTTTTTTATTTTTGCCACAGCATCTGATCCATAGAGCTCGTGCATGGCACAGTGGTGTGGCGTTCACAGACCTTTAGGAAATCCCGACACTGTTGTGTTACGGACGGATGGATACGCTGTTGAAACAATCATTTCACCTTTTACTGCACACACTGTGGTCAGCAGGGGAGTGTGTAGCACATGCAACAATCACATCTAATCCATCTACTTTTCTACAGGCACTGCACCAGTGATTTTAAAGTCTAAATCCAATTGCCCCATTGGGACAAATCTGTGATTTTTTTTTTCTTCTTGGTTATACGAATAAAATTGAATTGAAATTGAATTAAATCTGTGCTTTCCCCTTTAACAAAAAAAGGCTTTTTGTGTTCTGAAGCTGATCTCGCTCTGTTCCCCCCCACCCCCCCACCCCCAGGTCAGTTCCTGCTGGAGCAGTCCCGTCTGGCTGAGGCGGCAGAGATGGCGGAGAGGGCCGCCGAGCTGGACGGCTCGGAGTTCGACGTGGTGTTCAGCGCCGCTCACATGCTCAGGTCTGACCCCCCCACTCACACACACACACACACACACACGCACACACACTTCTTTAGGAAAAAAAAGCATAATGAAAATCCGACGGCCGCATTTTTCAGGAGGTGTTTTTCCAAACATTAACGCGGTTTATCGTCTGCCACTAGTGTTTAATGAAATCTAAATTATACCACTCTCCCCCTTGGAAATAGCCACTATAAAAAGCCATTATGAATCACATATATAAACAGGGCTGTAGCTGCGGGTCCATCACAGATGATGTTTCAGTCCGTGGGGCTTGTAAAGAAGCCGTCGGGAGAGTTTCCCTCGGAAAAGTTTTGGCAAGCGCCTCGCTCAGACGGTTTATAAGTCCTAAACGTGTCAGAATGGACTGCGAATGTCCTCTACTCCCTGCAACTGAAGGAAACGTTGGAGCAATGCGCCCTCAATTTCTTTTTTTCCCCCCCTCTACATATCTGGAAAAGCCATTAAAGCTCTGCGAGGCAGCACCACAGAGGATTTTGTGAAAGAAAAAAAAAAAAAAGTTGAAAGCCTCAGTGTTTGGTGGTGTTTTTTTTTTTTTTTTTTTTGAAATTCTGGATATTTTCAGACGGGACTCGTAGATGCAACATAAATACAAAGTGATCGGGGCCGGAGTTGATAACAAAGATGAGCTGTAAATCTCTGCTTCATTTAAACCACGATGACCATAATCAAGATCATAACGATGAAACGACAAATCAGCGTTAAAAAGCTGCTAATCACACGAATAGGGGGCCCCTTGGAGGAGAGAAACAACTTGCACCTTCCTCTTTGACTTGGCACAACAAAGACGTTTTTGCATAGAGTAGTGTAATGGAAATCCGCAGCCTTGTCTTGCGTAAAACCGACTTACGGCCGCCGGCTTTTTCCCGACGAACGCGAAGAGAAGCTGCCAGGGAAGGAAGACGGATAGGGCCGTGAATGACAGGAGGAGTACCGTGTTAATTAAAAATATGCCTGTGGAATATTGGATGTTTTGTGGCTCGTGAGGCAGCGTATGATTATTAAACCTCACGCGGTGTTTCTCAGCCCGGTGTGAATTCCGATCATCGCCCTCTGTGAATTCCACTTTTCTTTCTTTCGTCTCAACAGGACGAACCAGTGATGTAATGCTGTGTTATCACAGTTAATATCCCGGTTAGACACAGCTTTTCAGGAAAGGAAATGAATGCCTTAATATAAATATAATTACATTGGCTCCTAGTTACAAATCTGTTACAATGCAAACGATATCAAATAATAAGTTAAGACTAAATCTATGCTTTCAATTAACAACATTGATTATAAATGATGCTCAAAACCATCCAACCATCAATCAACACACAGTTAAAGTGTTTTTTTTCCAGACTTTCCTCTAATCTACCTCTAAAATAATTGAAACGTTTTAGCTCTTGAAACAAATACTCCTCACTCTTTGGTTGAACTGGATCACGACCAGTGTCGAGGCTGCCCAAAGGTCACACGCCGAAAAAAAGCTCGGGAACCACCGGCCTTTTAAGAAAAGCGTCCGTGCAGCGAGACATGTTTATTTTGAGCTTCAGGATTCCTTCAAATATTCGTCTGGCACACTTAAACAGCGCTGCTTAATGTCTAATGTACCTGCAGAATAAAAAGTCTTGTTGTTCCTGATAATTTTGATAAATGCGACCTGTCAAAAAAAAAAAAAAAAAAAAACGTGCAATAGAACCCGTCGAATCCTGTCGACGATCTATGTCAAATCGTGGGCGAGGTGTTTTTCTTCCAGCGCGGCTAATGAACGACTGGCGGTAATTACAGTAATTGATACGCTTAGCTGTACGGTTATGAATACAAGTCATTATCAGTAATTTGTATTTCTATATACGGGGTTCACACAGTCATGGAAAACCCTGGAAAACTCATAGAACTTGAAAATAGGAACTGTCGAAGGCCATGGAAATTTGCTATCTGTGGTTCAGGTCAGACAGGTCAGAGGTCACCGACCCTGGTCCTAGAGAGTCTGAGCAGCTGCAGGTTTTTTTGGTTGAACCGAGCAGTTATGCATCGGATTCTACTGATAAACCATTAGTGTCGCTGCTTGGTTGGAACAAAAGAAACTGCACCCGTAGCGGTTGTGTAGGACCAGGTACTGAGAACCAACAAGACTCTAAAGCCGGGATCAGCCGTTCTCTGCAGGAACTGCAGCTTTCCCTACGCCAGTAATATTGATCATTTTGATAATGCCTTGGCTTCACTTGGACAAGTATAAAGCATGACAAAGACCAGGACCTGGGTAAAAGATGTAATATTTATGCATAAAGAATAAGAATAGGAGAATATACGGTCATTTAATACTTAAAACGTGCATGACCCTTACTCTCTGTAACTCTGTGTGCCTCCCCCCCTGCAGGCAGGCCAGTCTGAACGAGGCGGCAGAGCGGCAGTACGAGCGTGCAGCCGGCCTCAGACCCGACGTAAGTACCTGAACCGACTCCCCAACACGCTGCGCTCCAACAAAGGATAAACTGTTCTGACGCCTGATGCTAAACTCGAGTGAATCCTTGTTCATCACAGAATAGTTAAACAAGTCAATGCTGTGAAGGGAAACCGGTGCTTCTATATCCTGTTGCGAGTATGAATCAGTCACTTCAAAGGCCTTCCTGCTCCTATTGGTGGCGGCCTGTTCTGTGACTTATGTTGCAGGTTGAGTCAGGAGAGGGGGGGGGCTTCACTTTAATCTTCATGCCCCCACACCGGAGCAACATGCCGCACTGCCACGCCCACACGGTCCTGTACAGCATCTCACCCTTTTTAGATAAGGGATTCCTGTCAGTTTCTATCCCGTTTTAAATCCTCAAAGCCGCTGGTCGTCCATTTTAATTTGAAGGGAAAAAGCGGCGCCGAGCGGAATCGTGAAAGAGATGGAAAATCCTCCCATTCAGGCCCAGCGGAGGGCTTCTCTCGTCATTCGTCACGAGCAAATGCGCCTCGTGTCTTTTGACATTTCTGCCTGCACACGTTCGGCGACCTCTCAAATATCAATTTTTTCATCCGGTGAGCGTGTGTGTTAAGAAAGGAAACGGCAGTGCTTTTTAAGAAGAAAAGAGAGATCTGTTTTACGTGCCGGCTTCTTCTTAAAAATATAAAGCCAGAGCCAGAGCGATGTTCACAAAGCGCTGCTGCGATCGTACTGTGAATAATGAGGCTACGGCCTGTGACCTTTGACCCCTGTGAATCATAAAACAATGACACGTTGAGCTCATGTTAAGAAAACAATAATAATGAAATTTGAGTTGAAGCCAACACAATATTGGTTTCGCTGTGCTGTAGTTGATGGGGTTATCTTAAAAATACCGTATCAGCTTACTGCATCTGATTCATCACTGGTAGTGAGAGGGGGAGAAAAAAAAAACACCGGGTCTGAGAACAGGACCCTGAATGCGTCTTAGCTGCTTACATGGGCAGCGTTTGGAGGATTTCGCTTTGTTGCACCAGGCGGGGAAAGAACAAGCTGTGCAGCTCCTCTCTCTCTCTGTAAGACACCGTTGATTCATTAACTTTTCCAGCTCCTTTACGAAAAGGGGCCGCGGCTTGAAATATTCCAGCTCCAGTTCATTTGTTACGGTAGAAAAAAAAAAAAAAAATACACGCTCCCACTCCCCGAAGAAGTGGAATGTAAACGACGTGAAAAATCAGCGTAAAAGAAAAAAGGAGAGAGAGAGAGAGATGCTGTGAACTACTCGCCAAGTTGCTAACCATATGTCATGCGGCGAGGACGCGGGCCCCGGGAACCGGGCCAGGTCTGGCAGACAACTTTTTAGGATGAGAGCTGGGTGTGTTATGTTAGTTATGGCTCGCCGCGGGACCTGGATTTCTTTTCTTTTTTTTGTAGATTTCCACGACTGGTACGCTGCTCAGGCCCAGATGGTTCCACTTTGCCACTTCAAAAGAAGCATTTAATTGAATAGGACTCCTGCAAATACACCTCTATAATGCGTTTCTTCACAGATTTAATAAAAAAAAAAAAACCTAAAACCCATGCATGCACGCTCTGCAGCTCCCCTGTTTGTTCACTGTGGCTTGCTGCTGTGGAATTGCATTAGAGCTAATAAAATTTATATTTAAGTTTCACCGCCCTTTAATAAATTTCATTCCACCTCTAAAAATATGTGTTGCATAACCGCCTGCGCTAAACTGAGAAGGGCAAGTTTAAAATAGTTTTAGCCAAACGGATCATTTCAAGGTCGCCACAGTTTAACCACGAGGGCCATAATCCAATAAGCCCACACACACACCTCACGCCTACTTATCACTGGAGCATTGTTTTTGCTGCAGTAATATAGTAATAACTGATTTATTATGGACAAACCACAATAATGCACATATGCATGTACACATGTGAGATATAGAGATCTCTAGTTCACGTTAATTATAATATAACCTGCATTTTACCATTAGATGTTGAAAAGCTGAGCAAATTTAGTTATATTGCAAATTGCCTAATTACACAATAAATATTAAAAGGTATTTTAATTGGGGGAAAAATGCATATTACAGTAATTAGGACCAACAATGGTAATTTATAATGCCAGGAGTACCTCGTTGTATATAGACTGCATTGTCTATTGCCTAATAATAAATGATTAGATAGGTAGTGCACACTACTGGATTACATATTAGAATATCTAAGTTTCAACAATGGTAATGGTTTGTAATAAAGAGGGCACTCAATTGTGTGAGATAAGCATTGCTCACCACTGTCTCCTGTCTTCCTGATCCTCTTCCTCCTCCTCCTCCTCCCAGTACCCGGCGGCGCTGATGAACCTCGGCGCCATCCTCCACCTGAACGGGAAGCTGGCCGCGGCGGAGGCCAACTACCTGCGCGCGCTGCAGCTGAAGCCCGACGACGCCATCACGCGCTCCAACCTGCGCAAGCTGTGGAACATCATGGAGAGGCAGGGCCTCAGGACTAAGCACGACGGGGCCGCCCCCGTGAGCTGAGGGAACAGCGGCGCGACGAACGAAGCGGGCGTGACTCGACACGCTAGACTCGCCGTACGATGGCGGTGGAGACCAAACCTGTTGAATGGAGGCCTGTGATGCTTGCGGCATATGTGTTGAAGCTAGGCATGGTCTTGGAAGTTGATTCCATCACAGAATAAAAAACAAAAATCTGGTAATCAGCTTATTATTACACCACTCACTTGTTAGATTGTTAAATTGAATGAAGATCAAGCAAAGGCAGTGAAATAATGGGTTTTAAAGATGTCTTTCATTATACCAGCTGCTTTGTCTTAAAAAAAAATCCCTGATGAGTTTCCCTCCCTTGAGCTGATCTAGCCTTCAACAACAGTGAATCCATCATATTAAAGGCATGCCAGTGCTCAGACAGCTCCTGGTAGCCCTGCAACATCAGGGCGCATCGCTGCGAACTGATTAAAAAGGGCCGATCGCGCTCTTGTTCGTCTGAGTCACTGAAGATTGTTCGCACCTGGTGCGTCAGAGATGCTCATGGACTGTGTCAAGTGGGAAAAGAGAAAGAGGGAAAAATGAGGAAAAGCGGTGCCAAAGCTTGTACAGAGTGTTTTTTTGTTTTTTTTTCGCCTCTCGTGCCAAGCAAGAACTGTCCTCACTCGTGTGTCGGATGAAGATGTTTCATTTTGTGATCCAACTTAATTTATTAATACGTGCTCTTTTGTAAAAAAAAAAAAAAGAAAAAAGGAAATAAAAAAAAGCCAACACTGTCGCATTAGCCCACATTTCCACACAGATAGGTTACATTAGACATGTGCATTAAAAAATGTGTGTGTGTGCGTGTGTGTGTTTGTTTTTTTCCTACAGTGTGTGTATTCTATTCTCTCTGCTCAGGGACATCAGGTTGTGGTTCCTGTCACCTGTGACACAGAGAGAGCTTCTTAAAAAAAAAAAAATGCTGTTGATGTTTATACGACGATTGTGCCGTTTCGGTTAAATTATAGAAAACGTAGCTGGAAATGTGTTGTGTTTTGTAATGAAAAAAAAAAAGAAAGATTTTTTTTTTCCATAATAAAAACATGCTTTTTTTGATCTCAGCTGAACACTGTTGTGAGTGATGGTCGATGCATGGACGGAGTATTTTCTACTCAATGTGAATACAGAGCGTTTGCAGAATTGATATTAGGCTCTGATGCGGCCTCGCTCCATTTAATTAAGATCACTGAATACGTATTTTGACAGTTTGAAATATTGGAATCATTTAAAAGGATTTCTCTCTTCATTTCTCTAAAGACTTACACACATTTTCTTTCCTCTTGCTCTCTCTGTCAATGAAACACACACACACACACACATGTCAAAGAAGGAGCCACTAATTACACTTTTCATAAACGCCACATGTTGATATGATCTGATCAGACATCAAAGATGTTCTGATCTCACACACACACACCAGGCTCTGGGCTCACCACGCTGTAAATATTCTAGCAGAAATCAAACTGGAAAAAAAAAAAAATGAAGCCGACTTGTGAGAACTCGCAGCCCCCGGGTTCCGACGCGAAGTACACGGCGGATCTGAGAAAAGACGCGGTTTGATAACACTGAATCAGGGAGGCGTCTGTCATGCATAGAAAGCAGCGTATTCTGAAATAGCATCTGCTGTACCCCTCGCTGAGAAATGATGGGGTGTAAAATCAAATCAAACATTCTCTTATGGAAATTTCACTGGACAGTAAATAGACTATATAGTGAAAATGCTAAAGAAATAATCACATGCATTTGATGATCAGGAGAAATACAATCCTTTGTTGCTGAAATTACAATATATCTAATATATACAGGGCAAAAAGCAAGAATAGCATTCATTCATTTCAGAAATGGATTCTCCAAAAAAAAAGCCTTATCCTGCTCATAGTGATTCAGCTTCGTTATAATAGCACATGAAAGTAACGTCCTATGAACCCTGAGGAGAGAAAAAAAAGAAGGTAAATATCCTGCTGCTGGATCCTTTATCTCAGCAGCCAGTGCAAACATCTTCTGCACAGAGGAAAACATGGGGAATACCACCATGTGACCATATATTTGGTTTTCAGTTTAACCTTTATACGCTCATCTCCATATGTGAATTCTAAATCTGACACGGCTAATTGGAACATGTTTCTCCTTTGATGGCCTGCACGTGTTGCTGTTTCACACCTGCCTGTGAGCTCTAATAAAGGGGCTTTTTCCACACACGGAGTGCTGTGGTGTTCCATATCCTGCCTCGCTTCACTTTTGATGGCGAGGGCAGCGGCGCCCGGGGACGACTGTACAAAGCACAGACTACAAAACCGGGAAAAGGAAGCGAGACGGATGAAAGATTTCCTCCAAAACCGTCTTTAACCGCATCCACTAGGTAAGCATGTGGTCACCCAACTCTGCTTCAGGTTTGACCACACTGTGGATACACTGCAAATAAAAAAATGGACCCTCCGTTGCATAGCGTTGCCAACTTTGTTTTTCTAAAAAGCATTTTTTACAGTTAGTCGTAGCTTTTAGGAACATACAATTTATTAGGGCACAGACCAGGATATTCTCCCTTTTGCTCATGGACATATGACATGTGAGCATTATTGTTTTTTTTGTTTTTTTTACATTTAATTCCATTTTTAAGTTATTAGTTGTATTTTTATCATAGGAAACATAAAACTGTCCTGACACTATGTTTGAAACTTTATCTAATAATTTATATCTAACTCTAACTTTATTTATATATGCATATATTATTTGTTATTTATTTTATATACATTATTATATTATAATAATTTTTATTATCATCCTTTCTAAGTGATATTTCATGCAATAGAGGGTTTAATATTAACAAGTGAACTTTTAATGTGTATGGTCTAAGAAGCCTAATACTCAGCTGACGTTATCTTATTGCATTGCTTATATTTTTCCAGATTTTAGTCAATTGAATCTTATTTGACTTTTTGTCGTAATATGAGATTTTCTGAAGTCTAAATTCTAAATGTGGTGGTGGTGTGTGTGTGTGTGTGTGTGTGTGTGTGTGTGGTACCGGGCCTGTGGGGGAGGGTTCGTTGCTCACAGGTGGGCTGTGTTAGACGAGCTGATTGGCTGATTGGACTCAGGTGCCAGTGGTTAAATCAGTCGCTTTGTCTGCCCGCGTCCTTTTAGTAGCACAGGGGGAAGGCTGGAGAGCAGCCAGGTTCAACAGGTGTGTGTGTGTGTGTGTGTGTGTGTGTGTGTGTGTGTGTGTGTGTGTGTGTGTGTGTGTGTGTGTGTGTGTGTGTGTGTGTGTGTGTGTGTGTGTGTGTGTGTGTGTGTGTGTGTGTGTGTGTGTGTGTGTGTGTGTGTGTGTGTGTGTGTGTGTGTGTGTGTGTGTGTGTGTGTGTGTGTGTGTGTGTGTGTGTGCGCGTGAGAAAGAGCATGCAACTGCAAAAAAAAAAATGTACGTGGGGGACAGAGGAGGCCATGATTTAACAAGCAAAGCTCGTTTCGATATGAGGAGAAGCTCTGAGCCTTAAGCGACTGATGATGATGACGGGAGGCGTCTTTTTGAAAAAACAGTCCAGATCTAATCTGACATTGACCTGTGTCCAGGTCAACAGCAGCCTCTGCTGACAGCTTTTAGAAAGCACACTCACTTTCAGTGACATGCAGGAAAAACACAAAAGAAATGCATGCTGTGATGACCAGGCCTTTGGCTTGGAGTCATGTGTGGGTGTCCACCAGGTGGCGCTGTCAGGGTAACCGTGCATGGGGAGTCTGCTTTCAGGGGGGTTCAGAAGTCTGTTGTTCCCTTGTGCGAATAGAGTTTTGATTCCAAAAAGTACAGTGTCAAACACATTGAATCTGAGAGAGTCTTTGTGTGAGTTAACTTTGGATTTCCTCCATTAGTTTTTCAGGGGAAATGATGATAGTAAATCACTGTCTTTGATTGGACATGCACGGATATCAAAAATTGTGTGTGTGAGGATTGTGAGCAGGAGGAGTATCTCAACATGTCAGAATACACACACACACACACACACACAGATAAGCTGTGGAGGAAGGAATGTTATTTATCCGCTTCTATTACATGTAACATGCAAATTTGTATCTGACAAATGTCAAGATGAAAAAGGTATATTTAGTATAAATACAGATTTCAAGATAATCATAGTGGATGTGATTTCTGATTTAGGCTTTTTCTTTGCTTTTCTCGAGATGGACGTGTTGTTCTCTCTCACATTCATTTGTGCTGAAGCAAATACTCCGGATATATTCGATTTGGATCGAAGATCACAAACAAAAATTCTGGGGATGGTGGACACCATCCACACAGCTGTCCTGCAGATTTCTGGGACATCCACGATCAGGCCTTCGGAAGTCTGATTTTCCAAGCATTTGATTTTCCAGGCACCACCAAGGACACACAAAAGTGGGCATGTGAACATGAATTGTTCCCTCCCAGTTTGATATTATGTATTTAAAGTAGTAAAAGGGAACTTTATTACATATCAGACATGCTGCTTATTTGTCTGTTATAGTCACCTGATACTTAGCAGCAATGGAACAACTAGCCAGGAATCAAAGGCAACAATTTGACTTTCATTTCCCCAAAAAAGCTGCCATGTCCCATAAATAACGTGAGACATTTATGTATTTTAGGCCTCACATTCACCTTGTCTGGAGGTCGTATCCTCAGTTAGATTCGTCTTTGCCTCCCAGTGATGAGGTCAGCGTGCAACGTTGCTGTTTACAAGTATCGGTGTCAACGTTCATCACAGATAAATGAGAAGTTCATGTGAGGGATAAGATGCACATAAACACCTGAGAGGCTGATCCCGCTGTGAAAGTTGAATGAAGATGTGATGAAAGCTGCTTGCGGCTTTCCTTGAGGAGATATCGATGAATACAGATATCCCCATATCTTTATCACCTCCACAGGATGGACTGAAAACACACTGATCCTGAGACGTCTCGTGCAATCACTTCTGCAGGACTTTTTGCATTGTGGTGGAATTCAAGAACTGCCAACAACAAATTGCCATAAAAACTGTGGAGCCTTCCAGTCTGCCAAAAATACAATAAAATAAAAAAAATCAGCTTCAACACTCAGTTACAGCAGCCATTTAAGTTGTGTGTTCTGACTTCTAAGTTTAATGACATTCATTAGCATGCCCTATGGGCTTGGCTCATGAAAAATAAACTGGTACAGCATGTGATATTGCTAAGAAATTAAGTGTTATAATCAGCACGTCTCAACAGGCTTTCCTCTGATAGATGTTTTTCCAATAAGGTTTATTGAAAAGTTTATTAGTTGTTAACATGTGCAAATTACAGACACGTACATATAGCTGCATACACCCGTCACACACACACACGCTCGCACACACACACGCACACACAGTTTAGTGTTATGACTGAAGACACCGGAAATCCTTTAATATGAGGAAACACAAAAATGTCCTTTTTTTTAAGGATAATTTTTTGTACTGTTGCACCACCTTGTGGCAAACTAAGTACTTGGAAGCCTCCCTTTGTTCTTCTCCGTTTGCTCAAACACGTCACACAAACATCACACAGTGAATTCAACACATGTACGTAGCAAAGCAATATTACATTGTGTGGTTACAGTAATATACATGTGCTGTCTACATTCATTTTTTTTTTATTAATTTACACCAGGTGCAAAGAAAACCTGCTTATTCCTTTTTAAGAGAGGGAGAGAGATGCTAGCAGGTAGTGACATCACACTCGGATGATTTAACTGAAACGTGGGAACTGATTTGATTTTGTTTTGGGATGAACCAAAGTCGTTTAAAGACCGGGGGACAATGGTCATAGAAGATACACAAGGAACATATTGCTCAAGGACCACGAAGTGAACGAGACATCACGACTTTTATGTCACTGTGACACGATTACCGAGCCTTTCATGGAAAGAGTAAAGTGCACTGATGCATGGTTTAAAAAAAATGCAGAGGTAGAAGTGTTTTTTTTTTCTTTTTTTTTTTTTTTTGGGGGGGGGGGGGGGGGGGGGGGGTAAAAACAAAAAGAATCCATGCCTACGTAATACATTGTACCAGCTACACACAAACGTTTTATGCCACTAAAGTAACCGATTGCGGTGCCGAAAAAGGGTAAAAGCATGAACATGTCATGGTTTTTGGTTCTCGTCATTTGGAACTATGACTGGTAAAAGAAGCTCGTGCGTGGCACTGTGTGGATGTGGGAGAAGGGTCGCGGCCGGTGGCAGGACATCACCTAGAATCTACAGGCTGCAAGTTCCACTCTGATTTTTTTTTTTTTTTAAACAACATGTGCACGGATTAACAACGGGCAAGCACATTCTGCATTAAATACAAAACTTCCACTAAGACTGTTTTTTTCAGCCTTTTTTTTTATAAGTCACATAAAAATTCTGATCATAAGGTCCCATCTTAGAATATAGTGTACAAACTGTACACAAAGTCTTTATCGTCTTCTTAATTTCCCCATTTCCTTAAAGGCACTTTAGATGACCCATGCTTCAGTTAGGCACTGGATCTAACTTTTAGAAAAAGCAAAGGTCCCTTTAACCGCTTCTTTCTCCGTTCCATCACGTCATCTGATGATGTATCATGAACAAAAAAGATGTCAGTAGAACTCAATCAGATATTCCGGGTAAATCTGGTTGCTGTCAAAAATGACATAAATCTTTGGGTTGGCCATGTCGTCCACGCAACTGTCGTAAAAGTTGGTGAAGCTGGCGTCCTTGGAGGGTGGCCTGCAGTACATGGGATGACCGACTGTGTACTCCCCGACGAGCACTCTGGCCAGAAACATGGTCTTATAAGGCGGCTCACTGGCGAATATCGGTGGGGCGAGTCCGTGTCTCTGTAAGGTGGTGTTGTGCTTCCCCGTGGTGTGACAGAATTTGCTGGAGTATTTGGCATCCCGTGCAAAGTAGCTCCCTGAAAGAAAGAAGTGCAAGTTAAAATCTTGGAAAAAAAAAAACAAAAAAATGAAAAAAGGGCGCATCACATCACAGAGGGATCTACCTTTGCCATAAACATCGCCGTGGCTTCCAGTCAGCCGCCAGTCAAAGTTAAACGTACATATAGCTTGTATGTTGCTGTGTCCTGTGCCATGAAACAGCATTCGCTCCTCAATATCCAACGTACGCTTGACTTTTCGCAGCTGTGTTTTTTTCCTTAGGGGAGAACAAAGGAATGACAGCACAACACGGAGTGGTGATCAGTACCATTCTACAAAAGGCTACAGGGAATGAGATCAAAGCCGTAAACTGACTCATTGTGGTTTAACAATAAAATCAATTCAATGTTTTGGTAAAAGTGGGAATGCTCTAATACTGATTAATGACTTCAGCTGGAGAAAAGTCTGTCATAGTGTCGCGGTCTGCAAGCCATTGTGAATTTTATTTATGCACTTTGCACAAATAAAATGGAAATAAGATGCCTAAATGGACAATACAACATGCATTTACCTGCAGAAAAACTCCCACAGGTCCAAGTTCTGAATCCTCTGGATGGATTTAATTGGATGATCCATGGTCCTTTCGTACAGTCTCGCTACTTCTTTAAACTCATAGGTGTCTCTACCCAGCTGGATGAGCTGAAACGACACAACACACAGCCAGCGTGTCTTGGCACTTGGCATGTGATATTGCTCTAGCATAATCATGTTTTTCAGCACCACAGCATGTGAAACATTATGTCACCAGTTGCACATGCATCTTAATGAAGATACTATTCAACTGACCTGATAGGGCTCATCTGTATTGATTCTCTCCCAGTGACAGGGAACAGGCAAGGCAAGGTTATCACAAATAAACCTGACAGAGCAAGTTAAGGAGAAGGGAGAGGAGTCAAATGTAATCAAAATGTCAATGATTGCATTTGCATGACATTATTACATGCTCTCTAAAATGTAAAAAAAACAGCCATCTATGCCTCTAGATTGATTCCACCTGTGTGAGGATAGATATTTGGGTATTCTGAGCATGACCCCATTTTTTTTTAAAAGCCTAGTCACTCACAACCTCCTCCTGCTCCTTAGACCTTTATCTCAACATCTGTGACAACAAAAAAATTGTTCTCTGAATGTTCACTCTTACCTAAAGCCAGTTGCTGAGTGGAGGGAGCGCTTGATTGGCCGCTGCTTTCCTGTTGTTACATTTATCTGCCGCATAACTGGCAAAGAATTGAATAAACATCAGAATTAAGGGCATTGTTTCTGAATCAAAATGTTCATATTTTCCCTTCAGAATTCTGAAGGGTTGGCACAGTAGCTTTAGTGTTACCAATACTATGCAGAGTCATGCAAAAACGTTGCTTCTTCATCACCATACCGGAAAAGTCAAGCCTGTACGTGTACTTTGCCGTGTAGAATTCCATGACGCCGCGCTGGTTCCTGTTATAGCACTGCTCGATCTGAGCGCTGGTCACAGAGCAGGCTGCACTAGGATCAATCTGTTGCAATATGGAGAAGGAGCAATTAATCTTATGTGGGATTGAGAAGGATGAGAAATGGAATAATATACATTAACCAAAGCAAATGAGCGTCTTAGTCTTTTAAAAGGTGAAAAAGCATGTTTCCCACATCTCTGACATTTTATAGATCAGATAATTTAAAATATAAATTATAAGTTTGGCGAATGAGAAAATTTGCTTTATTCACTGACTTTACGACATTTTGTATGCCCACCAAAGACTGCATCTTATAAATGTCTTGATTCACTGATCTAAAAGAGGAGAAGCCAGTCTGTTACTGTGACACTGCACTGATTTAATTGGCTTTATAGGAGGGACAGTGGGTGGCACAAGGACGTGTGTGTGTGTGTGTTGATCAGTCGGACAGTCATGTGAAATACCTCAAACATGTGCCAAACTCCACACTCAGCCAAGTAGAACCAGCACCAGTTGGGTTCTGAGGTGTCCATCTCCTCCATCTCTGCGGACTCCTCCTCCGACGATCTGATGGCTAACATAGCTAAATCTGGGATTAATGAATGGAAACAATCCATTTAAATCATAACTACAAAGAACACAACAACAGCAACAAGGTATGTGCAGTGTAGGGAAAGGGTGAGAGTTTTTATATCGTCAGACAGACCTAACGTGAAGGAGCTGTTTTTTAAGCCATGGTCTTGAGGGCATTTCATCCTGTAAACAGAATAACACAGGAAACTGAATGTCCAGCTAACAGTTAGCTGTCATTAGCCGCTGCCGCACCTGACGCTTGTCAACTCCGCGGTGCCTTACCGGCTCTCAGCTTGTCTCTAACCGGCTCCCCGCCCATATCTGCGAATAAATCCGTCACGCATTTTCAATGAAGCACCAGAAATCAGAGACTCGGGATGAGAACAGACGACTAACGCAATATAACATCTTTCTTTCCTGTCTATGCGCTGTTGTTTACTTTTATTTCCTGGTTCGTCACGCAATGTACGTCAATGCGTCAATCTGCCATAGCCCCGCCCACAAAACATGGAGCGCCTTCCCCCGAGTTTGTCCTGTCAGGAACACACTGTCTGTCATTGAATGATCATCTATTCAATGAATTGAGTATTTGTATTAAATTGTGGATTTAGTTGTAAATATTTAAGATTAAAAAGGTGGTGGGTGCAGCCATAGGTGCCCTTACCTTTGTTATGAATCTTTTGAACTTCAAATATCAGAATTATTAAAGCCACACATGCCCCTGTGAAACATAATAAATTTAAGCACTGCATCTTCTCAGATTTTAATGCATCAGAGATGCATGTGCGTATAGCTGGAAAACATACTGATAAATGTTAGATATGATATGGCTTCATATCTAGTATTAAAACAGGGCATCCAGATGTCTAAGGCTGCCACTGGGTGCAACAGATGCCTGGTGAACAGAGCATAGAAATAAAGTATCCGGTACCTAGATAATAGACAGGACCAAAACATTCAGTCAGTTGCAACTGCACAAGTTTAAAAGCAAATGGGATGGGTCATGGGAACTGTCAGGAGTGCCAAGGCTTTTTTGAATCTATGACAAAAAAGTCTAATTAGGCCACCTATGTTCAGCTGTCTTTGTGTCTCTAGGTCCTAACTGTCCCATCAAAGTTTTACATAACTCTAATAAAAGGCTCAACTTATCCATTCATAAGTATTGTGAGAATGGATATTAGTACATCATCATTTCTCTAGTGGCCAGTGCCCTCAATATAGCATCTCTGTCTTTATCAGTTAAATTTGCTGGCCACAACCCTGGGTTTGCACATTGTCTGCCTTCTTCTTCTACCTGCCTCTTTTTCCCTTCTGGATGTACACAATGCATACAATATACATACTGTGATATACAGTATATACTATATATAGATTTCATTTGTATGTGTGAAAGCTTCTCATATAAATTGCCCTTCGTGGTGGGAATAATACAGTATCTATACCTATACATGTAATTTAACTGCCATGATTTATTCTAATATTAACTGAGGTACAGGGTACCCAATTTCCAAACTCTCAGGATTCAATGCAGATAGTAAGTTTTTTTTAATTATCATTCTAATTTATGACGATCATTATGTAATAAAATAATTTCTCATTTTCCTATCTTCTAATGGTGAAAAGAGCCAAGACAGACAGAGAAATCCCTGCAGTGATGCTAACTGGCATGTCATTAACACAGTGCTGCTCACCTCCTTTCACTGGGCCTCTCATCGGCTGTTAAGTCTGCTAAAATACGCCGGGACAAGGATTTAATGTAAATATATTCCTACACGTGTCCCTGCACTCATGAATGTTGATGGAATGTAGGCTAACACTAGCTTGTTGATTTCACTGCGGACATTGTCCAACAGGTTAAACTCACACACTACATAGGCTGCCCATTTTATTTGCGGAGAAAACCAGCTAATAGATTTACATCCTTATTTTTTTTTTGTCTCCTTACTTCATTTCCCCTTTTTTTTTCTTTTTTCCCTTTTTTTTCTCATAACCAGATTTTACTTCCTTTGCAACATTTCCCTCCACACACACAATGATAACTGGGGCGCATCTCAGTCATAAGTGCGATAAAACGCGGACCAAACCATTTTTCATGCATACAGGGGGGTGGTCCGGCAACTGGTCAACGGGGATACTTAACTTTTAGCGTAAAAAAAAAGAAGTTATACATTAAATATAATTTTTAAAGTATTTAGCTCAATAATAAGCTTCAAAATGTTACCTATCTTATTTTTTTAAATACCTTTGGGGCCCCTGTTATCCATGGGCCCTTGGAATTGTCCTAATTTCTGCCCCATATACGGTGCCCCAATTGGATGTTTTATGAGAAGAGTTCTGTTAATACTTCCATGGCATGTAATCGATTGCAGCCTTCTGAGATCTGAGTAACTAATGGATCAATAATAACAAAAACAATAATACTGCAATAATAACTGGATAGTTAACAGGACATTAATTTAGAAGTTGAATCTGAAGTACTCGTATATTATATTGTGACGTTTACGGGAATATGTGATTCTCGTATCCTAGTGCAGCGCTACTCAGGATTCAGGACACACCCCACTGATGAATAAAGGCATTTCTCCTAACTTCCCTCCGTCAGACAGCCACTGAAGACTTTCTATTGTCGGCATCCACTCCAGCCTCACGGGTGAGTTGCATGCATCCAAAACTCATTTACTTTGCTAGGAAAAAAATGCAATTTCCTCATTCTGTTTTGCATCTCTATTTTTTTTTCTATTTGCGAAATCAGCACAAGTTAACAGAGTCGTTTATTTAATGCAATTTGCATTTGAAGGCATGCAGGAGTTAGAGGGTTTTGTCAGAGCATCTTTAATTAGATTTTTTACCAGAGGAAGAGGCTGAAGTGGGCTGTTTTTGTTGCACATCTGCAAAGGTTATAAAAGAGGGAGGTTTTTTTTTTTGGGGGGGGGGGGCATGAAGGGGCATCCTGTTGACTTATGTGTGCATGCAACAGATTGAGAGACCATGACTGAAGAAACAGCCAGAGGCCCTGGTGGAGATAACAGGGCTCCGGCGAGGGAGAAATGGGCCAACAAGACGGAGTTCTTGCTCTCCATGACCGGCGAGATCATTGGCCTGGGAAATGTTTGGCGTTTCCCTTATCTGTGCTTCAAGAATGGAGGAGGTGAGGGACGAAAGGGGCTCCAGCATGCGGGGGTGAAACTCAGAACTAACATCTGCTGCTGGTTGAGGGGAATCATTTGCATGACTGTAAGTGCATGTTTTCATGTGTGCATGATGGAAAACGGTCAGATTGTCCGGATCCGAACGCCTTACATCCTACTCCCCAAAACAGAGATAACAAGATATATTCATGACCGTCCTCACCGCTTTTCTTTAGATTGACCCCCTGCTGCTGCTGCTGCTGCAAAAAATAACAATGCACTGGTGTCTGTTTCCAGGTGTCTTCTTCATCCCTTACTTTGTGTTCCTCTTCTTCTGTGGCATCCCTGTGTTCTTCCTGGAGACGGCACTGGGCCAATACACCAGCGAGGGAGTAGTCACCGCCTGGAGGAAGATTTGCCCTATGTTCGAGGGTAAAAGACAGATTTGTGCAGAATCATGCAGGACATGCATGAAATACCCCAAGATTCAAGATTGCTTTACTTGTCCCTCGGGAAATTTGTCCAGACGGCTGCCACATGGAGTAATACAGATCTAATAGTGCAGTTATAGACATGAGGTGCATTCAAATACATTTACCGTAGCTTCTCGTTTCACACTGAAGATTGACTAGTACAATGATGATTTTTTTTTACCAAAAAAAAACAAACACTGGAAGATATTCTCCTTGCTGTGATCAAGTCAAATTGTGG
Source organism: Eupleurogrammus muticus (assembly GCA_036785175.1). Taxonomy (NCBI): domain Eukaryota; kingdom Metazoa; phylum Chordata; class Actinopteri; order Scombriformes; family Trichiuridae; genus Eupleurogrammus; species Eupleurogrammus muticus. The sequence goes on from JAYKQN010000022.1 coordinate 10,167,337, forward strand.
ACAGTCAATCAAGTGTGTCCACAAAGTCTTTTTGTGCAAAAAAGTACATCTAAAAGTAAAAAAAAAAACGTGTTAGTAGATTTGACTGTAATTTGGATGGCCGAAGCCTGTAGGCCGTCCTTTTAATATCCCCGACTTGGAGAGGTTTTATGAGAAATGTTTGCAAGATCCAGTTTTGGAAATCTGATGCAGCTTTTTCACTTTGGCAAATATGTTTTACAAGCAGGAGTTAAGGAGCACTCGACCCTCGGTGACGGGAAACGAGTTGTTTTCCTTTTTTTATATAAACTCCTCGGAGGCAAAGTTTCTTATACAGTAAGGCAGTGAGATTTTATTTTAAAAAGTGTGTCTTGGTTGTGGGCAGCGTTAGTGATTGATTATTGATATGAAACACTTCAGATAATGATGTTACCAGTGGGAACAGATGTGAACTGTGTGTGAACGCTGCCTGTTTTTTTGTTTTTTTTTTGCAAGGGGTCGGCATCGCTTCCCTGGTGATTGTGATCTATCTGAACATCTACTACATCGTGGTGCTGGCCTGGGCCATCTTCTACTTGTTCAGCTCCTTCCAAAGCACCGTGCCCTGGTCCACGTGTGACAACTGGTGGAACACCGGTAAGGCGGGCTCGGAGCCGGACCAACTCCGGCCCCGTTCCCAAACACATCTGTGTCCCATTAGCCTGAGAGGGAGAGCGCACACCATAAATCTCGGGCTTCCTGTGGACTTCAGACGATCTCTCCTCGCCGCTCCTGTCACAGATCGAAGTTTATATAACGCGCATCTCCTTTTGATCTCTCTTTTTCCTGAACCCCACAGAAATGTGTCACAGTCACTATAGTGCTTATGCCAACCCCCACTTGTTCCACCCGGGGGCCAACTGGTCCTTCCTATACAACGTGTCGGCAGGTGACTACTTCGACGGCGGCGCTTACACGTGAGTTGCATCATCATCAGTCTGTGTAACTCAGTGTAAGACTCGGTGTCAGACGCCTTGAAATAGAGAATTGGTTTCAAGGATTCTTCTATTTGCTTTAAAATCTCTGAACCACCTCACATCCAAGCATCATTGGCTCCTCAGAATTTAACGTCGCCAATTGCTTTTGTCAGCTCCCGCAGTTTTTAAATGTGCTGCGAAAACGACAACTTCTCCACACGTAGTGAACGCTTAGCGGGACGTCTTAGATCCATGATGATGATGATGTGTGTCTCTCTGTAACATACATTAAATAAAAAAAGAGTTGTTAGAAACACGGGATTAGCCTTGGCTCCCATGGATGCAGCAGCTCCGGGACACACCCATGCTTTCATGTGGAGGCGCTTCCATCTGTTTCTGTAGGGGGGGGGGCAGATAACACATTTTAATTGGTGCTTTGGAGGAGTTCAGGGATGAGGAGTTCACCCACGAAATTCTTAGAAGACATTTCAAGCTTTTAATTGAGTCGTGGTTGAAAGAGAGGGCGGTGTTTGGCTGCCTTATTAAATAGCAATAATAATAATTAATAGTTATATTAGCACATCCCTCATATTGTGTTCCTGAAAATACCAAGGCTGTGTAATACGGGAAATAAATGCCCTGATAAATGGTTGGGAGGCTGCAAAAATCAAAAGGAACACAATACCTGAGAATGATTTAGAATGATCATTTTGTCGAGGTTGGACCCCCAGTTTTAATGAATAATAACTATGATAATGGATTGCACTTTTTTTTTTTTTTTCTAAATGCAAAAATCTCAACGTGCTGTGCAGAAATATGATATTGCTTTGCCTCTTTTAGCTTTCACTTAACCTGCCTGCATTGTTTCATGTACACAGGAACATGACGGACATCTTAATGCGCTACAAGATACCGGAAGAGGAATTCTGGTTGTGAGGAAAAAACACACACACACACACACACACAAACACCCACACACACACTTCGTAAAACATGAAGAGGAAAAAAAAAACCCTACAATAGTTAAAGATGGTTACATCACATCCCCGGGTGTGTTTGTGTGTGGGTGGAACATTCCTCACCTCGTTCCCCAAACACACAGCAGAAAAAAAAGAGGCGGAAAGCCACAGATCACCAATTAGAGAATCATGTTGAAATCCCAGCTGCTCCCCCTGAATTTGTAAACATTGATGCACGGCCTGTTCTTAGCGGGCGGATATAACCCCCATAACCGCTCATCCGGAAAACTCCACACACCCACTTTCTTCGGGTCATCCAGAATAAGCAGTGATCGGACGCCAAGTGTGAAATTGTCCACATCGTTGGCTATCAGGAAAATCTCAGCACATACATATACATGTATAGGCAGACAAAACGGACACCTCACATGTCTATTTCTGTCAGATTTCCTAACGCAGCACATGGCGTATGGCACGTTGGGAAATAAGATGCGTGCAACTCCGCTGCACAGGCTTCCCTCAACGAGAACAATGTGTGCTCCGCAGCCTTTAGAATCTAAAGCCATCACACAATCAACTTAAAAAAAAACAAAAGATTTTTAACATCTGGCTTTTGATGCGTTCTCTTTAAGCTCATTGGCCATGACATATTCCTACCAGGCTCTGTTTGTTTGCCTTATGAATCTGCACGTCCGTTGTTTGCAGAGGGCCGCATGTGTATGACGTGTGTTTTGCATGTCCCCCCCCCCCCTTGCAGAAACCGCGTGCTGCAACTGTCGGACGACATGTCGACGGTGCACTGGGACCTGGCTCTGTGTCTCCTGCTTGCCTGGGTGATCTGTTACTTCTGCATCTGGAAGGGAATTAGATCCACAGGCAAGGTGAGCGCTCAGGATGCTGGTGATTTGCATGTATTTAATAAAAGGGACGGTAATATGGGATGAACGCCTTTTATCTGGATTCATCAGCGCACGTCAAGTAATGATCCTTAATCCCGATTTTCATTAAATCAAATATCATTTTGAATAATTGATGATCTATAGCCACTGTCTTTTCAGCAATAGCCTCGTTGCTGTCTATACATGTGCAACTGGCAACCCAGGGTTGTGGCCATGGAGAATAAGAACCAGTGCATGGACCAAATTCAGAGGAAGATCAAGATAAATCTTCCTAACCATGTGCACATTTTTTGACTCATGCCCTATCCGGCTCACCTCTTAGCTCTCTTTCCTCAACCTCTCACATTTCTGGCGCCGTCCTCTCTGCCAGCGGGAATCCTTCCTGCACAGATTGTTTGGGTGCGCTGTCAGTAAACGCGGAAGCCTGCCGCTTTTGTCTCCCGCCGTGACGGAGCAGCTGCTCAAAAGGTGCGTTCGCAGCCCCCGGTGATCAGCTCCCATATCGCGCACTTTTAACGAAGCGTTTGCAGTTTAAAGTACCAAAATTCAGTGAAAAAATGATGCACGGGGCAGTTTTCATGTCACCCTTAGACCTCATCTAGAGTAAAAACAAGCAGATTACCTATTTGCATGACCAACAACCACAGGGCATCTGCTCTAATGAATATTTGGGTATTAGCAATAAATGAAATGTTTATTCAGGAGTTGCTGAACCCAAAAACAATCATCACCTGACATGTTTTTCTACAACTTTCCCCATTCTGCTTCACTGTCACGTGGCTCATCATCCGCGTTTCTCACAGCCGCTTCGTTTCACCGAAAGAACAAACACGCCGGGCGCGGGGCGGCGGGAAAAGACAAGAGTTAGCAAATAGCGGCTTAAAGAGACAGATACTCCCCCTCAGGAGTTGGCCTGGACCAAAAAAAACACACAGAGAGCTGCGTGGGGAGGGAATATTGGACTCACATTCTCCAAAATGCAAAAATAATGATGCTACATGTCAGCTGGATGTGAAAGTAAAAAAAAAAAACGTAGCTCCTTGCCAAGCCTAACAACTGTGTGAAGTGAGAATATATGAATGTTGTGATTACGGCTTGTCGGGCTGACCTCAAGTCAGCGAATGAAGAGGAAAAATGCAAAACCCCACTAACAACATGCAATTACAGCGTGTGTCTCGTCTATTACAGTAAAACACGTAGCGTGTGTGTGATCTGGCGTGTACAGGACACGCTAAAGCCATGGCTCACGTTGCGTGCATGCATGTGTGTGTGTGTGTGTGTGTTTGCAGGTGGTTTACTTCACTGCTACTTTCCCCTACCTGATGCTGATCATCCTCTTCCTGCGCGGGGTCACGCTCCCGGGGGCGGCTGAGGGCATCCGGTATTACCTCACGCCCGACCTCCAAAAGATCGCTGACCCCAGGGTAAGAACGCGCACACACACACACACACACACACACACACACACACACACACACACACACAATCAACTGTCTTTGGAACAAGTGTTTTTTTTTCCAGTGCTGTCTGCAACTCCTGTTTCCTAATGCATGAATAAGTACGGCGTCTGTTAAGCGAAGACACGCGGAATGAGTCGGCGCTCTGTCCTTTTCACTCGGGAAATCAACCCCGCAGAACTCCATCTATCTCTCTCTTTGTCTCAATACGTTTCTTTCTTGTTTCCCTTCGCCCCCGACATCCTTTTCGCTGCCTCTGGCTCCCAAGGCAGAAACTTTGTCAAAGAAAGCTTTCCCCCCCCCCTGAGTATACGATATCATCACCATACAGTGAAGGTATATTTACTTTGAATAAAATCCATCTAACATTCTCTATTTTACTGCAAACTCATTATCCAATAAGAACTGATTGACTTTTAAGAAGTCGCGCATTGTATTGCGTTCATACAGCAGATGTGTTATTCACTCTGTGTAATGATTTAATTTCTGAACTGAAAAACAGACGGGATTCTGGAATTCGTTGCCATGCCGTTGCACAATGACGGCGTCTATTGCTGCCAGCGGGTGGGAAAGAAAAAAAAAAAAAAAAAAAAAAAAAGGGGGCTTTCTCTTCCCCTCTTGACAGATCGCAGCGTGTCCCCGCCGCCAGGGTCAGAGGTCATCACCTGAGGGTTAATGACAAGAGAGAGGGACTTCTTCTTCCTGTGTGTCGCAGGGATGTTTCTGGTGGCGCAAAATAACAGAAGGAGGACGTTGCAGAAACATCAGATAGAGGCCCCTTGATGTTTGCTCTGCTGGTTGTTTCTCACACTGTTTCCCAATCTTCACCACTCCGCTAGCCTGAATAGGATACTCGCTGCCTCTTTTTTTTTTTTTTTTTTGTGGGAATCTTGCTACATATTCTCAGGGAAAAAAGAACTGTGAGAATATAACGTGGGGTAATGTTGGGAGCAGGTGAAGTCAGTTATGACTCTGTAGAGTAGGGTTATGCAACGCCAGATGCTCTTAAACAGCAAGTCGTGCCCCAGCGTGCAAGTGTCTGTTTTTGATTGCTCCTCGGGGGGGGGCCTCGTAACAGAGTCCTAGCATGCAATATGCATCTGGGGTCTGTTTAATCTATAAATGTGCCCCCTTTTTTTTTTTTTTTTTGGCTCATGTGTCGGGAATCCGCTCGCGGAACACCCAGGACGGGCCTGCGAAAAAATAAAACGGCATATTTGGAACGTGACACAACAGTTTCCCGCTTTGTCCAGCGTCAGATGTGAGGATCCTTTGACATGGATGGAGGCTTCCATCTCTGACCCGAGGCTGGGAATAAATCAGGCTCAACGCCGAGGCCGGAGCAGGGGGTCTGTATATTGCTTTGGGGCAGCGCCAGCCTCTATGTTTTTGTCGGGCCGTCTCTGTAACGCTAACCAGATGCTGTCAGCAGAACCGGCCGCATCCACGGACTCTGAGAACACACACGCGGTTCACACTGTGACACCAAAATAAAACACCAACACCAAAAAAACCCTGTATTATGATCCGTACACATGTGATTGCAGAAAAATATTCCTGTCACTTTCTTAAGTTACTTAGTTAATGCACTTGCAGTAATTTGATTAGGTTAGATACGACTTTATTGATGCCTTCGGGAGGAAAACTGAATGTCCAGATCACAAACATACAACCTAACGCCTTAAAAACAGCAGCAACATAGAGAAAGTAAAATAAATTGTAAAAGAAAACACACACACAAACGCAATTGTTCTTGCTTGCTATTGCAACTAATAATGCATACTCCAATATGAATATTCAGTGGACACAGAGGCAGACCCTGAATCCACCAATCCAACAACACTAAATCAAGAATGGATTTTAGTGAATATAGGCACAGTACTGCAGAGAGGACACACAATACCAACACCAATGCACACAACATGTGTGTTTGTGTGTGTGTGTGTGTGTGTGTGTATATATATATAAAGAGGCAGAAATCAGTCTAAATGTCTACATTTGACACAGCTCAGAGACTGGGAATTCCATTGTTTGAGTAAATTTAATTAAATTCAAGCTCCAAGAGTGTGCTCCATGTGTGTGTTAAAAGTTTAAAACCACAGAGTGTGTGTGTGTGTGTGTGTGTGTGTGTGTGTGTGTGTGTGTGTGTGTGTGTGCGTGTCCCGCTCCAGGTGTGGCGTGACGCGGGGACTCAGGTGTTCTTCTCCTACGCCGTGTGCCAGGGGGTCCTGACGGCACTGGGGAGCTACAACAAATACAACAACAACTGCTACAGGTCGGCGCCCCCCCCTCGTGTTCTCTCTCTGACTCTCACTCTGACTCTGACTCTGCGGCTCTCCTCGCGTTGCAGGGACTGCCTGGCCCTGTGCTGCCTGAACAGCGGCACCAGCATCTTCGCCGGCTTCGTGGTCTTCTCCGTGCTGGGCTTCATGGCCAACCAGCTGGGCCTGCCCATGGATGAGGTGGCGGCGAGCGGTGCGTCCGTCCATTATGAGCCTCTGTCCGATGTTGGGGGGGGGGAGGCAGGGAGCTGGGCTGGTGAAAATGTTGACAGCAACCAGCAACCTCCACAAGATGGCATCTTATGTTCAGATACTGTTAAAAGACTGGCCTTTGAAAGTAATATAAAGTAATTCTAAAAGAAAGTAATGAATGCCATCTATACAGTTTTTTTTATATATGAGTCAGTGATAAATTATGGTTGGCAAGATAGGCAAGTAAAAAAATATATAATATGCATAGATGCAATGCAGTGTTGCTTTCTTGTCATTTAAAAGTCCATTTCTATCTTTTTTTCCCCCCAAAACATCACTATTTTATGTGTTTTTTTTTTCCACTTAAAACGTTAATGGTGTATCCAAAAACGAATGATGAATTTGAAATGTTTGATCCACCAAACATATAAAACTAACTCATATTTTTTTTATTTTTGTAACACTAAAAACTCATAAAGTTTTTAGTGTTACATGTACATAAACACTACAGAATTTATGATTTTTTTTAATTTGATATACTACTTCAAACTTTGCTTTCATCAAAAAATGCTCCATCTGAACAGCTAAACTTTTCATAATATAATAAAAATATATAATATATAATTGAACAATCACTTGTAATGCACTTATTAAACACAATGTAATATTAGGACACTGGTTGTTGAAAATGGGCCTCTGTATACCTCCTTCAAAAATAATTTCCTAAGTGACTCCCAACTTTTAAGTTTATGTGTTTTTTGGACATTTGATCATTTTTTCCTACACTTCCTTTTGACCTTGTCAGCCATGCATTCCAATGCTTCCTGCAGGTCCTGGTTTGGCGTTCATCGCTTACCCCAAGGCTCTGTCCATGCTGCCCGGTGCTCCATTTTGGGCTGTGCTCTTTTTCCTCATGATGCTCTTGCTGGGCCTGGACAGCCAGGTATGCTGCGGATCGCGTCATTGGATCACATGTTCGCCCCCCCTGCCCCAGGTCTCTAGCCTTCTGATCCCCTTTGGGTTGTGGTCTGCTTGTTTCCCCCAAGTTCGTGTGCGTGGAGAGCCTGGCCACGGCCATCACGGACCTGTGGCCGCGTTTCCTCAGGAGGCCGGGCCAGAGGGAGAAACTGGTGCTGGTCATCGCTGTGGTCTGCTTCCTGCTGGGGCTGCCGCTCATCAGCGAGGTCAGAGGTCGAGGGGCGTTCTCACGGAGGTCCACCACCTCCACACTAACCATGTGTTTTGTTTTCCCATCGTGTAGTGACACAACCTAATGTGGCGATAAATCAGCGATGGCTACTTGTCTGTCAAGCAGAGTGTAATGAGTCATGTTCAGATAATAGTCTACATACGTTTTTAGATTTTACACATGCACAATTAACCGATTGATTGAAGCATTAGATCCACGAATCGATGTACATTCTGAAGTCGAGAAAGGAATAATCAGAAGAAGAAGTTTACAAATGATCTCATCCATCAAAAAAATGGAGAAATGCACATTTGGCCATGATCCTCATGTTAGGAGAATCAAAACTTGAGATAAAACCCTGGAAAAGGGCAAATATGGAACATTTAAGAAGCACCTGGTGCAGTTTTGGACCAGCAGGAGCGCTGTGGAGCAACTTTTGTTCGTGCTGCAGCAAACGGGTGCAAACATTGCACTCAACACTATGGCTTTGCAAGTTTTTCATGGAAAAGGAAATCCACTTAACACATGTGTTGGACCTCATATAAACATGTGAGAAACACAGACTTCTTTTAATTTAAAGACAGATTAATAATGTAATGAATGCACAGTGGAGATAAAAAAAAAAGTGAGATTAGGAGATCATGTTTTTTAATGTTACAATGATAGGAAGTCAGTTTTTAACAGGGCGAACGCATCTGGGAAAAAACTGTTCTATCACTACTTTATAAAATCAGCATTTGATACCACCGGATATCACACTGTAGACCTCATGTGTTCAGAGTGTTCCCTATAAAAAAAAAAAAATCTCCTCCCTTGGCTTGACCTCGTGTCCAGACGGCAGAGGGAGCTCAGCATCAGCTCTGTCTGTTGAATACAAAAGACACAGTCTCCTTTTCCCTGCAGTGCCTGTGATTCGGGCCGAGCACACGTTTTTTTTTTTTAACAGCATGAAGCATAATTAAATGAAAACGTCTTTATCATCATGATGCATCACTATTTCTTTGACTTGTGTTTTATTGTTATTGCGGGTGGTGCAGGGTTTCAACTGATAAATAATAATACACAAAGATCTAGCTTAATTCTTATTTAATAGGACATTTATTCAATCCAGCAGGTGCTCCCAATCCCAATAGTAATTATATAGGAAATATGACTTTGCATGTCATTAAAGCAGTCCTGGGTGACAGGAAATGGGTCTGCGTGGCATGATTTTTTTTTTTGTTTGTTTCCTGTCCGTGTTTCAGGGAGGCATCCTCCTCTTCCACCTGGTCGACACCTACGGCGCCAGCGGAACCACCCTCCTCTTCATCGCCTGCATCGAGACAGGTGTCATCGGCTGGGTGTACGGTACGTCACGGGCCCGCTGCTTCCTCCACACAAGAGGGATTTGATTCAATTATTTATTATAATCACTTATCTGTGTCAAAAATTCTTTTGAAATCATCTAATTTTATTGGTATCGTGATTAACTTTGAAAGGGCTCTGCAACATTGTGCTGCAGGGATGGTGTGTCTATGTAGATCAATAAGATCCGTCCATTGGATTTTGCATTTTATTTTTTTTGCAGGAAATAAGCTCTGTTGCAACAGAGGTTCATGACCCTTGCACGTCCTTCCCTTCGCCCAGTGATTGTGGTTTGTGGCCTTGTCGCAGACCAGAGGGATGAGTAGCGCCATCTACTGGTCCTACATTCTGCAGCTATGACTATACATTAAAATCCCAGTATTTCGCCCCTTTGGAATCGTTATTTCAGCTTCCACTGCTACTCCCTTTGCTTCTGCTGCTGGAGACACATCACCATATTCATTAGGAGTGCGCTCCCAAACACCCCGACTCTGAGTACTGCATTCCCATCATGCACAGGGCTCAAGCGGTGCAGCCCAAAGCGCCGCGGAGCGAGACATCGATCGCCTCCCCCGGCCGGGGCCGTTCGGCCGTTCGTTTCGGGGGCCTCCTTGCTTCTCTAAACGGGCTCCACAACTTACTCGAAAAGATCAATTCCGTGGATGTAACTCCATCAAGCAGGTCATGAACTCCTGTGGCGGCCGGTGTTTTTAATGATGCCCCTCCTTTCTACGGCGTGATCTCCCCTCTCTATTCTGCTCATCCCTGGGTTACTCCTCCTCATCCACTTATCCTTAGCCCATAACCGGTGCAAATCCCTTCTCTCCCTCCCTCTCATTTAAACTCATATTATACCACCCCCCTGCAGCATTTATTCACCTTTCTTTCTAATTTTTACAGAGAGATTACCTGAGTTTATTTCCCTGGGCGCCTGCTTTTCGATGCTGTGGAGCGTCGTTCTCCCGTTCCTGCCTGTTAAGCATTTATTAATAATGAATGTCATTAGTCATATTCAGACAATAGTCTACATAAAATAACCCAAAAAAATCCTAGATTATAATCCTGATGTTGATTTGCTAAATTATTATTTTAGTACATATTTTTTATGTACAAAACTAACCATGGATTGAAGCATTATTAGATCTATAAACTGATAATTACAAGTTGAAGTCATGCATCAAACTTAAAAATGGAGAATTTAATTTGGAGAAATGGAGAAATGCACACTTGGCTTTGATCATCATGTTAGCAGTGCGAAAAACCTCAAGTTGCAGAAGTGCAGGTATGGCGACCTTTAAATGGCACTTTGTGCAGTTGACCAGCAGGAGCACTGTGGAGCAATCTTTGCTTGAGCTGCAGCGTATGGATGCAAACATTGTACTCAACACACATAGTTTATGAAAAAGGGAAGTCTGTTTTTAACATCTAGTTACAGAAAACTTGAGGGATAAACTGCCCTACGGCTACTTTTACAAGAATCAGCATTTGATACCTCTGAATATCACGATGTAGACCTCATGTGTGTAAGAGTGTTCTCTCCCCGGCTTCGCAGGCGCTGATCGCTTCTATCAAAACATCGAGGACATGATCGGGTACCGGCCGTTCCCCGTGCTCAAGTACTGCTGGATGTTCATCACGCCGCTCATCTGCGGGGTGAGGCCGCTCACGCCCGGGGTCACGCCTCCCCCATCAGTTCTGCCTCCTTCCACGTGTTCCTTTTTCCCTTTCCCACTAGCCCATTATTTATTTATATTAGTTTCCAGACACAGACGTCGCCTTTTCTTCTTCTCATTCATCTCGCCATGTCAGTAATTATGTGTGAGGTCACATACATGTGTGTATATTCAGCTTATTATATATTATATATAAACATATATAAATTATCTTTATTTATCAGTCCATTTAGGTGATTTACCCCTTTTTTCTTTGTTTTTTTGTTTGTTTTTCTTACAGCTTATCCTGAAAACTCATCTAATAACCTATATTATAATAATATAATACAATTGGGTTTCCATCCAACTGTATTGAACATTAAGAGCAGATTTTGTGAAATACGCACAAAAAGAAAACGCGAATCGATGTCTGTTTTTTTCTCTTATGACGTCATCTCACATGACGTATCCATGACGACAATTGACAACAGCTGATCATGGATGATTCACTGGTTAACCTGTCGATTGCAGGAAAAGAAGATTTTCAGTTTTTTTTTTTTTTTAATTTTGGCATTTCTATCCCAGTGTTTATCTGCAATTTTTTTAAAAATGCAAACAAGAAATGGACACACAAAAGCGTTACTTTGTCAAAAAGATAAAATCCTTTGCTCTTATATGGTCTTTTTGCACAATGGAAGTTCCGAGTGCAATTGAACGCAGCATTAGCTCCATAGTTATACAGTGTACAGATTTCAACAAGATTAACGAATATCAGTTGAAGGCCTGTTTTCTTTATATTTAATTATAGAAACCAGATTTAGTATGAAATCACTTTTGTGTGTATATTTACATGCTTTCTATGGTTTTTACATCTTGCAGACTGTTTAATTCACTGTTTTCTTCACCCCTGACCTGCATGTTGATGTCTGCCCCAGGACCAGGATTATAAAACACTTGTTAAATCCTGTTTTCCCTTTGAGAAGCCTGGAACAGAGTTTGTCACGATCTCTCTGAGTGTAGTCGAATATACAAAGTAACGAAACTGTATGCGGTCTGCTTTGAAAAGCAGATTACTTGTCTTGAGGCGTCTGACCCGTCCGTCTCCTGTCCTCCAGCTCACTTTGCTGTACGACCTGAGAGACACACACTCTTACTTCATGTACGGGTACGACCCCGGGGCCTGGGGCTCGGTGCTGAGCGCCCTCCTCATCCTCACCCCATTGGTGTGCATCCCGGTTTGCATTTTTGTCTCGCTGTGCAGGGTGGGTGGATTCCAAAGTTGGTAAATGTCAAACATAGTTTTATCATGTACCGCCTGCGTTTTAACTGCATTTCCCTTCTTAAAAAGCAGAACGCCAACCACATGACCACGCCGTCCGGCGACCTGCGTCAGGCTCAGCCGCACAAGCCGGCGCTCTTGCTGTGCGGGATCGTGATCCACGGGGCTCAGGGACAGGCGACCCGCGGCCTGGCGGAGAGGAACGAGAAGATGGCCATGGAGGAACCCACCGGGGTTTGATGGTAGAAATCATGGACAAGAAAAAAAAACTCACTTTTTTTTTTTTTTTTTTAAATCATATGCAAAGTTTTATAAAAGTTTACACAACAGTATTCCGGAGGATCAGTTTAAAGCTTGTTTTCTTAATAATATCTTAATGCTTTAAAAAAAAAAATTAAAAATAAGGAATAAGACCCATACAATTTATAAACTAATAATAATCCCGAACACTGTAGTTTGGCCTATGACATTAACAGGGTCATGCGTCTGGGTCATTTTTTTACGTTTTACCTGCAATTTTACACTGCACTTCTTTTGTCATCGAGTTTTTGTGTTTGTTATTTTCGCCAACCAAACACACAAGCTCATGTGTTTCAGACTGTGCCTGTGATTTTCTTTGATATTATATACATTATGCATATAACACATATTAGCCTACATAAACAATGGCGATGAATCGCATTAAAAGAATCAGTATTTTAAATGTCATGGGTTCAGCGTGTCTCTTTCCGTCATGTCCATATGGATTTCTGGCCATGTAGGATACACATTCAATACAAGTTCAGTGAGATCAACATGTCAGATTGTCTGTTCCAGCCGAGCTTTGTTCTTATTGTGTAACGGAAACCAAATTGCTCAGCTACCTTGCTTTTGTCACAACCATACCGAGAAAGTAACTTAATAAGCGGCAATTAATCCAAAAGCAGGCTGTGTGTGTGTGTGTGTGTGTGTGTGTGTATGTGTGTCACTGGGTACATGTGACTGGTAAACGTGTCCCATCACACCGCCGAGCTCATCCATCTGTGTAATCCGAACCGGCATTCAATTAACAGACAATTCCGTCCAGTCGCCTTTCCAGCCTTCCTCTCCTCTCTCCCCCGCCCCCCTCACGACTCATTGACCCTCATTCCCGCAAAAAAAATAAAAGTCCGGCCTCGAGACTGAGTCTGGGCGGGTCAAAAGTGCATTTCAGAAAAAGCCCACGTCGGTGCGCTGCTTCTTCCAGGACGGCGGGACACAAATCAACAGGAGGCGATCCGAGGGCCACTGGCAGTTTAATGTTCTCCGAGTGATGGAGAGCAGCAGCACGGCTATGTAAGGCCACGCTCCCATTTTGTATATTGATGGCTCTGCTTATATTAAGAGCTGCGGGTTGCCCGCGGGCGGTTATGGAACTATAGGTCCACAAGTGGTGCAACACGTCCCCTTTTTCCCCCGTTCCCGATTTATAATTAGAATATCTACCAATCTGCTGTTACATAGCTGGCCACTAATGAGCTGCGGTGGACGTAAGAGACAGTGTTACTGTAATGGAAAAGCCTGATCATTGGCGTGGATGGCGACAATTTTCTAGACAGTCAATGTCAATAAAGGCCAGTAACATGAAACAAGCAAGAGTCCTAGGTTCACTTTCTTTCTATCATTTTTGTATTTTTATTTTAAAGCACCTGCAAAGCACCAAAAACAATGTATTCTACATCTATCTACACACTGTGTGTCTGTGCCTCATGTATCTCTCTGACTGTTTGTCAGATCAACCTCAGCTTTTGGATATATCTCACGCATGGCGCGATGGCGTGCATCCTCTTTCTGTGGGTGTCTAATCAAAACATTGTTATTGTTAGAAGTTCAAATCCATTGGTGTGCTGCAGTGGTTTAGGGGTAGAGCATTCAAGTCGGTAACAATGCTGCACTTTAGTTACAAAGTTTGTAAAACTCTTGTCTCAAAAATCACACTAAAGCTATCACAGGCGACTGGAGGCTGTAGCCATCTTAGAAATCCCAGCACTATCACCTAACAGAACAGAATTCGGACCTAAACTCATTTATTAAACACATATAACAGTAACATGGTCAGGTTGTTACACTATACAGAAAAAAGTAAGAGGTTTATCAAGTTTTTCTGGGCCTATCAACATAATTTTAAAACTGTTATTTAGATTTAAACCCACACTTTCAACATCAATTCAACCCTTTACCTTAGAACACTTGTATTTGCATGTCTCTCCTTATCTCGATATATATGTCCATACCTAATGTGCAACCTGTCTTTTAAGATGACTAACACAGTCTAACACATGTTCCTTTGGCCAAATATAAAAAATCGTCTTGACTTTCCACTTTTTTTGTAGGAATACATACTTCCTATGGGCTTTGCACTAGTTTTCTGTGAAGCGTCTTAATAGCGTCTTCTATTTGCTCTTTGGTAAACGCTGCCATCTTTGCTTTGTAACGTGGTGGCTTCTGTCATAAATGAGACATTTGAAGCCAAATCTCCCGGCCAAACAGCGTTGGGGCACAATCACCTGACAAATTGCAGCGTGCCACGATATCGCATCGAGTTAACTCCGCCGCGTCATTAGCATCACTTCACTAATGAGCGAGGAGCTTCCCCGCATTAGTCTTTGTATTCCCTCCTCTCATTCTGCCTCATAAAAGGCAGAGAGAAAGAAAAAAAAAATAATTATCTTAGATGATATTCCAGGACTAGAGGGACATTGCTTCTATTATTTTCAATGTTGGAGGAAGATTACAGAGTTGGATCTACATCTCAAATAAAAACCTGATAAAATTAGAGAAACCAGACATAGCTTTTAACCACTTACTGTGTTTTTCTTGTATTAATATAGTGAATATGTACATGTTTACCATGGTTTCATGTCTTGTGGGTCTGCTGGTAGAAAATCATTTTATTAATAAATAAATTCAGTGTTAATATTACTGGCTGCTCCTTAATACACTTTATTTTTTGGGAAAACAGACATTTGTACTTGATTGTTGATAATTATCCAGTTACGGCTTTTTTATGATGCATTTCCTTATTTTGTTATATTTTTGAAGAAAAAAAAGTGGCATTTCAATTCATGAATGTTATCTAACAAAAGTGAAGGGAACAACTGTAATTAGAGTTTTTTTTTTTTATATTACTAACAAATAGAATGAAGTAAACATCCGCTGAATATTTTAACAAAAAAAAAAAAAACATTTATTGAATGAAAGGCCCCAAAATGCAGTGGGTCCACCAGTCCCAATGCGACCCCTGCTTGTCTGCTCGTGCAAAGCCTCCATTGTGTCATCCAGAAACCAGTGGAACGTCATGTGGAATGATTAGCCGGCGGATCCACAATGGATCGTGTTACGGGATCAAGGTTATTATTCATGTCTTAAGCGAAAATGTAATTACAGAGGGGGCAATCTGGTGGAAGGGAATTGGAAAAAAAAAAAGAAATGAATCTATGAAATGCAATTCACACTCCGTGGATAACTAATATATAGAAGAGCCATTCAATTTGGTGACGACGCTTTCTGCTTTTAAATATGCTTCAAAGATTCTAAATCATTACCCTATTATTTAACGCTGTCTATGTGTCTTTGATTTTGAGTAATTATCTTAATTTAATAAACACAATGACGCCTTTTGGTTGGTTTATACTAGAAAAATGCCTCGAGTATTTCTCACCGAACACGTGCCGTTGAATCACCCAGAATCGTGCAAGCTCAGGGAGGACTAATGGATCACAGATATCAGCTTAAAACAAGCGTTGATACCTGATAACATGAACATTACTTCACATCACCTTATTTGAAACTGAATTGCATTTATTCGGTTATTAAATTATCAAAATAAATTGATACAATTGCCCGAAATGAAAAATCCTTGCAAGTACATGATATTCATATTGTAATAGACATGTTGTAATATGAATAAACAGTATGGCCTTTACACACATACAGATACAGACATAAATCCTTCCTGATGACCACATGACCCAAATATCTTAGACTTCCAAGTGAGGAATGATGGAAATTTTTTCCTTCTAATCCTCCTGGGTGACAACCGAGTTTAAGGTCTGTACACCATCATTTGAGCGTAATCGCCAGCGCTGTGAGCAGAGGGGCTCGCTAAATCATCAGCGAGTTAATAAGGCCATACATCCACTCTCACACTCTCCTAGTTTCAGATCATCAATACGCGGACTGAGGAGAACAGGTGACAATATTCAGCCTTGTCAGAGCCGATCAGTCACGAGGAAGGGGGCAGATATAGATTAGATGTAACAGGCTGCAGAAAGAAGCGTGCTCTTCTTCGGGCTTTTACGGCGCCGCGGCCTCCATGTCATTTATATCGGGGGCGACTTTTCGCGCGACAAGGTCACAAGGATCCCAGATACTTGACTCCGGGATAATGGAACGAAAACGGAGAAGGAGGCCGTTTGATTTTGATCTGATGTTAAGTTTTCCTATCCATCTGCAGCCATGGAACAATCCTCCTCCTGTGTTTTATAGTCATTTCCACTCGATTTATCTTCTCATCTCGTTCTCCTCTTATCTGCCCAGGCGCTACCACCACATACTGTATCAACTTTTCCCGTTTTTTTTTTATCTCACTATCTTTTTCATTCTGTCTCCATAGTCATCTGTACCTTCCCCCCTCCTCGTTCGTTGCAGTGATTGCTCTGCCTCCGCCTCCCTCATCATCTTTCATCTTTTCTCTCTCTCTCTCTCATGATCACAATCGCCCCGCTTTTGTCCTTAACCTGTGGAAATTTATGCGGCGCGCGTCGTCCCGCCGCATTACCGGATGAAAACGACGGTGTTATTAGCCTCCTATCTACGCAGGCCGATCGCCCCCAGGTTGTTCCTCGCTTTTATAATAACCCACGGATTGATTCGCGGACCACGACGCGTGCCGCGAATTAACGGCAGCTCGCGAGGAGGCCGCAAAGCCGGTTACTCCGTATTTTTTCGTTCTTAAAGCGGATGTATCATGCACATTTAAATTCTGAGGCACTTCTACAATACCTTAACATGATTGGTTACACAAAAACCCTCCTCTTCCTGTCCTTTTAAGGCCCCCACTCCTCCTCTTGGTTCGCTTTAAGAGGACAGGACCAGGGGCCCGGAAAACTACATGAATTACAGTACAATAATCTACTACTTGATTGTAGGATTTCACTTCACTTTTACTGAAAAAGCAGACTTATATACATCAGTGCACATCTGAGATTTAATCTGATCCAAAATATGAAAGTAGATGACAAGAAGAACCAGTGGAAAAACCTTGGAAACATCATCACCAGGAGGAAGTAGAAGTAACACACATGAGTATAATTTATAATTTATATATGAATATATATATATTGAAACCATTTAAGTTTGTTTATGGGCATATTTATATAAAAAGATATATTATAGTGACTCAATTGACATAAGTAAACTTTGAAAAAAAAAATGACTTGAATGGTTTAATGTATTGCGACACGGTGGTGCGGTGGGTAGCACTGTTGCCTCACAGCAAGAAGGTCGCAGGTTCAAGACCGCCTTGGGACTGGGTCTGGGGCCTTTCTGTGTGGAGTTTGCATGTTCTCCCCGTGTCTGCGTGGGTTTTCACCGGGTACTCCGGTTTCCTCCCACAATACAAAAAACATGCTCAGGTTAATTGGTAAACTCTAAATTGCCCATAGGTGTGAGTGTGAGAGTGAATGGTGTGTGAATGGTGTGTGTGCCCCACGATTGGCTGGCGACCATCTGGGGTGTATCCCTGCCTCTCGCCTTAACGCGCTGGGATAGGCTCCAGCAGACCCCTGCGACCCCGAAAGGGAATAAGCGGGATAGACAATGGATGGATGGATGGATGGTTTAATGTATTAACATGACTTTAAAACTGCTAAACTCCAGGCACAGTTTCATTGTTCTCACTCAACTATCATTGAAAAATCACATGCATCACTTTTTTAATTTTGCATCAATTGCATCAATTGCATTTAACACACCTTGTTCCACCTGTGTGTGAAAGGACACCTTCAAAATGCACTAGTCCTGATTGATGATCCCTCTCACCTGAACCAACTCAATTAGCCAATCAGGACACAGCTGACCTCAGGTAACCTCCGCCGTGTTATAGGACGAACGTGGAGCGGACGATGAAACGCTGCATGGGACGTAGTATGTATTACTGCTAATTTAAGTGTGGGTTTATGATGACACATTATCAATGGCTGCAATAAATGTCATATGAGTCATTTCCCAGATCTGCTTATTGCTAATTTTTTTTTCAAACATCTGGAGTCCTTTTTACACGTATTATAACGCATTGCGGCTCCCTGGGTGACGTTGCGGATCGTCGGCGGCTGCAGGAGGATATTTCCTATTTCACGCGGCCACAATCCACTCTCACCTCACCTCAGCTTATTGTCAGTCCAACTAAATCCAGCGAATTTATTTTGGATTTAATACGCGAGCTCTTGCTTTTCTCTTTTGAGGGAACGTATGGATGTTGCTACAGGCGTTCATTACTCAGCGACAGGGCCTGAGCTCATGCATACAAATGACCGTGCTGCTGGGGTTTATCTCCTGGCCATGCAGACTCAGCCGATCTGAGACTCATCTGTGCTTTAAGCTGCAGTTATGGAAGTAAAGAAAAACAAGAAGATATATCATAATGGATTTAACACAGGCTTTAACGCATCCCCGCGTCGTATAAATGAAGCAACAAAAAGTTTATATGCGACGCCGTAAACGGCCAAATATACTGAGGAAACACTGAGCGTCCTCTTTCTATTTCACACTGCGTTTGCATTCGTTCTCGGAGCATTATCTACGAGAAACTTGCAGGAGACTTACAGCATCAACAAAGGGGATCTTAATGTTGACCGTGCAGGACTTTAATTCTGTTTAAAAAGGACTTTTTGGACCAAACACGATAATCTCGGCGCTATATTCGTTTCCCATATTCATCCCAACCATGTTTCCTCTTTCTCTTTCTTGCTCTCTCTCTCTGCAAACCAAACATTTTTTATCCCCTCGGATTCTTATTTTCTCTTTACGTATTCAATGACTTCCAATATTTTCCATCTTCAAAGGAGAAATAAGAAAAGGACCAATAAAACCCTGACATGATATTCAGAACTCGGGCAATTTTAACCTTTTCTATTCATACAGTATATGAGAGATGCTTATTGCAAATACTGGTATGACTTTCTGCTAGTTTTTATTAGGACTGTGTACTTAAAGCCGTGTATAGAGTGCCTCCTTGGTTCCGTATGTGGATGATCTTAGATGTCACATTTGCTCCTTTTTTTAAAATTCTAGATAGACTATTACTTTTATGATACAATTTAAGCTACATATAATGTGCAACTTGTTTATCAAATCACAGTGAAATATAATGCTTTCTCATTACAATCATGGATTACGAATGTATGTTCGGGTGCAGTAGTAAATGTGTATTCTAAGATATGTATAATGTCTATGTTTGTATATTTATATTTACTTCCTTTTTTATTTCCCCACAGTTTGAACCACCCTCTCTTTTACAGATCTGGACATAATGACTACTATGTGCAAATCAAAGCACACATGGTGGTTCAATACCGGCCTACGAACTCCGGCTACTGGTGCGACTACGCTAGCGTCCTTTAGGGGGGGGAGGGGGGGCGTCTGCTGCACCCGAACAACCCGCTGCACTCGATGGATCGAATGTCCAAAACCTGACTCCATGAGGGCCGTCAACCCGTATCGCCACCCGACTGGCTCCAAAATGTTCAACCAACCCGGTTTGACTTCGGCCCTCCCCTGCGAATAAATAACCAAAGGTTTACATTTCTGACATTCTGTCCTTCTGTCAGGACCAATAATTAGGCCTCATCGATCGGAGGGACGCTGTTAAACCGATTGACGAAAATCAGTTTTGACACCTTCCATCCATCATCATTTGGTGCCCGCGTGAACCCCACCGGAGATTACACTTGAAATCTCTTGATAGGCACCGCTCGCTGGGGGCATAATGAGCCGCTGATATGATTTAATCTCGTATTTTTCTGTCCCCACCCACCCACCAGTGAACAAATGGGCATTGGGCTTCGTGGGGAAAACGTCCATCAGTCTTTCTAATTGGCTGCTGATGGAGTATGAGGAACACATATTCTAGTGTGGAGGTCACCTGAGGGGCTCATGCCTCATACCTAATTAATGTTAATGAAGACATAGTTTTACTTCACTTAGAGCTATTAAACAGAAAACAGAGGTAGTGCCACTGTATTCATCAGGGGTGTAGCATTCTGTATTTAATCTTTGTGGTTCACCCTTTAGCTCTCTGGTCGCTTCCTGCAGTTATTAGCCGGTGAAACCTTTCAAAAATGTTAAATCCACTGGCACAGTGCTGGGTGCAATGGTTTACTTGGCAGCTGTTGGTAGAATCTAGCAGGAGATGCTGCTATTTGCCTAAAGATGCAGGCCAACATCGGCTGTATATATGCATCACTAAAAAAACTGGTAAATTGAAAAACATCTATCTGTCGCTATCTCCTACCCTTTGTTCCGTCTCTACATTTGGTTTGGAAAACAAGAGAAGACCCTGAAACACGTATGAGGTCACTTTATGTGCCGATTTCTGTCGGATACTGGCATTGACTGCGTCTGTGGTCGTACATTTCCAGGGTCCGTGCCAGCAGTCGTTGCTCTTTTTCATTTTTCAAAACTCCACGAGCCCTTTCACTGTTGGGAAATACCATGGTAACCCTCCTGGCAAGCGCTGAACCCCGGCCTACCGCAACAAACACATACGCGCTATGCACAAACACACACACACACACACATAGCCGCTGCTGCTGCTTAAGTCCCCCACCAGCACTGGGCGATTGGCATATCCCCCCCAATGGCCTCAGGGCCTCACTAGTCAGAACTGAGCAGTAATCAAAGCAGACACACAGGTCGAACTTTATTATCAACCAGTCGATACCAGCTGCAGGAACAGGCCACGGCTACCTCCGAAATACGCTGCGCAGGAAGGAGTGAGTTGCAAACTCAAAAAGGTCTTTTCCAGCAGCAGATACGTTGTGGCTTGCTCTGCGTCTGGAGAGTCGGCCTGAAGCTTCTCCCGGGTTGACGCGTGTGCAAAAAAAAAAAAGAGGAATTCATTTCACTTTTGGATGTTGAGTTGAGGTTTCAGGACTTTTTGGAGTGCCGTTATTCAGAGCTGAAGCAGATGACCTGATAAAAGGACTCGGAAATCTGTCAGGTAGGATGCAACTTTCCCCTCCTGCTTTTTATTTGTCTATCTACTAATGGGTAAAAAAAAGTTAGTTCGTAATAGTTTTATACATCGTGTTAAATACCCTCCGAAAACCAAAATGATAAATAAGGGGATTTTACATTTTATACTTTTTTTTATGAATAGTTCACATTTATTGAAAATAATTAAAAGAAGCAGTGGCTGCAGTGAAATTCTGCATATTCTTTCAATTAATTTTTATTGTAGAAGTTAAAAAAAAGTAAGATTTTACTGTCTGACACACACACACACACACACACACGTACACACACATATATATATATATATATATATATATCACTGAATAATTTCTGGATGAATCTTTTATTAATCCTAATGTTTCTGCTAAAGAAAAAGAAAATGTGCTGCCTTATTATAAAGCTTCCGTGCCCCTTTGTACTGTTTTTTTCTCCTTGCAATGCTTTTGTCACTTTAACAACAATTCTTAATATTTTGAGCATTCCACAATACTACACCCAAATGAAGTTGACTACTTTTTACACAACTGTGGAACATAACAAATTTTGCAGCAAATTTAAAAAAATTGTATCACTAATGATCACACTTTACATCACAGTGGCTGCTTTAAAGGTCCCACATTTCACACTTTGCCTTTTGCTACTCAATTAGCCATGCCTGCTTTTTTTTCCTCCAAACAACATCAAAAGCCCAGCGGCATAAATAATGCATCTATGTATGATGCAAAGGTTTTTTTTTCATCTTGAGATAATACTATACATTTGAATAAAAAAAGCGCAGTGAACACAATGAATCAGACAGACAGCGCTCGGTGAATTAAGTGCAGCGGGCTAATGATGTAGAATAACGCGGCGAGAATAAAACTCAGCATGCGGGTGCTGTCAAAGCTTCTCTGTGTGAGAGGGTATTAGCAAACAGTCTGTAATTAACTTTGAACAATGTCATGAAGTGATTGTGACTGTTTCTAGGTCGATCAATATTTGCAAACAGAACAACTTCCTCTCAGCGCTTGAACTTCCTGACTATGTGAACACCGGATGAATGCATTATTCACTATGAACGTGTATATATACATATATGTGTTAAAGCTCTGAAGTTTCTGTTCATCTATAAAATGAGCGTGTGAGCGGGACCTGCATACATAAGTGTGGTTTAGAAGCTTGAAACACTGAGAATGGACTTAAGACATTTTAATACAATAGTTTACACAATGCTGATTAAGCTTGTCACCACAAGCTAAATCTGTGTGTCTGAGTGTTTTTATATTTAAATCTTGTGTTTGGTGAGACACTCCTACGTCTTTAAATTCTTAGAAAAACACAATTTTTTTTTGCTTTCAGTCAAGTTAGTTCACCAACATTGTGAGGTCCGACCCTCTGTTCGTCATAAGCCATAAATCTTTATATGCCCTGTTCACGTTGTGAGACGTTTGGAGTTGATTTCAGTTCCCGTTCTCACACACGGGCCGTAGGATTGGTAACAGACGCTGCCCACCGTGATCATCAGTCCACTGCTGGCGTTGGGGATAAAGATAAATTAAGCTGTGGCAATATGCACATTTGATGCATCGCTATCAATCATCCCCAACTTTCTACTTTTTCTATTACATATTTTATATGCTAGTCATTAGTCTCAGGTTTTGGGAGCCAATCGCCCCGAGTTCATAAAAGGACTCTTAACAGACAATAAAAATGCCTCAGTGTCGGTAAATTGTGATTAGAGCAGTGTTCCCTTACACTAGAACACTTCTTCACACACTCCTGCCCCCCCCTTCCCTTCTGTCTACAGTGCATTCAGCGTCAGCACATCAGTCTGAATCCGTCTCAACAATAGAGACTTTTATAAGCGACATAGCAGGCCGCGGCTCATCTGTAGTGGTGCCACCATGGGGAAGACTGGGCAGGGGACGGTGGACTTAAATTCCCCCACGGACAAACAGGCGGTTCCCTTCGAGGACCCTATAGCACCCCCGCCGGTGGACGCGAAGAGCAAACAGGAGGAGCCGCCGGACAGAGGCAGCTGGAAGGGGAAATTCGATTTCCTGCTGTCGTGCGTGGGCTACGCCATCGGCCTGGGGAACGTCTGGAGGTTCCCCTATCTGTGCGGCAAAAACGGCGGAGGTAAGCTTTCATTTTGGGATGTTACCTTTAGCTTCACAAATGATGATCTTTTGACCCCGAGCTGCTACAAAATAAAAATGTATCCCCCTAGAGCTAAATATTTTTTTTTTTAAAAATTAACAATATTCATTAATAAATAAGCCCCTGGGCAACACATTCATGTTTACAGAAATGTTTAGCTACTGGAAGTCCAGCAGGAAGTGTGTCTCCTGCATGTAAATTGTACAATATATAGTTAATGCGCATAATTAAAATGCAGGTTTATCAAACCGGAGAAAACTGTATGTCTATCATACCATAATATTTAATTTATTTATCAGTCTGAAATAAGGAAACTGGGCTTGTTCAATTGAGTTTTATGGTATGGTAATGCAAAAGGACACTGGAATTATATTATGGGCTGTCAAAATCCAGCTCAATTAAATAAAGTTGAATGCATTTTGATGCCAATTACTTCCAAACATTGTTTATCTTGTTGTGTGTCAGGGGCCTTCCTGATCCCGTACTTTTTGACCCTGGTGTTTGCTGGGATACCTCTCTTCTTCCTGGAGACCTCTCTGGGTCAGTTCACCTCAGTGGGGGGGCTGGGGGTGTGGAAGCTCCTGCCGATGATGAAAGGTGAGATGCGTGGTCACCAAGACGTGGGAGGGAATTGGGAATTAGAATTAGAATAATCTTTAAACTTTTTTGCGTTTTTTTTGGTGTGTGTTAATACTACAGTTACATTGCATGAGCCTTTTTGCTTGGCCCTCAGTATTCAGAGTTGGACTTTACAGGTTACAAATAGCTTAGTTGAAGTAAACATTAGACATAGCAAAATCACCATGATTATGATGAAGATGCTGTGTGTTTTTGTGTAAAATCTCCTCTTGTGTTACTGCATGCTTGCATATATCACTCCTTATATTGTATTAGACCAGGCTACTGTGGCTGCAGGTTTTTGTTCCAACTTAGCAGGTACACACCTGATTCTACTAATGAAGGTCCTTAGTAGAATCAGGTGTGTTAGACAAATGACCTGAAAACGCTGTGTTGTACAATGCTTCCTTCATCAGGTGTTGGTCTGGCTGCAGTGGTGCTGTCCTTCTATCTCAACATCTACTATATCATCATAATCGCCTGGGCCCTCTACTACTTATTCAACTCCTTTGGTTCGGTATGTTGCATAGTCTTTATTAACTATTATGGCCATTTTTATATATTGTCTCTCTAAGCTGCATTTGTGCCATTATATATGGTCAGTTACTTGCATGTGTCTGGTGAATTCATTTAGCCACAGTAAAGAAAACAAAAAAAAAAGTTTTGGATAGGTAGATATAATTTTAAATTAAAATATCGATTTGTTTGCCACTTTTCACCACCGCAACAGCTTTCATTCCCCGTCTCGGCTTTGCTCGCTCTGCCTTTGTGCAGAACTTTAAAGACATGCAGGCTCTTTGGAGGATTGGAAAAGTAGGCACCGCAGCTTTGAAAAGAGAAAAAGTGTGTTCGACTGACAGAGAAAATCAGAGTTGGTTCTTCAAAAGTAATGTCTGTGTTTGTGGTGTGTGAGGCTGTGGAGTCAGACAAAACAAAGGACAGCGAAGAACCAAAGAGAACTATGTCTTTGTTAAAATACAGACTGTGAAACAGAGACATACTTCACTGCTTTTTTGGTGCTCAACTGCACAAGCTTATTTATGCATATGTGTGTGTGTGTGTGTGTGTGTGTGTGTGTGTGTGTGTGTGTGTGTGTTTGTGTGTGCAGGAGCTGCCTTGGCAAAGCTGTGATAACCCCTGGAATACAGAGAAATGCTTTTCCAACTACAGCCTGACAGACACCACCAACCTGACCAGCGCCGTCACAGAGTTCTGGGAGTAAGTCAGTAAGATGTGTGTGTGTGTGTGTGTGTGTGTGTCTTGTACTTATCTGAGTCTGAATGTGTGTGTGTGTGTGTTGCTGCAGGCGTAACATGCACCAGTTGTCCAGCGGTCTGGAGGAGCCGGGGCAGATTCGCTGGCCCTTAGCAGGAACTCTGGCACTGGCCTGGATCCTCGTCTACTTCTCTATCTGGAAGGGAGTGGAGTGGACGGGGAAGGTCCGACTTTCTGCTCAAGTTTCTGTCTACTTTCTCCTCCTTCTTGTTCTTTAGAATGACTCCTCGGGCCTGTATTGTCTGCTACATTGCACATTTACCCATATCATTCACCTTTTATCATTTACCTTTTATTGTGTGTCATGTTAAGGGTATCATAACTGCAAATGCAACCTATGTTTGTATATATATATATATATATATATATATATATAAAATATGAGCACAGTCCACTATTTGATTATTTTTATTTTTTTTAATTTGATGATGCGTCATTCTGTTCATTTATCCTCTCAACCCTTACCTCTATTTCTACCCACTTCCATTCTGACCTTTTTTCCTCAACTCGCACATTTCATTCAGGTGGCGAACTAGAAAACGTTCCATACTTAATCCCTAACCACAAGGCGATTCCAAGATGATAGGAGAAGAGATAGATCTCCGGGCGTTTTTTTTTTTTTTTTTTTTAAATCACAGCATGTCAGAAGCGATGCATGCGAGCAGAAACACATTTACACATTCCCTGCCAGGGATAATTGGATTTTAATGTGTGGCATCTGAGAGCGCTGAGAGACCCGAATCCCCCCCCAATGCCCTGGCCTTGATGGACATAACTAATTAAGCATAATGATTATGCCTCAAATCTGCGTTGCCACATGTGAATATCTCCAGCAAGTTAAGGCAAAGATACATTTAAGTAGCAGAGGAAAGGTCCGCTCTGTGTAGTGTCGCCAACCAGGGAAAAGACACACGCTAATCTGAATGCGTATATGCTCCTTGTCTCTCAGGTGGTGTATTTCTCAGCCACCTATCCCTACTTCATGCTGTTCATCTTGTTCTTCCGAGGGGTCACTCTGCCAGGGGCCATAGACGGGATCCTCTTCTACATTACGCCAGACTTCAATAAGCTCATCCGCTCTGAGGTAGACGGGTTTTGCACGCATAGGCGCACAAAACATGTTTGTAGAGAAACGGAACATAAATACGGGCTCCTGTGCGTCTCCGTTGTCTCGCAGGTGTGGCTGGACGCCGCGACTCAAATCTTCTTTTCCTACGGACTGGGCCTGGGCTCGCTCATCGCGCTGGGAAGCTACAACTCTTTCAACAACGATGTGTACAAGTAGGGACATGCGATCACAGGCTTGGTGCTTCATGTTATATTTTATTTCTTCGATCGTCCCTGACTGTACATCCTGGTCCTGTGTCTTTAGGGACTCCATCATAGTGTGCTGCATCAACTCCTGCACCAGCATGTTTGCTGGCTTCGTCATCTTTTCCATTGTAGGCTTCATGTCTTATATCACTAAGAAACCTGTTCAGGAATTAGCAGCATCAGGTATGGATCAAATGGTCTTATATGATATATTATATCAGCGATTACTGAAATAAAATACTGAAATAAAACATTTTTTTTCTTTCATAAAATAAAGCTCAAATAGTCGTATTTGCTTTTACATACTGTAAAATATCAAATAAAAAATAGCCCGGGTGTTTATTTGTTTCAATCACATAATAGACCAGACTTTATTTGCGACAGATGAACATTTTTTGAGACAAATATGTTGCTCAGCAAAACTGGAAAAATATGGTAATTTACTCAATCTGTTTCATTAAACCAGTATGAATACTGTATAACTTAAAAAGGCAAGGATACAGCACTGCAGTTAAATGTCTCACTGCTGCTTTTGAGTTTTCCTCCACATATTTTAATGTTCGTGTCATACTTTCTATTGTTTTGCTGCATCTGCGAAATTGCAATCGACAATTAAGCAATATTACCCCAGAGGATGTGCTTGCAAAAAAAAAAAAGAGAAAAAGAAAAACATGCCGCTTCAGTGTTTATGTATTCTTCCTTGATTTAAAAAAAATTGGACTTCTTTCTTATTGGAATTGGTGGTTATTTATCAAAATATACACCTGCACCTGGCGTTTAAAGGGCCCCTGCCAGTAGTTGGAACCTGGCTATTACTTGGTGATTTACAGAATCAAAATAGACTCGTGTGGTCTCACAAATTCTGATCATAGCGTAACTCTATGACATGGCATCCCTCACATCTAACTGCTATAATATGGAATTTAAAAGGTCTGTTGTGTGTGTGTGTGTGTGTGTGTGTGTGTGACCCTAGGCCCAGGCCTGGCGTTTTTAGCTTATCCCCAGGCTGTCACCCAGCTGCCCATGTCCTCTCTATGGGCCATTCTCTTCTTCTCAATGCTCATGATGTTAGGCCTGGACAGTCAGGTAAATACAGCAGATTGTACAATTTTATTTTTTCCCCTTACCCTGAGTTTCTAACTGACGCTGTGCTGCGTGTGTGTATTTATGTGCGTGCTCACCCAGTTCTGCACCGTGGAAGGCTTCATCACCGCCCTGATGGATGAATATCCACTGGTGCTGAGGAAGAGGAAGAAGGTCTTCATCCTCATCGTGTGCTTCATCTCCTTCATCATCGGCTTCTCCAACATCACACAGGTGTCGTTTGCACTAAATCACATTTAGGGACGGATTACAATAGAGGAGCATGTGGAAAATAAGTATGAATAAGGAGGGTGTTCTATGTTTGAACAGACTTTCAGATTTGTATTAGTTACTGCGCTTAACTTGTACTGCAGGAAGTATGGGTGCATGACAAACACCCAACCTCCTGCATTACACATTATGACAAAAGGATCTCAAAACAACCCGCGGTGTACATTCATCACGCATATTATATTCCGTCAAGAAAAGGGGTATTCATATTCAGCCTCTAAAGCAGAGGTGTGTGTGTGTGTGTGCGATGAAATCTTGCAGGGTGGTCTGTACGTGTTCAAGCTGTTTGATTACTACTCGGCCAGTGGGATGTGTCTCCTCTTCCTCGTCTTCTTCGAAACCGTTTCCATATCCTGGTTATATGGTAGGTGGAGGATGTATTCTGCACTGTCTATGCTACTGTGTGCTGTGAATGAGTATTAAAAAAAAGCTAAAATAGGTTGAGACAATCCAGATAAAATGCCTCATTATGCCAAAAGAATCAGGCTCCTACTGTATGCTGTAGCTGCCCAGCAGGAAATTACATCTACAGTATCTGCTCCACATTCTGTGATAAGAATCCGTCCAATTGGCTTTCCCTCTCTTTCACCCTATAAAGCTTTGTTCTGGCCATTATTAACTCCACATTAACACACACTCTCTCTCTATGCCTTCCTCTCTGTATGCCACAGGAGCTGAGAGGTTTTATCAGAACATCGAGGACATGATCGGCTATCGGCCATGCTCCTGGTGGAAGCTTTGTTGGAAGTTTTTCACTCCGATGATCTGCCTGGTAGGTGGTAGAATGGTTATTGATTCAACTGCATGAATCAGACTGGTCAGCTCCAGGGAGATGTTGTCAGTCAGACTCTAAATTTCTTCTCCATCATGGAGATCTATGAACCCATCAGGCTACAGCAAGTGTCAATATAGGATTGATGACATTGCTGAATTGGTCCCCGCCCCCCTGTGGTGATTTATACTTCATCTTGTAACTGTCAGACCCTCAATGGAAATCGTTCCTGAATCCATCATTCTCTATCTCCAGTACTCCAGTGATGAATGAAGTGTAATATTAAAGACCACTATTTAGAATGAAAATGAAGGGTATGTAAAATGACTCCCGCAAAGCACTAATCTAATGATTTGGTGGGCAAAAGAGAGCTGGACTCAATTTGAGTCGGTTGTTTTTTTGGGTTGGTTGGTCCACCAGTTTAATTCACACTGAAATGTTGCATATGGGATTGATTATTATGGAATTTTGCGCTGGAATCCATTATCCACAGTGGAGGAATCCTACTTACTTTCATTCTGGTGCCACCATAAGGTTGGCATTTGTGGTTTTGTCTCACCAACTACGGATGGCTTGCTGTGAAATATTCAAAAATCAAAGTTAGCTGATTAACTGTGCTAATACTTAATGGTAGACATTAGCATCAGCATGTTAGCATTGTGATTGTGGTTAGTATGCTGACACTAGGTAACCTACAGCCTTACAGAGCTGCAGCATGTTGTGGACGAACAGTTCTTTAAACAGAATTAAGTGACATTTTTGCGTATAAAGCAGGTTCTAGCTTTTTATATGTAATTAATAACAATAAAATTAATAACATATTAGCATTAAGTAAGTTGTTTGTGCCACTTACTTGCACCAGTTGGTTTTCTGGTGATGGGTCTCAAATTGGAACCGAAGGTAAACCAAAACATAGATGCTGGAGAAGTTCATCGACAGAATACAGATGAGAAATTCTCTCATGTATGGTTATTTGGTCTGGCTAGCCAATTGCAATGTGTGCCTTTTTGTAGCCTACTATGCTAGCTTCATGGTCTGACAGGAAAGAGAAACGCTAAGTTAGATGGGCTGTGTCTATGGGCACAAGGGTGATATCTATGGAGAAGTGTGCCAGAACATAAAATTCATTAAGTCATTAAGATGGCCACAATTGGTGGGAGTGTCAAAGACCTATTGCAAGGTCATAAGAACTCTCATGTCTCTGGTGTTGAGACTAGTCCAGTTGTGACCACCATGTCGTAACATACCACCACAAACCACCAAGTCAGTGCTTGCAGGACTCGTTCAGCAATCATGGTAAATCTGCCACTAGTTGGATTTGGAAGAAGCTTAATGTCACTGCTTTGTATTGCAGGGGGTGTTTACCTTCAGTGCCATTGAGATGACCCCACTGAGCTTGGGGAAGTATGTGTATCCGTTGTGGGGCCAAGCGATTGGCTGGTTCATGGCTCTATCCTCCATGGTTCTGATCCCTGGCTACGTCATCTACATGTTCTGCACTACCAAGGGAGGCATCAAGCAGGTACCAACCTCCCACACAACTCTCTGTTCTCTCTGCTTTTTATCTTTACTTGCTCCAGCCGAAGAGTTATGAAGGGCCGATATATCTAAATGGAAACGGTGCACAGAGCGGAGAAAAAAAAAAAAAAAAATGAAAGTAAACAAATAAATAGTGCGGGCGATGCTTGAGAGATAAGGAGCTTGAAAGGCCGGATGTTCTCTCTTTGTTACTTAGACATTCAGAAGGGAACAGAAACAATGAGTCAGGCTTGAGGCCAATCTCATTATCCGGGTTTTAGGTGCATTTTGAAAGTGAGCACAGCTTCTTACAGATAATACTTCCTCACTAATCGTGCCGAAACTACAAAACTGGAAAATGGAAACTTCAGCACCTCCCTAAGAAACTGAAACAGCCAATATCTACACAGTCTGTTGCACCTGCTTTTCCTTTAATTAAAAATTAATTAAGGCTAAAATTATATTATACATATAATCTATCTAGAGCAGGGGTCAGCATCCTGCTCCTGGAGAGCTACCATCCTGCATGTTTTATGAAACACTCAACTCCAACATATCTTGATTCTAATTATCAACTCATTATAAAGTAGCTGGAGCTCATCATGGCTTGTTAATATATAGAATCACATGTGTTGGAGTGGGGACATTCCTACAACCAGCAGGAGAGTAGCTCTCCAGGAGCAGGGTTGGAGATCCCTTATCGATAGTATTTTAGATATATTATATTACATTGAGCATTTAGGACTAAGCTGCCACTGATTTTTACTCTCTTTACTCGACCAGCGTTGGCGGAAGATGACTACCGCCAAGGATGATGACAGGCCATCCAGCCATGCTGACTATGCACACACGGGGGGTGTGGACGAGGCTCCTGTCTAGCCAAACATGGTCAGGGTTAAATAATAAGAATATTCTCTCAATGCAATCTATGTCGCATAGAGACATTAAACAATCTGGGGAAACTTGGAATGCAATATATATGCAGCTTAAAAAAATGGACATTGGAATTTGTCCAGAAGTACATCAAATGTACTTTGTATGGTTTTACCAAACAAATGTCTGTAATGTAAATATATGGGCCACATTATTAGACTTGTCTTTGCTGACACAGACTGACATAAATAAGACTAAGGAGGTATTTGTAACTGTAATGAATAATGTGATCAAAGCTGTACAGTATATTTACCATAAGTAATTTCTCATTTAACTCACCTCTGTGATGTTTGATGGTGTACATTCCGAAATTAGAAATTCTTTTTTTTTTTTTTTTTTTTTTGGCAGCACAAATATTTTGCTTTTGATTGCTGCTGACGGGAAAGTCAGTTTGGGTAACACAGTATGTAAAATGAGATGTATTACGGATTCGACTGAAGTTACTCCTTTTTCATGTCATTAAACATAAAGATAAACTGCATGTGACTGACTCGTTTTAATTCAATATTTTCTATATGAAGCTCGTAACAAATGTAATTAGTGAAAAGAATTGACATATCTTACATTTCTGAGGTAGATAAAGTGTTCCTATTATGAAAAAATAAAGCAAAGTTTCAGCTTAAAGTCTATGGATATAATGGTGGTTTGGTGGCATACATCTAAAACTATGTATTATTGTGGAAAAATCCAACAGACTTAAAGAGGGAATGTTATTTAATCTATATAACACATCAATGGATGTAAATTACCTGTATTTGTGTAAGACAATTTATTTTCAACTCTTACCTCTTCTGGTTTACTAATGAGACATTTTCAGTGTATTTTCCACATATTTATAAAAAAAAAGAAACGAAAGCAACATATTGTGGTGAATAGACTTAAATCATCTTTAATAGCATGTTGATATACTGCAAAGACAGGTAGAGAAGGATACAAAGCCAACTGAGGAAGGTGATGGTTTCATACTCGTTACACTCAGTTTACCACCTGTCATCCCCTTAATACGTCCACTTTTATTATTTGTTTTTATAGTTATTATTTTTTACTAATATGAGCAAACACAGTGTTGAAGACCCAGACAAGATCCACACGTCATTCACGAAGCAGTGCGCTGATATTGCAGAGCCCTTTTTTTTCCAGTTTCTTTGTGAAAAGTTAGTCACTACTGCGCTTCTATATGTATCATATGCTGCACTCCCAAAATGCTACATTGGTTTCCTATCACACATAAAACCAGTGTGCCTGCTGTTCATGTTCATTGCGCACACAGCGTGTCTATAGTCCAGAATGCTTCAAAACATTATCAACTAGGAAAGTCTGCGTAATCATGAATAAAGGGAGTGAAGACAGTAAAACAGAAATGGCCACATTTTGGCAAATTAGAGGCCTCCACAAATTGCTGCTGTGCAATGTGCATCATATTCGGAGAGGCACGGATTTACCAAAAAGAAATATATTTTCTGTATGAAGGGGTGTTTGTATTGTATTGTCTTTTTTTTTTCTCTCCAATCACAGTCTTTTACAACATAACAAACAATTGTCATCTTCATCTCCCACTAGTGTGCTCACAGCAAATTCAATCATGCAAAGAAAATACCTTTTGGGAATCAAAAGTTCAAGAGGCCTCCAACACACAAAAAGATGTCATGCATGAGAAGAAGAAGAAAAAAAAACAAAAAAAAACCTTGATTTTCAAACAAATAGACGCGAAAGGAAAACTCTTTTCGGCAATTATATAATCATCATCCATCACCGTTTGTTTAAAGCCACTCAGAGCGTTTCCCGAGGGCTCTTCAATCAATTGGAAAGCACTGATTCTTTCTCGTGACGTTAGACTTGTTGCTTGGAAAGTTTGGGATGCTACTCGTGAGCAGGCCGCACACGCACACTAATCATTTCTGCTGACTAGCACGGCACAGTTTTTTTTTTCTTTTTGGAACATCTGTCTTCCCACTGGGCTCAATCGGTAAGTGGAAAAAGGACAGGAAGATGAGATAGAGACCTCCCTGCAGTGGCCCTGTGATAATAAATCAACAAATCAGACAGATGGGGGGGGGCTCAGATAGCAGCAGGGCTAACTGTACATCCATTCCACATTACCTGGCGGGGGCCTATGTTTAAAAGATGGACGCGTTCAGACTGAGGCAGTCGCTGACCTATTTCAGAACGAAGGACACGTGACGGGGCGGTAGCATTTGGGAGGGGGCTAAAGGTCGCTCGCTCGTCCTTTCCAGCACCGCTCCAACGTGTTATTTACAATCTACGCTATGGTGAAAGAGAAAGAGAGATCAGATAATGCATTCTTTTTTGTCCCATTCTTATTGAAAGCAGGCTAGCCAACAGCACAGACAATACCATTAACGCTAGCATTTGCGATACAAGTCGTGTGCTCCACTGTGTGTTTTATGGCGTTTTTTTTTTTCTTTTTGAAAATGTCAAGACTAAACGTTTAGGGAGGCGAAACAGTCACAAGGAGCCCGAAAGTAAATGTGGGGGGGGGTGCACGGACGTAAAAGAGACAGTCCTGCATTTGTCCACTGATGAAAAAAAACACACACATCAAGGTTGAATATGTCGCAGAAGTGAAACTAAAGAGATGTAACAGTTGTAGCAGCATCTTCATGGGAAATGGGTGAGGAGGAAACATTTCATGAACAAAGCACGTGACCGTGCTATTTAATTTTTTTTTTTCCACTTGTAGGTTTAGAAAATACAAGAGCAGTTTTCCACCATGTGTTTGGGGAAAATCAAAGCAGATCAGTCAGACACGCGGTGGCGGGAGATTCCTGGGAAGCGCTCGGCAACGTTAAATATGAAGAGAAACAAACGAAGACGAGACGAACACTCAACGGAGCCATCCCGGGCCGCGGGGTTGACCTTTTTTTTTTGGTTTTTGGCAGGAACCTCTATGATCGGTCGCCTTTGTTTCCTGTCATACTTCACTGCAGGATGAAGCGTGGAGGGTGACCACTGTTTTCCGATGATAGAGAGCCACGACACAACAGAGGAGCGGATGACGAACACAGCTTATCGGACAATGTCATTTCTTTTTCTTCTATTTTTTTTTTCTTAATCCAAGGGAGCAGAGGAGAAGAGAGAAGGCTCTCCACCATAAAAAAAAAAAGTCAGCAACAGCGCAATGGGGAGATAAGTTTTTAAGAAATATTTTTTTTTGGAATTCATTTTTTTTCCTGCTCCTTGAAGGGAGAAGCGTGAAAGGACTATTATTCTGAAAGCAAAGGAGTTTTTTTTTTCTTTTTTTCCTTGTTTGTTTCTTTTCTTCTAGCCCTAGCGTTAAGTCAAGTGCAAAGAAGTCAGTGTTTTGTTTTTTTTAGTGGAGGCGTATGTATTTTGGCACACGTTTTTCAGTTGAGTGTCAACTGTGCGCGCGCACGCGCACATACAGCACAGTAGGCATGAGGGGATGATAAAAGCTGAACAGAAGCCGTCCTTCGGAAAAAAGGGGCGTCCGCCGATCGCCGCGAACAATTCCAAAAAAAAAAAAAGTTTAAGGGATTCGACTGCTTTCCGTTGTTGCTCGGCGAACACTGGAAGTACAAGGAATCCACCTAGAAACCGAATATATATCTGCGCCTTGTCCCTAGCAAGAGTTAAAACTGACAAAAAGTTATAGAAATTTGTTAAAACTACATAATATTTCAAAATACATGTGGAGTCAAGTAAAACTTTATATATGCACTTCATATCTCTTTTTAAAATGTTACTTTTTCTTTTAATTATTATTTTTTCTCCTTAAATATCTGCATATAAGTGAGACTTTTTTTCGTTATAGTTCTTTGAGTCGTATGTATATATGTACATTATGTACTTAGGTAGAGAAGGTGAAGGTTGTGTGTGTGTAGGAGTGTGTCAAAGGGAAAGAAGAATACTAATTAAACTTTATTTACACCATGCTCCGAGAGCCGCTTGGGGTCCGATGTAGACTGAGGCGGGGGTCGGGGGGGATGTACTGGTGCGGGTGGTTGTAAGGCGGCGGCGGGGGGGGCAGCGGGGGCTGGTGGCCGTCGTTGGCGTGGTGGGAGCGGTCCGGCGAGCGGACCGGGGTGGACGCGGCCGACTGGCTGAGCTGGTGGTGGCCGTGGTGGTGGTGGTGGTGGGGGTGGGGGTGCTGGTAGTGCCGGTGCGTGGGCGTCTGGCTGAGGAAGGCCTCCACGCGCCCGTGGCCGCTGTTGTCCAGCATGATGACCTTGACGATCTGCTGACACTGGATGAGCGCCTCGGGCCGCAGGTCGGCCATGCTGACGGCGGGCTGGTGGGGCGGCGGGAGGTGGAGGTGGTGGGCGGGGGTGCTCGCCGCCGACTGCAGCTGCGGGTGCTGAGGCGGGGGCGCCGGCCCCTGGGTTAGCCCCTGGGGCCCCTGCTGGAAAAGCAGCTCCCCTCGGTGGTTAAGAAGGGCCATGCTCTCGGGACTCCTGCTGCTGAGCTGGTACGTCTGAAGCCTGTTGTGAATTGACACCTAGTTTAGAAAACAGCCAAGAAAACAGCATCAAATGTTATAAAACTGGTTCCTCCTCTATAATCCGTCAAGCCCTCTTTTTCTTTTTTTTTTTTGGGGGGGGGGTGATTGCACAGCACACACACGCACACACACACACACACACAGGGCATGCGTGGAGGCTCAGGTGTTGTGGGAGGTGTAAAATCATAAGCGACAACTGCCCACTCCCCTCCCTCCACTCCTGCAGGTGCTGGGAATACTGGTGCGTGGCTGGGGTCAGGAGGACAGTAGTGGTGGTGGTGGGGGTGGGGGGGCGGGGTTTGGGCGATAAATGCTACAGAAGGGGCCCCGGTGGTTCCAAAGGGGACACTGAGGGCCCCTGTGTCTCCCTTCCAAACCACTGTGTGGCACTATGGTGGCAGCGAACACAGGGAGACCTGGGGGGGGGGGTTGAAGGGTTGGGGGGAGGACATAAGACCATACCAATAAAAGGGAGAGGTGAAGAAGAAGAGGAGAGGAGGTGAGCAGACTCGACAACCACAGACGTCCACAGGCAACACTCATCAGAAAACCTCCAGATGTCACATTCCCTAACTCCTTTTAGCCTCCCGTTTGCTCCTCTATCGGCGTTCCTTCGTCATATCTCTTCCTCGTTCGGATTGACACGTCAAATTTTGACATGTTTTTCTCACCTTGTCTACATGGGGGGGGGGGACTCACATTTACATTGTGCTCCTTTTCTCAGGAACTTTGTCTTTGAATTGGTTTCACGGTTACATTCACACAGCAGCTAAAATGAACAGTTGCGTCTTTAAAGGCACACAAAAAGTATATTATGAATATTTTGAATTTTAAAAGTAATATGATTTAATTGGAAGACACATTAGAGGCAGCTGCATGTCTATAAGAATATACACTCACCCCTACTTTATTAGGTACACCTGTCCAACTGCTCGTTAACACTTAATTTGTAATTAGCCAATCACATGGCGGCAACTCAGTGCATTTAGGCATGTAGACATGGTCAAGACAATCTCCTGCAGTTCAAACTTGCATCAGTATGGGGAAGAAAGGTGAGTTTAGTGACTTTGAACATGGCATGGTTGTTGGTGCCAACGGTGGAATGGCCAGACTGGTAGACAATAGAGCATCTTTGGGATGTGGTGGAATGGGAGATTCGCATCATGGATGTGCAGCCAACAAATCTGCGCCAACTGTGTGATGCCATCATGTCAATGTCGACCAAACAGCACCTTGTTGAATCTATGCCACGAAGAATTGAGGCAGTTCTGAAGGCAAAAGGGGGTCCAACCCGTTACTAGCCTAACAAAGTGGCCAGCGAGTGTAGTTCCACTTGTTTCCAGGTATGTAGCTTATTAGCCAAACTAGCTAGCTAGCTAAAAGCTAAATCTACTTCCTCATACAGTCCAAGCAGTCAGTGGTTCCTCAGACCACTGCTTGTTTCTGACTACCAATCCCGATATTAAAGTATTGCTTTAGTTTATGTATTTTTTATTTTCAGAAGATGATTCCTCGCATAAACTATTTAAAAGTTGACTGAGTGAATGAGATCAGTGGTAATCATATAACCTGCGATATAAAAGATTGTAAAAAGTCTGAGGTAAGACGGGGGTTTGTGGCAGGGTTCTTTCGCTCACTTACATCGGCTGACGTAAGTCCTATTCAGTCTGTCAACCGCTATTTCTTCTCGGCAACGTTCCACTTAGTCTCAATGAGCGCTCAAGCACTTAGATAAAGGATGAGGGATTTCTCTGACTCTGGCGCCTTTCAGGAGTTAGATCTCTAAGTGGAGAAGATAACTTTCTTGCACAGTTTCCGTCAATGTTGCATTTTCTTGCCCGTCTTGGTTGTCTGGTCTCCTAAACTCAACACGAACATATCCCGTCCTTCCTGATAATGGTTATTTTGAAGCTAAACGCCAATGAACGCCACGCTGATCAAACAGTTGTGATGTGATTGGTGATGAAACTGGAATGTATGAGCTGTGATGATACAAGAAACCACTAGGTTTAAAAATGAAGCTGAGCTGATGAGATTTTTTTTTTTTCTTTTTAGTCTCAAGATGATCTGAGAACTCACTTTTAGAGCTGAAATAATCAGTCCTCAATCGATTAGTAGATCTACAGAATTAATTAATCAGAAGCATCTTTTTGATAACAAACTGTTTGCATCGGTCCATTCACTGGTTCTATGCAGAAAGAATTTGCTGCATATAATAAAGTGGGGAATTCTGGACCTAAAAAATCAAGCATATTTAGCAGATTTATTTCAGTTTTATTTGACATTTTAAAGACAAAAAAGTGGTTGATTGTTGGAAAATTAATTTTTGGTTGCTGCACTAATGCAAAACTAGTGTAAATATCTTATTTGGGTATAAAAACTGTGGTTTTGTTACATCTTGTAGTTGGCCTCGGTGCCAGCTGCCGCTGATTTTCCCTGACGAGCCTGGGAAGCCTGAGAGGATCGTTATCTGGATCGGCTTCACCTGAAGGTAAGCTGGCGAAAGCTTAAATGCTGCGACTCGAATTGGCTTCCGTTTGCCCGCCTCATGTCCGCTCACTAAGACCAGTTCCTCTGATCAACAACCGGTCATTGAACCGGCCAGGGCATCCTAGTGTCCCCCCCCCGCCACCCCCCAGAGTTCGCGCCACTGGTTAAAACGTTCTCAGAGTGACCCTCCTGGTTTCAGAGATAAATGTGTTTCGACAGCTCGTGGCTGCCCACCAGCCACTGACATTTAGCATAGGGGGAAGAAAACGACTGGTGGGAGAAGCTCAGAGAACCATGTCTAAGACCGACCTTGGGTGCAAATATTTGTGGAGGGGAGAAAAAAAAGGGGATCCTGAAGTCATTCCAATATTATGGGTATATAAAAATGAAAAGGTGAAAATAAACCTTTTATATATGCCATCACACGCTAAAAACATCTGTGTGCAAAGACGGGGAACAGAATGTTGAATTGACCACCGCATTTGGCTTTTTTTTACTCGAGGGGCTCACCGCCACCGAAGGGACAAAAAGGTCATCTGATGACTCTGGGATGGTAATCGCAAAGCCCCCTGGGTACTGTAGTTCCGCTTGCATGAAATGCTGGCAAGGGAAGTTTACCCCTGGAGGGCTGGACGTGGTGACGTCTCCGGGTCGAATGAATGTTAAATTTATCCGCCTGCGTGTTGCTGTGTTAATTAAGGTCTCGTTGCTGAATAAGGGGACACACTTGCACGCACACATGCACAATATTTACATACCACACATGTCCTCGGATTTGAGCTATTTTTAGCAATGGCTCCTTTCATTTTTCTTCCTTGAAAAGGCCCTAAGGGAGTCACAACTTCTGCCTGAGCTTGTGAAACTAATTACAGCCTATTGCTTTTTAGGCTGCAGATAATATTAAAGCCTCTCACTCCGATGCATTTTCAGTGAGCAGAACCTGTCCTGACTGCTGTGATTTTTTTATTTTTTTATTTTTTTTTTTATATATTCATTCCTTCCCCACCGCCCTCAAACCAACATCTTTAATTTTTTTGAACCGCAAAAGAACCCTTTTATCTAATATTTTCTTTCTGGGTTGTGGTTCCATGCCCCGGAGCGCTTCGCCCAGCAGCACTTGCTCTCTCTCACGCACTCTCACCCACTCTCGCTTGACGCCGCTAGCATTAAAAGCACGGCCGGTCCCGGGATTTTTCATCCTAGCTCCTCCTATCTAGTAAGGATTCACCGCGCTAACTTGCAAAACTTACCTTCTGTTTGGGACATGGCGCTATCACTAAATACTTACCTCTACTGCATTGTGTCCACTTCTGTCATCTACCTCCTGGTTTCCTGAAGGAAAAAAAGGAGCAACAGTGGCAGCAAAATATGTGTTAAATAGTAATTACTGTGTCTTAAATGTTTTTAGGAGCGGTATATTAAAAAAAAGCAAGAGCAATAATGACTGGTCTCAGCAGTGGGTTTTAAAAACTAAAAAAAACACACACACCTGATTGGGAGCCCTGTTTGCCTCGCAGCTCTAGCTGCGTGCCGTTCTTCACCGAGTGCGTCTTGGCCCCCTGCTGCTTCTCCAGCTCCCCTGCAGCGTAAAGAAAACAGAAATGAGCATCGTAATCACCACGGGCCGACTGAGAGTAAAGGAGGGAGAGGAGCTACGGCCGACAGTGACCACTTTAACTGGCTCGACTCGAAAAGGGCACGCGCGTGTAAATGCACACGAGCGACGCGTACACACGCTCTCGTTGCCTTCCCTCCCACTCGCGCAAAATACGACTCTCCATCTCTCTAATTAAACTTCACACTTGATGGTAATTGCATGTCATTTACAATCATGATGATAATGTTCTTTTGTTTCTTCGGCGTCGCGCAGCATTCTAAATGCGGTGCTGGTCGGCAAGGCTGCCAGGTGAATGCTTATGGGTGCAGCACACCATGTCCTCCAGCTCACTTTGGTAATTATGACCAGAAAATGTTCTGATCTTATCTCCTGGGGGAAGAAAAGGGGTCGGATGAAGCTAACGCATAAATGTAATGGCTATTTTCTTATTTTCATGATAGTTTCTTACTGGAAATAAATATATACTTTGGGGAAAAGGATGACCAGTCAATTTTCAGTGAATTTGCGTCACCTACGGTACAATGAGTTATATCCATAGATGAAGAAGATCAGCTAAAAAAGTCAAGATATGAAATTTTAGGCACATAATTCAACAGAGGAAGAATATAGGTTTGGGAAATTAACCTGTAAGACAATGCATTACCAATTTGTTTTACGTTTGTGCAAATGGTCCATTGCAAACCAAAAAACTTTGTTTAATTTGTTGTTTACTTATTTTCACAATCTCAAAATAGAAGATGAGATGTAACAAACATTGGTGAGCTCATGTACGAAAATCAAAACCTACATGTTTGTGCTGAAATATTGTAGAGAAGGAAAACACAACACTCCTAAATGCTACATTTTTTCCTTATTTTGGGAAGATAAAAGTGAGCGTACTGTGTGACGCAAATTGATCAATTCCTTTATGAATTTCCTTCAAACAAGCAGATGCAGGGGGAAAACCCATAATATCTTTGTTTCTATCTCAAAGATGGGAAGCCAAAACATAAGTGAGTCAGCCACAGGCTTATTTACCGATGTGCACAAAAAAGCAGGAAGCCCCGAGGGGTGGAAAAAACGTGGTATTTGTGCACCTGCGAGCGCTCTTGCTTGTGGCTCAGCTTTCCCAATGTCTCAAATGCTCATGGAGTGTGTGCTATCTTCGTGTTTGCATGTTGATTTCTTAACAAAGTAAACCTGTATTCCTAATTGTGTATGTGTGTGCGTTGGTTTAGTGTGTCTCTCTATTCTTTCCTTGGCTCTGGAGAGAGAGTGTATGTTGTTGCCTGCTCTCCCCGGGAATGCTGTGGATGTTGGCCTTTCCCTTTCTGTGAAGGGTACACAGACGCCTCAAATCCCAGCAGGGGTGCTCCCTTTTGATGCCCACTGGTGCGGGAGGCACGCTTTTGACACTCAGGTTTTTCCGAGTGTGTCCTGTCTAGAGAATTTCACACAGACCTTCACACAAACCCCAAAACAAATCCGATGCCTGGCTGCTGACAGGAACATTGGGAGTCTTTTCACCTCCAGTTTATTTTCCCCTCCTAGTAGTCTGTTTGAGGTGCAGTGCACCACAGCAAAAAAGCAAAAGTCAATCCGAATCTACATGAATGGGATGCTGACTACAAGTGAGCAAATAATACAAAACAAATTCTGTCTCTGGTGTAGTTACTATCTGATGACCTATTGATTCTCACAGTATGTAAGAATCCACTCAAGTCTCCCACTTGCTAAGATGTGAGATTATCGATTCGGTCAAAAATGTAACAGTTGTTGACACTGCTTTTGTTGCATTGCCACGAATAGCATTCACAAACGTTTGGTAGCCTCGATCCGTTACCTGTTGCAATGAAACTTGTACAGAGGAATTCCACTGCCTTGCAAGGACACAATTTTTCCTTAGAATGTGACAACACTTACACTCAATGCGTATTTGCTCCATCTCCGACACCTCGGCGATTGATTCCTTTAGGTCTTCTACGAACTTGAGCAGCTCTTCAGCACTTTGGGCACAGAAGTTAAGTACCTGCTTCTTGTCTGAGCCAAAGGGTGAGAGAATGGTGATGCCATGAGGGTAGTCTGGTGGAAAGAGAGGATGATTGATTGTTGAGATATAATGAATCCACTTGCTACGTGTTGCTGTTTCCAAGTTTGCAAAACAAGACCTTTCTGATATGGTCTCTACAGGACAAACTGCATGCAAAATTCCACCCATGAACGCAATAAGTTTCAATCAAGGCTAGAACTTAAGGTTATTTACATAACACTGGTTTTCTGAGTAATATGAGTCTTATTATAGGATGCATGCCACGTTGAAGACCTCAGAAACAATAATATCATTACACCAATCCTGATTGGCTGGTGAACATATTTGTCCACAGCTAGTAGTTCCGCCTACCATAAATAGCTGCTGCAGATGACACAGTCTCATTCAAGATAGGTACCCGAGCAAGAAGGGTTGTCTGAGACAATTGAAAAGAAACTCCCGTGAAAAAGGCCCAGGATGTGGCCAAGCCCAGGTACAGTTGTGCTTGCAGACCTGTCGGCGGCTGCAGACCCTGAATTTCTCGTCTCCACCCCGAAAGGACACAGAGGTCACAGGCATTGCAGCACATCATCCTCTGACATGAGGATATGAGAAACCTCTCCATCGACCTCACCGTAGTCCAGCAATGGTGGTGAAGCCTGAGTCAGGTCAGCCTGGGAGCCCCAGCTACTGTTAGCTGCTGCGTCACCTCTGCTTTGGGTTCCCTCTCCCCTGGACTGCTGACCGGTTGGTCGCAGACCAGGAGGGTTGAGGCCCTGTTCAGAGAAGCTAGCCTGGGGGGGCTGGTCCTCAATGGAGACACTTGACTGTGAAGTGCGTACAGTGCCGACACAAGCCAGGAACATCGATGGCTAGTCGGGCATGTTCCAGCCCCAAGCAGCCCTAGTCTTTGCTCAAAATCACATTTCCACAGCGAAAAGATCAGGAGTCTCCAGTACCTTTGGTGTGAGGGGTTTTAGCCTCCATTCATTGCAAGCTGGTGTGTTGGCAGAGAAGCGGGGGGGCTAGAAAGCAGCTGCAATTAGCCAAATGCTCAAATATCGTGGTGGATAGCTGAGAAAAAAACATCAAAAACCGACTCGCTGTGATCGGAGGAGTGTAACAGGAGCTAGCTAGCGCCCAATGAGAAAGGATAGAAATGATCTCTCTACAGACAGATAAGCTAGCCAGAGATATGCTTTGAGTGAGAAGAGGTGTTTGAATGAGACTCTGTCTTTGAATACGAATACGTTTACCAGTCAATCAGGATTGGCGTAATGAGATTAGTGCTTCTGAGGTCCACAACAAGGCGTGTATCCCACAGGGAGACATCGGAATGAAGAGAACTTTGATACCCGACTTAAAATCAGATTGTGTCCTAAGCAATTTGTGTGTCAAATAATGTCCATCTGTCTATTTTCTGTGGCCAAATATTCCTCATAGGGGTCTGCTGGAGATAATTCCAGCAAACATCAGGCAAGAGGTAGGGAAACATCCCAGAGAAGGTCATCATTCTGCCATGGGGATGCACACACCTTACACTCAAATACATAGGTAAATTTCTCAATCCAATTGATAAAAGCATGTTTTTGGACTGTGGGAGGAAGCCAGAGAACCAAGGGAAAACCCAGGCAGACACCGACATGCAAACTGAGGCAAGAGCTCAGAGTAGTGATAGAAACTGCAACTTACATTCGTTTTCAAACAGATGGAACTGCATGCCAAGAAGGCCCATGGCCTTGCAGAAAGTGTAAGCTGCTGAGCTCTTCTTCTTTGGACATAGCTTCAAGATCTGCAGACAAAGTATTTTTATGTTGAGAATAAGAAAAAAAAGAAAAAGAGAGTTAAGGTATTGCAGCAGTGGCCTTGACATTATCTGGTTCAATGTTTTCTGAATATTT
The DNA here is from genome assembly GCA_036785175.1 of Eupleurogrammus muticus. Lineage (NCBI taxonomy): Eukaryota > Metazoa > Chordata > Actinopteri > Scombriformes > Trichiuridae > Eupleurogrammus > Eupleurogrammus muticus. The sequence continues at coordinate 10,211,217 of JAYKQN010000022.1, forward strand.
CTAAAATGATTCTGAATCTCATTTAGATGTCCTCATCAAAAAACAACCTTTAAAGAAAGCTGGAGAAGAACAAATTTGATAATTTAAAATCCATACTGATGTACACTACAGCCTTTGAAATTGTGCGCACAGTATGAAGAAAAAGAACCTTGGCAGCATCTATAAGGATATATTAGAGATGTTATTCATTGAATGACCTTCCAAATAGAGAAAGATGAGGCAAATCTGTTTTGCAGCGTTAACTGAGGAGCATAATTTACCAGGCTAGGCGTATTAAACCAATACATCATATCGGCACTTTAAATACTTCTTGACACGTGCAAGCTGAACGGGGCCAAATGCAAAGAATAGGCCCCATCACTTTAATTTCTTAGTATGATTTTTCAAAGACAATTTTCCGCCCTGCTTTCAAAGCTGTCGAGAGAAAACGTCTCACTGGAATATATCGCACTGCTAGCTTTTAGTGCCAAATGAACAGAATCCCACTATGATGTTGGAAGATAACTTCTCGCCGCTTACTTCAAATTTGGCCTTTTAACCTCCTTTTCTGCAGCTACCAATTACTTTTCTTGCTTCAGCAGAAAGGGGAGAGGGAAACAGCCGAGCTATGAGACCAGCACTTGACTTAACTTGAGCAGTTAATAACTTTGGATAGTCAACCCCTGTGTGGCTCTTGCTGAGTACATTACTTATGCCCAACATAAAATTTCTGATAACACCCTGATTTATGTGACTTTGGTCCAAATCAACAACGCATCTGCGCTAAAGCGAACCGCGAAACTTTATCGCTGCTCTGCAGGTTATGAGTGCGCTGTGAGTAACGCTGCATTTGCTACCATCTATTATTAAAGGAAAGTCCGGAGAGGCCTGAGTTATGAAACAACATAAAAAGAGGAGAGCGGGCCGTGAGAAATGGCTTCGCAGCCAAAGTAGGTGATGCTGCATTGCAGCTGTCACAACAAAATAAGCAGCTTTAATGCTGGGGTGCAGCAGAAACGTCCATTTTTAAAGATGTGATTTGGAATAAACGGCACACGTTAAGACCGCTTCCAATGTTACTTCATAAAGGAATTAGGCTTTTTTTTTTTTCTGGGCGTACTTACCACAATGAGATCATTGAAGAGGAAGACTTCTCTCTGATGTGCCGCCTGCTTTTGGGCTTTGTTGACATCTGTCACCTCAAAAAGGCGACTGCAGCACACCAGTCTTCTGTGAGGCACAGAGAGAACCTGCAGAGGGAGGGCAACGTTCAGGCAAAGCGATGCTTGATATGACTTTGATAAGGAAGCTTTAAGAAATTAAAACCAGAGTGTGAGAATGTGTTTGTCTTTTTCTATTGTTTTAGATCGAAAACACACACATTCCCGGGTGTAGACAAGACGGGACTTCTCCCCTCTGACTAAAGTTAAGCAGATCATGCTGCAGAAATGGCTCGTGCCTTTGGAGGTCCGAACCAGTCCTGTTCTCACCCCTCTCAACACCCTCCTCCCGTCTGTCTCCTTGCGCTCATTCAATGCACGAATCCAAAACGGCAGCTTTGATCAACTGCCAGTGAAGCGGGACCTCCCCTGCCCCCCGACCCCCTCTTCGTGATAAAACACACATATGCGTGGCCTGCGCTCGTTTTTTTTCCTCGGCCGTGCATTTGCCGCGCTCCATTCCTCCCTGCTCCCTGTGGACGATTTGCAACTGCGATGGGTGCACGCACAGCCTCTGCCTCCTTTCCCCTCTCGCTCTCTCATCTCTCAGCACTGCAGGCTACGCGGGCTCCCGCCCAGCTTGCCGCTGCCAGCCCCACTTTCTCATTACGCTAATGTCAGAAACATGTAAAGACATCATTAGCGTGAAATGCCGCTCGCTCGATTCGAAAACCCGGCCCTTTCCTGACAGGATTATTGAGAAATTGCGCGGCGGAGAGGGATCTAATAAATGACTTGTATGCCTGAAGAGAAACTGATTCTATATGTTATCCATATCAAATATTTAAGGGAGATTGAACAAGGGAAAACATTCCAGAAGGGGTGCTATATTGCTTTAATCAAGTCATCAAATATTTACACCACCATCTCCCATTATGGAAAAAGCCATTATAGGCTCTTATGCAGCATGCTTTACAGTTTCGCATATCCCAAACTGTGTTGTAGGAAATTACAGCTGTTATCTATGTTTCATGAATAAAGGCGTGCAAGGCCTCGGTGCAATGATAAGATTCAAGTAGTATTCCCCGAACTGTCGTTGCATTTTAAAAAGCCTTCCAGTGTTATGAGTGGGCGAACATGGTACGTTCCCATATGATTCATTTTAATCAGTCAATTAAAAAGCTAAATACTTTTGCCTCCGTGTTCGTCTCGGAAGAGGCAAAGTCATAAACATGGGCAACTTTGCATTGAAATATTCACACAGGTTGATCTGTGGCCAATTCAAATCGCTGAAGTTTCACCTGGAGAGATTCAACCACTTCCATTATGTCACTCCTGAGCGCTGACGAAGACTTTTAACCTTAAACAGTTAAAAAAAAGGAGTAACGACAGCAGTGGTTAATGGCGTATCTAGCCGGAGTAATGACCGGAGTTAATGATCGTACTGCTGATGAGACATTTAATGGATAATAAATGTGCTCCGCTAATGCTACTAAGGCTAGGCGACAGTGATAAGGCCGTGAATAATGAGTGGGTGACTTGGCAAGGCATTTGCAAAAATGTATGTGTAATCATATCTGTGTTTTTGTTCAATAAATCATCTCTGTCTATTCCTCCAGCCAACCTAAAAAGCTCAGACTACAATGCTTATTCGTGATTACTGCACACATATTCATTCCCTTACAAGAGACACTTATTCTGCTAACACTATACGTGACGGGTCAATTCATAATGCGTTCGTAGCAGCTGTCATAAACTGCGCGTAAAGCATTCATGACGGTTTCATTGGACACGACTCGACGTTCATACTAAACCTTTCACGACCGTGGAAGCAGAACGACGGCAATTTGTCAAACTACAAGTCCGACAATTGCAAAGCAGGAGTGGAAAATATGGAAAAGGCTTTACATTTCCCTCTATTTGATAAAAGGTAGTTTAATTAATTAAACTGTAAAGCTTTTGTATATAATAATGAATTAGGTCTACATTGGATGTCAGTTACTATATACGTAGTGAATTATTCGTAATCACTCAGTTCAATGCAGGGAGGTAATGTAGCGGCATTCAGTGTAGCCTGGAATGTTTGCACATTTCCAGTAGTAAAAGATGAGAAATCATCTGCAAAGGTTACATCATTAAACAAATACAAGTTTATGAAACTAAATTATTTGCTTTACCGTGTCACCTGTCAAGTAAAGTGTTACCCTTATTCCTTTACAAGTGTTTTAAATAGGGAAGAAAAACAACGTTTAAAATGCAGCATAGTAAAGAATATGTTTTTGCACAAGTCTTTTGAACTCTGCCCCAGTCCCTTGAAATAGAATGACTTTATGATGGTCTCTACTAATGGTCAGTATGAACAGGAAGAATACGGCATAACCTGTTTGCAAAGGTGCAGTGTGTGGTTTCAGGCTTCATTCTAAACGAGATCCTTTCCAGGCCACCACAGAAACACGGCCTGCCTCCCATGCAGATAAAAACAGGGTGAGGGGAGGACACTTCTTTTCCCTTGCCAACAATATTCAATTATTATATATTCTGGAAGAATAGTCAAAAATTCCCATGCACACACTCGTAAACCTTGTGGACAGCCTTCCCCAGAGAGATGATTGGAGGCTGTTTTAGCTGCAGAGGTTGGACTGGTGTCATATTGAACCCCATAGACTAGGAATGGGATGCCACTTAAATTCAAAGCAGGTAAGCAAACACTTTTGGAAATATAGTATACAAGGGGCTTATAAAACTCAGGCCTACTGGCCCAGCAGGGAAAATAAACGGTTACATTTGACACTTCAGACACTGAATGGAAAGAAGCCTGTATTTACGTGTGTGGAGGGGGGGTAACTATCTTTACTGGTTATGTGTCACTTTGCTAGAATAATGCTGCATTGACTCTGTAGAACAACATAACTGGCTAGAGATAAGCAATAGTATAAAAGTATGATACAATAATAACATCACGCACCATCCAGTCTTCAGCAAATAACGCAATTCTTTATTAATTGCAGCGTCCATGGCCATTTGGTATCAGTTTTTATTAACGCGCCAATGGCTTTGAACTCTTGACATTTATGCGCCCTATACGTTTCACTGTTTTCTGTAATGGAGCAGGAGAACCTATAAACATATTGCATCTTGACACTTTAAAAGGAGTGCTCCATTCTTTCCAATATAATCATTCATTTGTGCAAACACAGTTGGGCCTAAGGGACGTGACACGGTTAACCCCGTTTGCTCACCGTGAAGTGCATTGCTCCGGCGTATTATCAACAAATGGAGGCATCGGCTCCTTTTTTCTTTTTTTTTTTTGTAAACGTCCAAGAGGTCAGAGGTGATTTATGGCCACAAAGTAACAAGCACCCACAGGGCTTTCTAGTAATAATTACCCCCCATCTGCGGCTCCTTTCAGCTATATGAAGCGTTTTAGTACCTTTTTAGCTAATTGTTTTGGTCTTACAGCCAACAAATTTAATGCTTGAGTTCACTTGCTTGTCATGTTTCAAACACCAAATGGCCAGAGTTTTAGCAATTAGCCTGAACACAGTGATAAAGGGATCGAGCCAGTGATAACGCCGCTCTATTGTAAACAGCAAGTATAAGGACTGCTCCATGTCCTCACCGTTTTCATGCCGACGATGGACTGCTCGACCTTAGAGACGTAGGTCACGTGGTCCTCGTTGGAGCGCAGCTCCCGCTGCTGTATCCTCTCGTAGATCCCCACCACCATGTCCCGGGGGATGTCCGCGCCGTCGTCCACACCTACCACCACAACAGGCTGATTAGGAATTTATTTTCAGCGGGTTGTCCTCGTATAATTCTTGACAGATGCGGTGTGACTACGGTTTGGAACAGTGTCGCTGCTGCAGGAAAAAGATGCACGCAAGCATGAATTATGTCAGGAAACGCCTCTTATGTGTCTGTGGACACATCTGTTTGGCTTCTTTATTTGATAAGAAGAAGTGAAACAAATTAGGCCCAGAAGAGAACCCCTTCCTATGATTTTCTTTCTTTCGACGTGTCCGTTCAGTAACGACAGAAGGCGATGCGGAAGGAGGTTAATTGGCAAGTGAAAGGTTAGCACACCGGCTGGCTTTTTTTTTTTTTTGCTTCAGCTGGGAACACGGGCCGTGGCATTTTGACGCAGGTAGAGCCGCGTGTCATTAGGCAGAAAGGTTGCCCCCTCCGAGCCGCGGCCCCATTATAAGAGCACAGCTGCGCTGCGCCGCGCGCTACGCTGGGTTTCCGACAGGGCGAGGGAGAAAATAAAAAGGCACCGCGAGTGATGGCGGCGACAGCGAGGCACCCTGGGACACCGCTGAGACATCTCTGCACATTATGAAGTCAGGGGGAGAGGCGGAGACCGCCGGAGGGAAATGTTTGTTAATAAGTTGCTCCTTTTTTATTTATTTGTGTCTTTCTCTTGCAGTCCTTACACTTGTGCAGACGCTGCTTTTCTTTTCTTTTTTTTGTAAATTGGGCCAGGCATCCGCTCCTTCCCGTCTCCTCTCGTTTTCGTCATCCCGGCGTATACTTCACTTGTCACAAGGTCTATCGAGGAACGATGAAAAAACGCTGCGTCCTCCCCTTTAAAACAATCCCAACAAATAACGGACCCAGTAACCCGAGTCGGTACAAATTAGATTTTCCGGCGAGCTCGGGCGCTTAATGGAAGCTGATTTATATTATGTTGGTCCACTGTGGAATAACTTTGATGGTCTCTTTTAATTGAGATCATTTATGTTTTACGGTTCATCATTACTATTGGTTTCTGGTGCATTCAGACCCCAGCCAATTAGCAGAGAGAACTATCCTTCTGTCGGTATGCGAGAGAGTCGCGAGCGAGGCGAGGGGGAAAAAAAGGGGAAAAGATGTAAATAAGCAAAGACGGATGAATAAACAGGCGGCATAAATATTCTGTCCGAGACCAAACAAGACAAGGGAGAATGGCAGAGGAAACTGAGCACAAGACGAATAGAGAGGCCGAGGAAGAGCGACGTATATTAATCTGCATAAGATGCAGAATCTGATTTTTCCGACTTAATTTAATTGTGGGGAACAGTCTGGATGCATCTATCCGAGTTGTTCCGCATCGACCCCGGTGTTTCCCTGACTGATTGCGAGGAAGCAAATATACGACGCTCCCTGCAAGCGCTCGAGCGAACGTCTGTGCGAGGAACAAGAATTACAGGTGCTGTGGGCTGCAGGCACGCTGAGTTGTGAACGCGTAAAGCACGGCGGGAACGGGCACATTTGTTACGTTGCTCTTATAACCTATGCTGAGGGGGGGTTGGACGATTCAACAAAACACTTAAGTCTTCTGAGGACTTCGCCTCCTTGATCAAAACCCAACCAGGAGACATGCCGCAGGATTTAAATTTATTCCCGACCCCCTTTTTTCCTCTAACGTTCCCACCTCAAGAGGGAAAAAAAACAGTCATTGAAAACGATAGAATAAAAATACGGTGAGCTTCTTGTGTCTTTCAATTTTCTTCCTCTCTGCAGTTTTTCTCTTCTTCTTTTTTTGAGGGCGGTTACATAACATAGCATTCAAACTACAACAAAATATAATTCCATATCCCTTTAGTGTCTATTCCTTTGACTGATCATAATGAAATCAGGGTTCAGCACACCCTGGGAGCTGGGAGGGGGATTTAGTTTCGTTGCTTTAGTGGGATGCATCCCAGCTAAGTCTACTCACTGTTTGTGTGATCTTGGTGTTCTGAGCCCCCACAACTCACCAGCTGAGTAATCCCGTCGCCCTGGGGAAAGGTCGTTCCTGGGTGACGCGAAAAAAAATCCGACCCGACTACCTGACGTCTCGCTCACCTCGCAGGTTGCGTATGAAGTCCTCCAGCAGCATCTTGCGGTCGGGCTTGATGTTGGGGCTGTACATGTCCGTGTTCAGCAGGATGATGGCGAAGGCTAGGATGAAGATGGTGTCCGGGTTGTGGAACTGCTGCACCACGTCAGGGTTGCACATGCAGTAGCGCTGGCTGTGGGGTTACAAAGAGAGGGAAGGGGGAATAAAGCGAAATGAAACAATTAACGTGAGTGGGGGGACAAAAAAGAACAAAGGAGATGGATAAATGAGAGCAGTAATAGATGTGGGTCATGACTGAGGACACGGCGACAGAGAGGGATGTTTTAAAGATCAGGAGAGAGATAAATTTGAAAAATGGAAAAGGGACAAAGCAGGAAACGTGTGTGTGTGTGTGTGTGTGAAAGGGGAACAACACAGGAGATGTGTTATCCTCAAACAGTGAAGGCATCCTTCAACCCCCAGAAGCACGCTTATAAAAGTCGTGACATAAGCTGAGCGCCGGTGTCACGACCAAATGAGTTATGGCTTTAATTCCGCTCGCGGCTTCATCTGAAGTCATTAGGTCGTCCCGCTGCGGCGGAAGCGGCGGCGGCAATGGCGCCGAGGAGCCCCCGCGGCCTGCGGCTCTGCGGCTCCACCGCTGCCTTTCGTAAACACATCCGTCCCCCGCGGGACGGGGGGCATGCTAACACGGATCATGCATTAAGACAGGTGAAGGGCGTGATTTACAATCACTTTCTTAAAAAATAATTGTGTTTATTTAGTTTATTTAGAGACTCCTCCCCCCTCCCCCAATAATGACAAAGTGCGCTGAGTCCAGTTAAACGTTCTCCAACATTTATTGGCTGGTTGCTGGATTTATGCAGGTTGTTATTCTGCCTGGGGAGAAGAAATATGATCATGCTATATATATATATATATATATATTTTTGTGTTGTCTTTTGGTTGTTCGCTACAACAGAGACCGGGCTCAGTTTGATGCAGTTCCCGAAAAAACAATCCTCCCCCACCCCCGAAATATAAGAGGTGGAATAGAAATATACTGCCACATATAATGTGGTTATGGCAACCATGAATCTAACAGATTTGTAGACACCTACCGTGGGTGTTTGAATACGTGTGTGTGTTTAAGAACGAGGTGCCCGGAGGAGAAAGATGAATTGTTTCTCCCTCTCTGGCGAAGTGCATGAACTGTGAATACTTCCTTGTCAGGGGATGAATAATACAACAGTACAACAATACACAACAACAGTACAGATAGCGTACAAGTAATCAGAGAAAGCAAATAAAGGAGTAAGAGGGTGTGTGCGTGTGTTTTTTATGGGAGTGTGTGAACCCTATGGTTTCCGTATCGTGGCGTACGCTTTAATCGTTATTTAAATCAGTCATCATTTCCACATCAGGGCTGCAGCAGCGTTTTTGCAGAGCCACTGAGCCGCATGATTGGAGTGTGTGTGCGTGTGTGTGTGTGTTTGTGTCTCTGCAGGATTGGGTAAAGACACACACAAAGGTGTACATGGAGCCTCGCAAAAGTCATTAAAACTACGTGGATGAATGTGCTGGTGACATCCTTCGTGCAGCTCTGCACACAGATGTGCAATCATGCCCTCGTCTGTGAATCCTGATGTTGCGTCGCACAGAAGGTCCTGAGAAGCGTCTTGAGTTATCTTTTTTTTTTTTGCTTTTGCCGCTGTCCTTCAAGCCAATTCAGCCTTTCGTCGCCGGTCGCCAACGACGACGTGATCCGGCGGCCATTATGTGGGTTTTATGAGGCAAGATTATGCAATTTGGGAAATATAAAAGCCCCACGATGTTTATCTGTAATGACTGTGATATATGAGGTGGAATCGTCCCGTAATTGTATGTGATTGCATGTGAATGAGTAAACAGGGACTCCGGATGCCTTGCCTCGGCCTGACGCTCGTATTTGCTGGTTCATTAGTAGACTGACGCAGCAGATACTGAGCTGCTTTAAATCCCCTTCACTTACTGTGAAGATCTCTCTCTCTATCTGTGTGTGTGTGTGTGTGTGTGTGTGTTTGGAGGCATATCAAAGCCCAGGAGCAGGGGAGGCGGTGGTGGTTACGCAACGCTGGTTATTTATAAACCTCCCTCTTTCCTTTTCTACCCTTCCTTCCTTTACCCAGTACATGCCCCCCCCCCCCCCCAGTGCTCCTGACAACATGCAGAGTGAGGCCCGATGTCCAAACATTACCGGAGCCAGCATCTCTCCGCCCGCCGCCATTTTATTTCCCTCTCCTCATTGGGCACCTCCACAACTGTGACAGGTGGTTGTTACTCCAGAAGGCCGCGGCCGTTAGCGTTAGCTCCCGCGAATTACCTCCCCGTCGCAAATTGCGGGGCATAAAAAAAAAAAAAAAGACATTCCGATCTGAGCCAAGCGTGAAAATGAAAAGGCGAGATGAAAACACGCGTGAGTGCGCGTGAGTCACCCGCTGCTGATTCATGTGTATTTATGTTCACACGCGTCCCACAGGTCTCGGAGTGTTTGCGTGCGGCGTCGCTGTCGATCGCTCATTTACATTTTTGCCAAGAAAAGGATGACGTCAGCTGAACAAAGGGTTGTTTTGCATAACGGGGGGATGACATCACACCATAACGAAGGGATGACATCACACCTTCTTGCATATTTGCTAGACAACAGTGGCGTTCATAGACAGGGGCAAAAGGGGCACATATAGCGTATCCTCACCATTAAAGAGGGCAGTTGAGACATGTTTTATATGTTTTACAAAGGCTACTTTAACATGCATTCTAGCTCCCAAGAGGGCACTTTAACATGTGCTTTGGCTCCCAAGAGTGCCCTTTAGCACACGTTTTGGTTCTAAGAGTGCACTTTAGCGCACATTTTTATACAATGGGGCCATGGAGGGGTATGTTTGGGTGAACGACACCAGTGAGAACGCCACGTCCATAATTACCTGAAGGCCTCGATAAGACGTTCCACCTTCTGGGCTTCTCCCTGGACACGGATGTGGGCCTGGAACTTCCTCAGTGCTTCGTCCAGCTCCATGCCAGAGAAGTCCATCTCATCCACCACGCAGCTGGGGAGGGGAGTAGAAAGGGTGGGGTAGGGGTGGGGAGGAGGGGGGGTACATTAAAATGTATCGCAAAATTCAAGGCAATATATCAGCGTGATGCTGCCAGCTGCTGCTCCAGTGGCGGGGATCGCTGAACCCGTGGATGGAGAGCAGAGATAAAAGCTGTGGTAGTCTCACTCATCTGCTTCCCGGTCACAGCTGGCTATCTGCTCTGTGCCACAGCTGACAAGAGACACACACACACACACACACACGCGCGCGCAATCCCTCAGAGCAGAAAATCCTCTTATTACCTGACAAGTCCAGCTTAATGACTTTAATTAAAAGAGCAAAATATCCTGTCCGATTAGTTCAGAAGGGGATAAATACAACGTGGGCAATTTGGAGGTGAAATGAGGTTTTAAAGTAGAAGGTGACTTTGAAAGAGGAGTCAGGAGGTGTAAAAACTTTTTTTCCACATTTTGTCATGAAACGTTTTTTTTTTTTTTGGTACAAATAAATTTTTTTTTAAACACTTGGATCTGCTTTTCATTTGGTTTTCTCTGAGCCGAGTTGAAGATAAATGTGATGGAGATGAAAGAGGGCAACTTTCAGACTATCGGCCGTCACGGGCGAGCGTGTTCAAAAGCGAAAGATCAAAATCCGTAATACACATGTAGCTGTGTCAAGACACCGCTGCTTCTAATCTTTCCTGTTTGCCATACCGCGGCGTAGAAACCTCCGGCGTGCACACACACACGCACACACACAGACTACATTAAGATGGATTACTGTGAACAAAGCAAGTTAATGAGGTGAGTACTTGACTGTGACACATGCTGCTCCAGCAGAAAAGAAGCACATAGCTGAGTCTACAGTACTGCCTGACACAGCGTGTACCACGACATTAGATCACAGCGAAACCTGCTCGCAGTAAATATACCATAAGGCGCTGTGTACTATTGCATTTATAGTATTTAATCTCTGCTATTACAACTATCAACCGCTACTTTATGATCCCTACTACTATGAAAAACTGGTCCTGTCACACCTTCAGCTAAGAAATCAACAGGAATTTTGGCCAGTGATTTTAAATACGATATAGGCCGATATTTCAAATACTTGTGTAAAGGGAGAACATAAAATTTCCATCTGATTTCCATATTATCTACTGTACCACACTGTTTAAAAGAGGCTCTGCTGTGAACTCAGCTGCCAATTTCAGAAAGAAGGATCAACAATATCAAGTCCTGAGGGGTTTCGCAGGATCAAAAGTTTTTATGAACATCCAGCACAGGGAGCAGTTTTCGAAAGTAACAGACTGACCGGTATATGCTGGAATGTTTTTTTTTTTCTTTTTCTATAATCCCTTATCCCTCTATTGCACAGTATTGCCATATAGCAAATTCTTGCGTCTACATTTCACTGCAACAAATGTGATCTGGAGGTTCAAAAGTTTGTTTTTCAGTCCGTGTAACAAGGAGTGAAAATTGGATTTCTTTTTTTTTTGTCCTTCAAAGTAAAAGACGCAACTTTTTACAACTAAACCATAAAACGTGCATTTTTATATTACTGCTTTTTAGTAATATTGGGCTAAATTAATAGTTGCCATATGGCAATGCCATGTAATAGAGGTCATTTAGAGTTTTCCATGGAGGCAGACTAATAACTGTGATATAACTAACTAATTACTCTAAACCACCATGACCAAAGAACTGTAGCAATAGCTCTACGGTTGTCAGTACTTCTGCCACTTCTGCTACCAATATTCCTGCTACTCCATCTTTTGCTACTTCACACATCATCATGATCATTCATGCCTGCTTAAATACCTTTGGGGAAATTTACTATTGCCAGTTTACCTCACCTGCATGTCTTTGGTGGGAGGGAATTGGAGCATCCACAGGAACACACACACACACACACACACATAAAGACGTGACCTGTGAATTTGCACACTATGTCTCTTATTGTGAAACGCCGGTGTATTAATGCAACTAATGCATTTAATAGCAATAATAACACGCCAAGTTTGACTCGATCCCCCCCCCCACCTGATCTGACACCTCTGATCGCTTCCTTCCTGACTCACTTCCCCGCTCCACTACCCCCCCACCCCCCCACACCCCCATCTCCCTCCCTCCCCGGCTGTCACTCCTTGTTTACGTAACGTCAGGCGAGATGCTCTCCAGCCTAAGTACATCAGTCCCTTCCATTTCTCTTTCCCCGCACACTGCAGCATAACGACACACGTGGCGTGCAAACACACATGTCGTTATCCCTGCGTTCACTGATCAGTATACAGTAGCTGGCAGGGAAAGACACACCTGTCAGCGTAGCGAGGCTTTCATCGTACGCACACACACATGCATGCACACAAATAAAGGGAACAGGAACAGCAGGCCAGATGTAACCAATGGATGCAGTTCTTCCTGCTAAACAAGTACAATGCATTTTCAGCTGATGAGTCCTCAGGGTGCCACGTTCGCCAGTACCCGAATGTATAACCACAATTTGACTTAATTGCCTAACTATTGTCGTGCAATGCTGTGATGAAGTGTGGCGGTGGATGCTTACAGGGGGGCGACAAATATAGACACACATGCCTTTATATGCTCACACACACGTGCGCGCACATTCTCAGTAAATCTTCATGAGTGATTTTCATACTAGACCGCAATCCTTCACCTGCTCTCCTGTGACTACACTTTATCGGGAGTGCACTCGCACGCTTTGCACTCCCTTTCTTTTTCATGTTGCTCTTCAACATCACTTCCACTCCGAGGGGCCGCCGTACGCTTCAGGGGGAACAGGGGTAAAAAAAAACGCGTCCATATATCCCAATGTCACCTGTGCTGGGTTGCGTCTGCAAGTGAATTGGAGTTTGGAACCTTTAAAAGCTTAATCTTGTTAATAGAATGTTATTCGGATCCGTGGCAGCGTCCATTTGAGGGAATTGATATTTGACAAGGGCGACCTGAGTGCTGTGTCTCGTATGTCTGACCTTGCAGGCACAAAAAGTGGGTTCTTGGTTCGGTAACTTGTTCAGGAAAAAAAGGAGGATTAAAGATCTGCAGTATGTCTCCGGGGTGATATGCAAATTTAGATGTAATTGGCCAATGAGAGAATGTAATAGAATAAATCAGACTATTACTGAGATAAAGTTAGAGAAGTGTTGAAAGATGGAAAAGAAGGGGGGGGCAAAAAGGCATATGCAGTTTCAAAGCAAACACCAGCAATCAGGTTAATGAGCTAGAAATTTACAGTCATGTGTGTGTGTGTAGGTGTAACATGTGCACACATTTACTTAATGAGTAGTAGTAGGAGGCATCTGTCTTTGGTCTGTCCCTTTTATTTTTAATCGGTTTAAGAACAGAACAGACAAAAGAAGTGCTGATGAGTCATTGAAGTTTATGCAGCATCGTTCTCCCAAAAAAGGTTTTCAGTTATTATTTTGACAACCATATACACATAATGGCAACACATGAAATAGTAATCACTATTTGTGTAAACCTAGTATAAACCTGGAATGTGTAAATAGGATTAAACAGATGTTACACTTTAATAATCAGCAGCATCCGACACAATGGATTAAATAAAATAGTTGAAATGGAAAAAACAAGTTGCTGTTATAAATTGTGCAGTAAGTGTATATGTAATGTGTAAAATGAGAGCAGTGAAAAGGATTAAAAAAAATAGCTTCTCTATCAGGCAATCATGAAAACGCAGCACCCATGTCAGATCTAATTTAAAGATGGCAGTAGCCCAAAAAAATAGCAAGACTAGGATTTAAGACTATATTTTTACACTTCCTGCTGGGTTAGATTATAAATCCTCAATAATAACACTGAGCCTACATTATCAGATGACAGCTAAATTGCTCTTTGCTTCTTACATCTTGTCTGTTTGACTGATTCCAATAGAACATGAACTCTGATTTCAATGTTAAAGTGAATAAAGGCGCAAAGATTACAATAAAAAGTGAACCTAATTTTTTTCCAGTGTTTTTTCCATCTTCTCTAAGCGTGTGCTGAATGTCAATCTAGATATACTTTAAGAACCAAATGAGGGCTTTTATGTTGAATCATAGAGCTTCGATTTCAGCGTGTTTGCAGCGGTAAAACGGAAACGTCTACAGAAATAGCACGCTTTGACATGAATGGAAGTTATACCTGGACTCAGGGAATCATCTGACCCAGGGCTGAACATCAAAATATAAAATGTGTACAGTCGAACGTGACTCACCACCACTATACAGTGGTAGTTATTCTTGCCCTAAACCCACTGTTGTATCCGCCCTGACCCTCCGTCTCCCAGAAAATGTAGGAAATCCCTGGCGCTACTCACTCGAGGACATCCCTGTTGAAGGGCTTCTTGCTGTTGCCCAGGAACTCTCCGATCATCTGTCGGCTCAGGCCCTTCCTCTGGAGCAGGAAGTGGGCCACGCCGATGGGCGTGTCCGGGATGAAGCCTCTCGAGATCAGGAACTGAAGGCCCTTGTCTGGGTTTCTAAAGGCAAACAAGGAGAGAGAAAAGAGCCATGAAAACCCCCCGATGCTGTTCATAGGCCAGCGATTTCCACTTTTAAATGGATAAATCTGACTATCTGGAATAAAAATGTTGATATCAACGTCTTTCTGCTGAATCATTCACCATCAATATGAGCTACTCTGGATAGTCAAATGTAGCCTCTAAATGTTAAAATGCCTTTCAGCAAGGTCATTTTGCCCAAAACTATGACTCAAAGTATCTGTAATGGCTAGGTGTAAAGAAATCTCCCATTTCAGATATCTCTGATCAAAATTCAGTTCAAGGTATCTGATAGATATCTACAATTGCATTTTTGACTCATCATAATTCCAGTTTGAGATATCTACATCATTTTCCCCTAGTCGAAACTCAATTTCAGAGATCTGAAAAGAGAATTAAATATATACCGATATCTGCAACACATATCCAGACTGGCTTTTAAAATGGCTGGCCATGGGTCACAGCATGATTTTGGTCACTGTGAGATGATTTGCCCTTGAACGTATTTAAACGCAATTAGCAGCAGTAAAAGGCTCATTTGTCCAATTTAACAGTATTTAAGCACGGGCGAGTTTGGCACACGAAGCGGCGCTACATCCTTTTATTTGCCTATTTTTAATTAAATTATTGTAATGAACTGTAAATTATGCGTTACGATAATGAGGTTCTTAGCCTGAAAGTTGGTGGGTCGGGTGTTTGTCGTGCATTCCCCAATGTGCGTGGAAACTGCTAAAAGTGATCAAACGCACAGGGGCGGAACCTCATCTGTATTCTGTACCGGGCTGAATCATAACACGCATATCGGTGCTAGCAACTAGTCCATTTTGTCGCGCTGGGATTGTGGTTTTGTTTTTGTTTTTATTCAATTCACAGACAAATCACTCGCTGCAATGCGATTCCAGCCAAATTTGGACAGAAATGAATAGAAACAAATGGCCTGTCGCAAAAATCACCCTAAAAATATGTGACACGCTTTCGAGAATGCTCAGCAATACTGCAGAAAATTTGACATTAAAAAGCGATTGTGTAACTTTTGAAAGCAGAAAAAAAAGAGCTCAATCCAAAAATTGAATTTCCTTCGTTTTAGCTCATTATCAAGCTGCAGCTCTTGATACCAGGTTGACATTGCAGGGCAACCCATCTCCAGGAGCAAGATAGGTCATCCCTGCAATACAAACATGCAAAGTTTGCACTTGCATACATGAGAGTTAAAACTTGTCCAAACTCCTGAAGTTGGGAACCATTGGGAATGCATCATCTCTTGCTAACATCATGATTATTACTTGAGCGCCTAAACCTAGCTCAACTCAGTCAATCATGATCTCTTCTGAATTTGATTGTTACAAAAAATTTTTAAAAAGAAGTACTGCTTTGCCTCACAAACAGGAAGCTTTACCTTCAGGCTTTGGCGGTGACTAACACGAGATTTCTTTTCTGAGAAAGAATCCTGTCACACGTCAAAATTGCTGCAAGAGATTTTAGAGCCAGGTCACGAATCTGACCCCAAGTCACGCGTCAGGGAAAATTGCTTAGATTGGTTATAACAGTCCGTTATGTGTGAGTAGCCGATGCTACGTGAAGATATTTGGCTCGGCAGTGACACAGACCGTAGTTTAAACATCTCATCGGCTCCTAGGAATCCTTCTTTGGAATGGAAAATACAAAAAAAAAATCACAGGACTGTGCGATAGGATCATAGCCCTATCACATGTCTTGTTAGCTTTCAGCTGACTGCGTGTCTTGGGTTATTTATTAATGAAGAAGGAGAGCAATATCTTAACTATTTATAACCCTATTAGACGCAGAGGAACGTTTCTTTAGGGAGACCATGCATTATTGCCACAGCTCTCTGGTCTCTATACACTGTTTAAACCACAGCCTTTACATAACAGTGCTGTGTGTGTGTGAGTGTGTGTGTACCACAGCTAATGGGTTTAGTAAGGTGAGGGCGGGACGAAGAGGAGAAGAGAGAGGGGGAGGATAAAGGCTGGAAGACGACCAGACAGAGCAGATGTGCAGGAATATGAGAGAGAGAGAGAGAGAGAGGGATGATGGGAGCAGGCCGGACTGCCTGAAAGCATCTGCTGCGACAGCCTCCACACACTCTCAGCTCCGAGCTTGCCCCCCTCAGCCGAAGATGACGTCTCGCCAAAAGAATTTGGCAGATCTCACTCATTTGATGTTTGCCCAACAACAGACGGAACACACATGGCGATTATTATTCATAACCGCAAATGGACGGAGGGGCGAAAAGATGGAGGGAGGAAACCATGCAGGAAATACAAGATGAATAGTTGCAGATGAGCGGTGCGGAATGAGACACCAGCAAAAATCACACAATGTCCTGGGGCCTTTTTTCAAATGCTGAAAACCTCCTGTGTTTTTTTTTTTCCATTTGTACATGACACCTTTTTACCTGGGCTGTGAAACTGTGGTCGCTTTGGAGTGAGCAAGGGTTCCAAAGAAATGCTCATAATTGGGAGACACCGGCAACCTGTTTTGCAACAGTTTGGAGCACTAGACAGGAAAGTAGGCTCTCGCAGCACACAAACCTAAACAGGTCAAGGAAATGGTCGATTTTGTGCCAGACAGGACCCAGCTGTCATGCTAAAATTACAACTCACAAATAAATATCTGCCTCCGTCACAAATACTCTCTTCTTGCTTTCCATGTTGCACCCAAACCCTCCCCCCCTTTCTTTTGCATCATCTTGAGCTGTCGCTCTGCCATAAACACCTGATAAATACCAGCCCCTCTCTCTTATTGTAACCCCACCTCCTCAGTGTTTTATGGTCCTCCCAAGTGTTCAAATGTCAGCAGTCTGCGTTGCCACATTTCTCCAGATCCACCACATTTCCCGCTTTATTACTGCGCAGTGATGGATGGACGGTTAGCGAGTGGGAAAACACAATCGCGCGGTGTAAACTGTAAAATGCTTCGGAAGCCCCGACCATTACAATGATGCGGGCTCGCTATCGCGAAACGCTGCTCCTGTCCATCAAACTTCTGCTGAGAGGGCAACTGAGGGGAAGAACTGGATATTGTGGCCGTTATTTCTATCCTTAGATAAGCGCAGCTGACACTTTTCACTATATTGTACACTCACAGCACTATCTGAGTGTAAAGTACAAATCTGACCCAGTCGCAGATATGTAACTTAAAGTATTTGAAGGGAAAAATGATTTCATAAAGCAGGAGGGTTTTTGTGTCTTTAGCAAATTTAAAGCCCTTGCCATTGGCTATCAGATTAGAATGGTCTCATTGGCTTTCAAAGAAACCAACAACTGACCCCTGTTGGCCCCCTGTTCCTCTCGCTGTACACTGTGTATTATGCGGTTAAGATGAACTGGGCTAACTGGTACATTTAGTTGGGACTATTTTCATGAGTGTGTACAAAGTCTGGCCGTTTCACTCACACATCAGAAGACAAGGGAACAATGGATTAAATCATCCCACGGACGTGTAGAACTGCGTTCGCTGAAAACCACCCAGGCAGACATGTGACTGACTAGCTTACAACCAGGGTGTGATTTGCCACCCCCCCACCCTCCTCCCCCGTGCTCTTGCATGTTCTGATTATTTCAAATTGGATATTGCTGCGTGCTGCACGTAGAGCGGAGTGACAGTGATTTACAGGAACGACATTAAGTGTATTGTCACGTCTGGCCCGGGCCGAGCGGCGCGTTGGGGGAGCGGGAGGGGGAGGGGGGGTTCATTCCGGCGTATTAAATTAGCATTTACCCTTTTTGTTTTCTTGCATATGATCACATCCCCTATGTGTTCTGAATAAGGACAAGGCGCTAATGTGACATTACATCAGCCCTTTTGTGCTGACGAGACCCTGGGCCCGTGCCCAGATTGCCCATATGGTAGATCTGGGCCTGAGCTCCGGCACCAGGGCCGTAAAATCTCAGGCTCAGAAGAAGCGTTTCCCATCTTGATATTAATGAAGGAACATGTCACCCATTGCGACGGAGTTGTGGCGCTCCGCGGCACGAAGGGACGACCTTTTGCCAACCCTGTCCTTTAAATAAAGAGAGCAGATGATGCTGAGGGTGTTGGGTTTCATGTGAAATTGGCTCCCTCTGTTCACCATCTGGATTTCAGAGTTTGTCCGCTGGGTGTGCGTATGCACAAACTAACACACACACACTCGAGCTCTCAGGTCATTCCTCTTGAGGAGTTCAGGAGCCTTGCTGATGTGCTGTTAATTAGTCTTCCTTGACATATGTATTTAGATCTCTCTCTCGATCTCTCATGAGAAAATGTGTCTCATGTGACACACATTTTCATGCATGCTCTGATTTGGAATCTATACTCGTCCACGAGTCTACAATATGTGAGTAATGTGAATAAAGGACATGTCTGATCGAAAGATATGAAATAGAACACCTAATGCAACACCTCCTCACATCCTCCCCACTCCCTTTCTTTTTGCACATTCCCAGTAGAAGGTTTGATACCAGCTCCCTTGTGTGAAGGCAGCGTCCTTGACACACTCTCTCCTCACATAATGGAGTCACATCGTCATTCCATCCACGCTGAAGGTGGAAACTTTATCAAGTGGCCTCTCTCTCAACCTTTTTTCCCACTCTACCTTTTTGTGCCTCTCTCAGTTTGCTTTTGCACTCCTTTTCTATCAGCCGCTGTGCTGTCATTTTATTCTTATGCAAACTGATGCAGGAGGCACACATGCACGCGCACGCGCATTGATGCACAGATTTATTCATTTATTTCTCTTCTTTCCTTCTCCCCTCTCTTTGTTTTCCCTCCTGCAAAGTCACTTTGTTGCATAAACCACCTGCTGCAGAATACTTATATCAGATTACCTAATTGTTGTACAGTGTGTGAGGTTTTCTACATTGACAATCAATATCCAAGTTTTGGCTTAAAGCAAACAGACCTTGTTAAGATGCAGAGGATACAACTGTGCAGGTATGAAAGGGAAGATACAAACTGGTGGAACTAATAAGCCTCAAGCTTGATTGCCCCCTCTCTCTCTCCCTCCACTTTATTTTTTTGCTTTTGCCCTCTCTTCCCTTGTAGCTAATTTATTAAAAGTATTTTTTCATGCATAGATATTCCAGCAGAGCCCCAGCTTGCGTATAAGACCAGGCAGTCTGATATTAAAAAATAATGTAGTGAAAGTGAAAATTGTTGATGCCAGGCTTGTGATTTGTCCTGCTGATTACTCTCTCTCTGCATCCCCCTCCTCACTAACTGCACAGGCTGTTCCTCCTCCTGCCTTCAGTGTCACGCTCCGGCATTGAGTCAAAGTTAATCGGCTTTATTGTGCACTTTTATTGCGCCGCAGAGCTTGGCAGCGAGCGGAAAGATAATGTGTTTATGAGCACCGATCCTCTAAATTTGTGTGAGATGGCTTAATTGGGGCAATATTTTAACAAAAATCATGGTGTGCTTTTGCTCCCAAATGGGGCCCAGTGTATTTCCCTTCGCTGCAAGGTTGTTGTTTTTTTTGGAAAGCGTTTTCCACGGAAAAGCTTGAGTTGGCAAGAGGGGGGGAAGGGAAAGACAAAAACCCTGTTTGGATTGAAATGTTAACACATTTTTCATCCCAGTTCCCAAGGTGGCGATTCACACAGCGCTGAAGGAACTTTTAATTACATTCACGACTTTCTGCAGAATGACTAATGAGAATTTTAGGCTTTATGGATCATTGCCATTATTTTTTGAGTTCACTTCTCCTGTTTTCTAACGGACTGTTACCCAGCGACTCCATCAGTGGCTCAACTCAACTCATAATATAACTGTAGCCCCGTTCATTTATTTGAATATGTGGGCTACTTAGATCCTTTAAGGTAGTCTCTGAGCGAGAGGATAATAGAATATATGAATTTATGATGATGAAGTGTGCCGCTTATACTATATTTTCTGGAGTCATGTGGTTGCAGCCATAATTACGCACTGTACCTTAGGGTTGCAGCATCCAGTGGTGACATTGCCAGTTGCTATGAATTGATTGAAAATTGTGAGGAAGGGGGAATCGGCCTGCAATAGGTTTGGTGTGTCGATTCTGGGCTACCGTAGCAACATGACTGACTGCAGGAAGGATGTATGTAGAGAGAAACGACTGATTCTAAGGTAATAAAGACCTTCTTAATTTGATTGAATCTTATATTAAACTAAAACACACCTTGGAATATTATATTCATTTTTTGACAAATTCATTCCATCAAAATGAAACTAAATCCTACACACTTGATTTTCTTGCATATTGGATTTTCCTCTGTCTTTGTTGCTCTGCATACATGTTAATACAAATCTGTATCTATGCATTGGATAAAGAGGTTTTATTAAATGCTTTGCTTCATATTTAATTGAAGTTAGTTGATGATAACTGCCTGGAGGCCAAGGGCCAAAAGTCTTTTTATGTATAATAATATTTTTCCTGATTTAGTTTGACTCATATCTCAAGTATTCAGTGTTTCTCTCAGCACGTCAACAGAACGGATTCAGACAGCTGGCTCCAATGCACTGTTGTCGCCATGGCAACTCTTTTCCTTCTAATCTCTTGTTGCTTTGTAACTACCTTGCCACCTGTCTGGAGTGTGTTTTTTGGAAGTTCTTATCTGGTTTTGGCTTTGTCACTCTTCACTAGGCAGTGAGGGCGACTGAATTCAGAATGAGTGAAAAGCTGCAAGACCCGAGCATTTCAAGACAAAAAAAGCACCTTTTTTCCCCCTACAGACTATTTGTGAAGCCAAATGGTAGCGTTAGACATCTAAGCCGTATTGTCTGTTCTGAAACACTAGAAGACACTTGGCTGAAGGTTTCAAATTGAATTAATTTTTTTATAAAAAAGGTCTTGTTTGAGGACTAGTAGGACATACACCATAGATGATATTTTTAAATAAACTTTAGGAGCCACTGATTAATTCATCAACCATTTTGTATGAAAATGTGGACTAGTTTGAGAAGAAATGTAAATTAATTGACTAACCCCAACATAGCCTTCTCTCAGTGTTTGCTGTGATTATGTTTTATACATGTATAACATGTGAACTACATTAGCTGCTCGCAGGGTCACGGGTTACATAAAAAATGTTGACAGCTAGCATATGTTCTGTGCATACATCCCTGATATCCACATTTTGGGTAATAGTGCTACAGCCAAAGCTACTCCAGATAACATCTGGTCCTTTTTATTTGAGCCTTTCATCTTGTAACAATAGCAGAGAAAACTTTTTGAAAAGATGAACAAGTAAAATTTCCAGAATTGGAAGGTGTCATTGTAGTAAAAACTGACTGTCAAACCATAAAATGGGAAGCCTGGTGTTGTCAAACTCTGTCTGAAATCAAGGTAGATCTGCCCCCTATTGTAGCAGACATGTGCTTAGAGTGAAGAATGGAAATCATGACACATCTGTAGCTGACCATGTTGGGTTTTCCATAACTGCATAAGCCCATCTCCTCCAGGTACCCGCATTTCACTCCTTTCCTGTTACAAATTAATCTTCACACTCTTTGGTTTTTTATAATTCCCTCTTTCCATTCCCTTTCTGATATGAATAAATAAGACACCTCAGATCCAGTTTGGGACTTTAGCTTCATTCTGTTTGTTCTTTACAGCACAGTTGGGATTTCCTGTGAGGGGAAAAGTGCTTTTCTTTGCTCTTTGAGTCTTTTTCCTTCTATGAATCTTACTGCGTGTACAGTACTGTCTTCTACAAATGATTCCTATATGACTTCATTTAGCATCTGATCATACCTATGTGTAAATCATGGTTTGGTTTCAAAGCAGCTAAGCACAACTGAACAATGCTAATGGAAACCT
Organism: Eupleurogrammus muticus; assembly: GCA_036785175.1. Lineage (NCBI taxonomy): Eukaryota > Metazoa > Chordata > Actinopteri > Scombriformes > Trichiuridae > Eupleurogrammus > Eupleurogrammus muticus. Next base: position 10,233,543 of record JAYKQN010000022.1, read on the forward strand.
TATCACAGAATGATCAGTCCTGATATATTTAAGTACGATCATCTAAATGTACAAAATCGCGAAAGTCGCAGTGGTTACTTACACGTTGAAAAGATTCAGGCCAATGCGGTAGAGGCGCTTTCGCATGACGTCAGTGGACAGCGTGGGCGACTTGCAGCTGGCGGGGTTCTCACAGTGATAGCGTGGCAGGCTCAGGATCATGGCCTGCAGGGCCTCCTTGGATGACGCTTCGGAAGTGGATCGCGCCTCCGTGGATGTGCTGCTGCTGCTCATCTGCTCCGAGCTGTTGTCCGCTGTCTCCGAACCACTCCGCTTGACCTCCAGCGGCTCCGCCACGGGAGAGCTCCCCAGTGGCACTGCTTCCTGTAGCGGAGGGGCCTGAGGGAGTTCTGTTGGCGGTGGTGGCACTGCCTCCTCCGGGCTTTGAGGGGCGGCCATCTTGTCCAGAGGGGTTAAAGGAGGCTGCTCCTCCTCCCCGAACTCTTCTTCGCTCGGAGGAGGAGCGGGGAATTCAGCCTCCTGGTCGCCTCCTTCTACCTCTAATTCTGGGGGCGGTGGGGGCTCTTGTGGGGGCGGCGGGGGCTCTATAGGTTCAGCTGGAACCTCTGGTGGGGGTGGAGGGGTTTCTTGTGGAATGGCGGACGGCGTGGCGTCTGTTGTTGTTGTCGTGGAAGTGGCCGTGACAGTGGTGGAGGCCCCTTCCTGTTGGAGGCAACCGCCGAGGGTGACAGAAGTGGACGATTCCATGACCGAAGACGAGACTCGGATGTTCTGGCTGTCGATCTGCACTGTCACATCCCGGAAGGCCATCATCAGCTTGCTTGCACTCCTCGAGAGGTCACTCGGGTCCACTGGGACTTGATGAATTGTTGACTCTCCCTCCCCCCCGCCCCCTACTCCTGCTGCAGCAGCCGCCGCCGCGGCTGCTGCAGCAGCACTAAAGGAGTCAGCACTGAACTGATAGGTGCCGCCTTCTTGCAGTGAACACATGGTCTTCAGGCTCCAGTTGCTGAGTGCATCATCTATGGACTTTGCCAGTGACTGGACCTGTTCGGTGAATGAGTCTTCCAGGTCGGTCAGGGTGCCACCGACTGTGGCAGGCAGAGATGGTGAGCGCACCAATGGGATGCCTGCCAAGCTACAGCCTTCTGCCAGGGCCCGTTCAGCAGAGAAACCCTCCGTGTTTTGGACACGGACCTTGCGCAGGGAGATGCGCCGAGGTAGACGACTCTCCAGCAGGGAATTACGGATCTTCTCAAAGTTCTTGCTGAGCTGGTACTGGCGGAAGGCAGTCTGGATCTTGCAGGCCGCCCGGCGAGAGATGAGGTGGCCACCGTATTTGTGCTCTAACATTTCGATCTAGAAAATACAGGACAGAGGGATACAAAAGGAGAATATTGAATGGGTGAAAATGTATTTTTTGTGTATTCTAGCACATAGATAAAAGCCAATAACATAAGGTGGCAGAAACCAAATTGTGTATTCTTAAACTTAACCTCTTAAGACACATTGTACCATGAATTGTACAGCGGAGGGTCATTTAGAGAAATGCTGCACTTAAGTAGTTGGTTTCTATGTGCAAATAACACAACAATTGTGGTCTTGAAGTTGTTTCACATTGATCGACACCGTGCATAAGCCAGTTGAAGCATGGGGTCAGGAGATCAGCTTGTAAACCAATAATAACCAAGTCCAAATGTTTGGCTATCTTTTGTTTGATGGACAGCAGTGCAACCCAATGGGAATTTCCCATGATGAGACCATCCAAATCTGATAGCCAATAGCCAGGGCTTTCCAACAACATGTGACATTTGGCTCTGCTACTTACAACTTGGTCATGCCATTTTCGCAAATAAGAATAAGTAAGGTGGTGCGTCTTAGAAGGTTAAACATGTCAACAGATACTTATCAGAACAATAAATTGGTAGTGATAATTGGTTAAACTCTAACAGTGGATTCATATACTGTTTTGCAACTATTACAGTGGTAGATGCACATTGATGAGAAATTACAGAACACAAAACATACACAGGGTAAGAAAATACATTCATATTTGCAAGAAGGGGGCCTGAATGCCACTACCAGGGATAACATTTGTAATATTCTCTGTGGTGCTCGGAAAATGAATATGAGCATATGAGCCGAGCAGTAGGCCAAAAAAAGAGGTGTGGGTGGAAAATGAATGAGCTGAACAGCAGAAGAGGAAGGGGATAATTGTGATGATGGGGGAAAAAGGGAAGGAGATGATAGAAATCCAATTTTTGGATGGGAACAGGCATAATTTGAAAACTAAAATATTACAACTTCAGATATGTATCCTCAGATGTGTTCAGTAATTCTATTTTGCTGGGTGGCCTCATGATGTGCACAGTTTGGTCAAAGCCACAGTTGGAAAGAGAGAACAGAGTAATAGCTAACTTGAGGCATTTGGATAAACTGTTAATTTTCTCAGCAAATAGAACTCCTAATCTCGGCGAATTCCATAGAGATATCCTCCACACAACTTTTAATTGTCTGTGACCGAACAAGCCATTAATCTAGCTTGAGAAAAAGTGCTCAAATACTGTGGGAAATCGATGTAATACAGCCATCCTCATCTGGCAGAGGCTCAAACACTAGATGAAACCTCTTTGAGTTTCCCAGAACAATCAGGGTGCTGGTATCTTTGGAAGTGCCCAAAAAGCGCTCTCATCTTCTCCAGTGGTTCTGCACTGTACCAGTTTTTTTTTAAATCCTTTCCTTCAGTCCATATCAATGAGTGTAATTCTGTCTCTACTTTAATTTCATCGAGGGCATGTGTTGCGGAGGTGGTTTTGGATTTCGTATCCTGTCGCATATTGAATATTGAACCGGTTTACATGTTTTAAATGCGTTGCATAGAAATATGCTTGGTGCATACTAAAAATAGCAATTCATTCTAGCAAACAGAGATGCTTGTTGCCACTTTCTCTATGTTCTCTGAAGGATTTGAGCTGGCCTTAGGGTTAGGGTTAGTGTAAGGGTGATGTGCTGTATACATGAGGATTCAATTGGTCCAAGTGAAGCATCCCTCCTGTACATTCAACTGCGACTGAACGTATGGTTACCTATGGTTTGCTAATCTGCTTTTGCTTTTGTCCTGGACAAAGTCAAACAACCACCTTGTATGCATTGGACTTGTGCAAAGAGGCACTGATGGGCTGCGATGCCTTGAGGTTGTGCAAGCCGTGATAAGTGGTTAGTTCAACGAAATGCAGCCTACTCCTGCTGTCATTGGAGGAACGGTATCGCATACAAAGCTCTTTAGAGGAGTGGAATGACACTGAAAATCCATCTTATCTTCTCCATTTACATTTCACTGCAGAGCGTCTGCGAGCAAGGCGAGACGGACCGAGAATATTAAGGTGGTTGCTGAGTAGCACGCCTGTCTTGAGCTTTACTGTATCTGCTGATGGCGACTCCTCAGCAGAAAACGTCACCATTAGCTAATGCTGACTGGTCGAACTCACCTTGAATATTCACCAATTTTTGATGGCAATTGTTTTGTGAATTGCTAGAGGAAAATTTGTTGCTGTGTATGTGTAAGCATCTTTCTATTGTTTTAATTTTATTGTCATTATACTGATTCTACCTTTTGTTACATTTATAACTGCAATGTTAGAATTCTTATTATTCCTCAAAACAACAATAATAGAATTCACAATAGACCTTTAGTGTTTTTTTCAGGATAATTTGATTGACATCATTACTCAGAAAGGTGTCCCCTCATCAAAACCAATCCTGCAAAGAGTTCCACTGCAGAGGTGCCCTTGGGAGCGAGAATCGGCCGTCAGTGTGGCTGCTTTTGATTAAATGTGGCAGTCGAGCTTGTTTGTTTTTTGCCGCCTGCGCGAGCCGGGGCAGAGATGATGAATAAAGCATTTGGGTCACGGTTCGTTCTTTACCAGGGATGCGTCTCTGATACACTCTGCCATTCAGAGAGAATCACAGTCGCCCGGGCAAGGTGGAACACGACGGATGGAGGAATAAAGGAAGGCGGACGTGGGGTTTTCGAAATGTGGAAAAAGGGACAAAATTGCAAAAATAGGGAGGAGCAGAGCAATTGGAGACACAAAGGGGGGGCTCAAGGTGGTGAGGAGAGCAGACGACCCGGGTAATCACCCCAAGAGCGGCACAGCCGAAAATCCCCCCATTAGCCGACTGTCAGGTCTACGTCTGATCACTTCAATAAGAGCTGATGGAGAGAGAGAGATCATTCTGGAGACGCGCTGGTGGCACTGCTCTACTCCACTAGGGTCTCTAAATCGATTTTGACGGCCAGATCAGCACCATGCTGACCTCATGTTCCCATTTCACAGAGGGGAATAAAAGGTTGGGGGAAAAATCCAGTCAAGACTGCAGTGTGTGTATCGAACATTTAGATATATAACGATGAACAAGAGAAAGGTGAAATGGTTTCATAAAGGATAAAGCAGATAAAGGAGTAAATATTTAACTCAGCAGTGAAGTCAAATGTAATTCCAAATTATAAGGGGGTTGAAATAAGTTCATTCGGGACGTGTTATGTAACACTGAAAAAGAAGTGAGTGATTTCAGATGTTTTTATGCTGCATCAGGAACACTGACTGATTTTGTGCTTCGGATAGTGAAGGTGGTGAAATATGGGTTTCTGTCTCTATATGAAATATTAAAGAGGCTTTTGAAAAATAATGTGTTTTAGTCTGGAAATGTTTGTGCTCAAAACAAAAGCGTGTCTCTACACTTAAAAGCTAGTTGCAAAACAACCATACACAGTACATTTGCATTTAATTTGTTCAACTAAATTAATAAAGGGCAAGCTTGTGACTTTGAGAAGCACATTCTCCCATTTGACTGAATTTATGCAAATTTCTTTAACAATACAGCAACAGTCACAATGCAATAGATTTGAAGAAATAAATTGGCATTTCTGGATATACGTTAGGGTCTCTTCCTTCTGGAATTACTGATGGTTACTTCGCAAAACAACACAAAGATAACACGACTCAGGAAGTCACTGCAAAGTCAAACGTAATCAGAACGCTTTGCTGGTATGTGGATTTTGTTGGTTCTCAGGTTCTATGCTAAGCTTAGCTAACTGGCTATAGAATAATAGTTGAGGGACAGATGTGTGGGTGTGGTATCAATCTTTTCTTCTAACTCTTGGCAGGAAAGCAATCAAGCATCCGACCCCAAATGTTGCACTTTGCCTTTAAAATACCAGTTTGTTGAGGAAATAGTTGGCCACGACTTGTGCATAAGCAAAACCGCAGATTGTGAGATCCCACATGCTGCAGGAATGGGGGTCAAATGCAAAGCTGTGATTATTAGCTTTCATGCTCATGCACACTGTCTTACAGCACAGAAACATCTGCATGATTAATGAGATGATTATATAACAGCAGAAACTGGAACACAACTAATGCTGACTGTATTACAAAATTAAAATGGTAAAAAAAAGACTCAATGTCATCAGGCCATTCAGATGAATGGTGATTTGTACAGGATTTACATGCCATCTATTACATTATACGACCTACAGTCCTAGGCGAGATTTCTCTTAAACTTTCATGTGAAATCACCTCAAATTGTAACGTTTTTTATTGTACATTGTTAATCAGTGGGTTTTGTCCTCTATCTGTTTTGCTTTGGTAAATTTAAAAGTTGAAACAGTGGTTTAGTACATTTGAAGTGAAGTAAATCTTTCTGGGGCATCTTGGGGTCGTGGCCCGACATAGATAAAACCCATCGGAGGGCTTACACCCCAGGGAAGATGCTGTGGGTATGCTGAAAGTAGACTTATCTGGGTGTAATTGAAATCTGTGCTATGTCTGTGTCCAATGAGAAAGGCTTTAGGTTTCAGAGATCCTGGGGCAGACACGCAAGTCCATAAATAAATGTATGAATGATCTCAAATCGCCACCACTGACTCAACAGTAAAGCAGATAAGAAAAAAACTGAGCCAGTTGATCAACTCCATGCAACTATTCTATATGTCTAGATGTATAAATTATTACCATTAGTCAGCGTCTTACAAGTAGGTTTTATATAAGACAGTCTAGGTGAGGGCTGGGCGATCCTGTTCCTGCAGAGCTACTACCCTGCATATCCTTTAGGATTCTCCTAGCTCAGGATTTTCCACACACTTGATTCTAATTATCAATTTATTATCAGGCAGCTGAAACTTGTCGAGGGCTTCATAACAAATTAATAATTAGAAACTTGCGTGTTTGAGCGGGGGGAGACTCCTAAAACATGCAGGGCGGTAGCTCTACAGGAGCAGGATTGGCAGGTTTTCCAAAGAAGCTGGCCAATGTTTCAATTCACAGGGTAATGGCGGTGTAAGTTGTGATGTCACAACTGTACACCTGCATACTATGATGATTTTCAGAAGCATGCTAAGCTATGACATGGGACCTTCTATATTGTTGCGATATTTTATGACCTTTTTTGTCTTATTTCATGTGAAGCACTTTAAGCTGAATCTCAATAATGTGTTTCACTGTTGCAACCTTGACTCGGGTCCAATACCCAAAAGCTCAGTGATTCCGACATTGAAAGAAATAGGATAATATTGCATCACCATTCGTCAAAACACGAAAATTACAGTCTCATCAGTGGCCAAAACTACGAACAGAATGATCTGTTTTCCCCAGTCTCGGCAGCAGCCTATTAAGCAATGTCATCACATTCGCTAATCCAAGTGTTTTGCGTCAGCGGTTTTAAGACGACCTCCTAAACTTAAACTTAGTGATGTGCAACACCAGTAGATGCGGCCTCATTAGGCGATCTCTGTTTCTCCCTAACCTGGCCCACTTGTTCATTTAAGCACTAATTATGAGTGAATACAAGCTGCCAGATTTAACTTTTCACTGCCGACTGTTACACTTTATGGAGATAAAGGCCTTTTGATTCATGGGAACCTCAATTAGTCAAGCAGAGATTAGAAGCAATTACAGAGCAGGAGCAGTGGTTTTAAAGCCAGTCACCTATCGGTTAATCATCCTGTAAAACAAAGGGCTTTGTAGTCAGCATGGATTACTTACATTTCCAAAACAGGGGTGTTATACCTGCTGCAGAGTTTCTTCTTAAAAATGTACAGTGGGTTTTAAAACAGTGCTGTTTGATCCAATCAAAGATCAACCAAACTCTTTGGCTTTGGAGATAATACAGAATATTCATGCATAGATATTATTGTAAGGATATTCATATAAATTGTGCTTTTTTAATCCCCTAAGACTGGTCTTCATCATATTTGGCACTTTTGTGAAAAAAAATGTTTTCTTTATCAGTGTTTTAAAATTAGCTACCAGATGTAAGCTTGATCAAATTGAACTTAAAGTCGTTTCCTACCCTTAGGGCGGAGCTTAAGTTTAATTATACAGGCTCTGGTATAAATCCTACAAGGTAATGATAGACACTTAAGCACATGTTTAAGTAAACAGGGGTTTTCTGAATGCTGAACGCTCAGCCTGAAGTGAGTTAACGCTCAAACGCTTCAGTCATGAGGTTCTTCCGCAGCAATCAAGGTATCGCCCCGCAGATCCAATTACTCTGACATTGATCTGTGGATGCATCAACCTGCACCCCCAGCTCAATAGACAGAAGATCAATCACGCTGATCGCGTATCTCCGGCGTCGCTGACAGCGAGAGGAAGGCAGGGGTTTCAGATGTGAGATTACACGAGCGAGAACGGTGAGGTGGTGGAGGTGAGCGGGAGACACGGCTTAGGGGCGGAAATTATGAGAACACACAGTCCTAAATAGGGAAGTGTTAAGGACATGAAGTGAGAAATTGGTGATAATGGAATCCAACTGAGTGAAATACATTGGCCAGTTACTAAAAACGGGTCTCCAGTATGCTTTTTTTTCAGCTCATATCCACTCTTTTGCATACCTCGCATTTAAACAAATATGACAACAAACAACTGTAACATCTCTGAAAAGAAACACTGCTATGTCTACTGATTGTTGTTGGCTAGTGAGGCCAAGTGTGGGACCACTGCATTTAAGTGACAGAACAAAAGAGGGTGACATTGGCAACCTCTTTACTAACAAAATATTGGTAATGTCCATTTCCTAGAGATCGAGGAGATATTTTCAAATGTCTTCAACCAAGAGATTATAACCTAAATGGAATCAACTTACATTGATATAAAACTAGGAAAAGCCACATCCACACATTTGAGAAAGATGGAATCAGCAAATGTTTCGCATTTCTTATTTTATACTTGAAGGGGTATTGCCCTGGCATAGAGTGAAATCGAAATAAGTCAAAAATTGTAGCTGCTGGCACTGATGCCTATGTTTATTTAACACAACATTTTACATAATTTAACTTAATAGTGTCTTTCATTACACCCATGGTGCATCTTAAGTGCCCCCTTGTTCTGATAAAATTGTCCGAATGCCCAATCTGAGGTAAGCCTGATCCCTGTTGCATCGACAGGGTTTCAAACATCAGGAAGTTCTGTAAAGCCACAGAAGACGTTATTCAACCATTGAGAGTATAAAACTGGTGGTGTACCCCTTTTAAATGATCAATAAGTTATCTAAATTGGTGCAGATTGATTTTCTGCTGAGCGACCAATCGATGAATTGACTCTTCACTCAGCTCTAAATATGTGTATATTCACCTTGATAAAAATCAGACCAGAAGAACATGGAGCAATGAGCCCCACAGGTTTCTGCTCCCTTACCTGGTTGAAGATCCATGGACGAAAGAATGTTGGTTAGATGGGTGACGGTGAAAATGGAAAGCGAATGGACGGATGGTCCTTGAAATGGAAATGGTTATGGAATGATTTCCGAGCTCCTGATGAACAGCATGATAAGAACACAGACATGACATGAAAAAAGCATGGAGACGCATGTGCAAATACAGTCACAGTTCATATCAGACATATCAGTGTCAGACACTCAGATTTACAAAATCAGCTCAACTGTCTGCAATAAGATGGGAACAGATAGCGGTGGGGGGTTTTTATCGTCCATTAAATATCATAAAACAGCATAGAAAACAGGAATTAAAAGGCTTTCATTCATGCAGATACATTTTTTTACATTGTCCTTGTATTACTGTACCCTGAAGTGTGTATTTGTACGTGTGAGTCAATCCGCAAATTGCACCACAGCATTAAAATACTTAAGTGATGTGATATCATACATTCCTTCAAAATCCAAATTTTGTTGAGAGACAAAACCATGTTAGTATGAATTGATGACATGGCAATGATGATGATGGTTTATGAAAACAAAAAGGAGGTAGACACAGTTTTGGAAAGTCTAAAAGTGCCGATAGGGATCAACACGAAAAACGAACAGAAATGGACACAGGCCTAGGCCCCAAACCAAAAGTCCTCCACTTCAAGACGGAAAAAAACTAGACATTACAAACATGTCAGACCACAAGACGTACAATACACACAGTCCAGGTTACCTGCCGCCCTCCCCTCACCCAGACAACACACCAACCCTCACACCCCGCCCGGCCCCCCAACACAACCCTACCTGCTTATTTTTGAGGTCAAGCGAGAGCTCATAGTCGGAGGAGGCGGAGTGTGAGCCGGCCCCGTTGCGTTGCACCCTCATGGGCGACGCTGTATGGTGGAGGCTGGCTCTCCTCCCTGCCCCACCTCCTTTAGCTCCTCCCCCTTCCTCCTCCTCCTCCTCCATCTCCTCCTCCTCCTCTCCCTGCTGTGCCGCCGCTTCGGCCTCATGTGGCTCGGCCTCTGCCTCCTCTCCTTCCTGCTTTGTGTTTGCCTCTCTGTCTTCTTCCGTTCCCGGCTTCTCTTGCTCCTGTGCGGCGTGCTCCGTCCCGCTAGGTGACGGGGCTTCGGTGGCGTCTCGTGCCGCTTCCTCGCTCGGAGACTCGACTCGGGGTTCCGGCTCTGGTTCGGGCTCAGGCTCAGGTTCAGGTTCAGGTTCAGGCTCAGGTTCGAGCTTAAGCTCAGGCTCAGGCTGCGGCTCCGATACAGGCTGCGGTTCAGGTTGGGGTTCCGGCTGAGGTTTGGCTTCGAGCCCGGGCTGCGGTTGAGTCTGCGGTTGAGACCCGGGCTCAGACTGGGGCCGTGGCTGTGCCGGTTCAGTCTGTGGCTGAGCCTCTTGCTGTTGGGGCCGCGGCTGTGACTGGGCCTCACTCTGCAGCTCCCCCTCTCCTCCCTTCCCTTCCTCCCCAAAAGTCGAGTCTGGAGAAAGGTCATCGCTGCAGAAAGGAGGAGAAAACGCAGAGTGAGGTTGCTGCTGCATCCGTGGTGAGCTCTGACCTCTTCTCCACGCTGCCTGGGTTAGTGGTAAGAAGTTGACCTTTTTTTTTTTTGTGTGTGAGCTCACTACCTCCGCTACCATCTGTGTGCAGGGCCAGTTCGCCTGTCTACCTGCTCTGTTCTGTCTGCCTCTCTTGTCTGTCTAGACACTTGACAGACAATGAAAAACCAAGAAAATATAAAGCACAGCGGACAAACCCACAGTGTACGAGATGAAATAAAAAAAAAATATTATAAACTGCAGCAAAACCTTCAAAGGAGGAAATGTGAAGAAACAAGAAAGTAGACAGCCGATAGTGACACACACACACACGCACACACACACACACACACATACACGGGGGACAGTCATGCAGCTAATACAATTGTCTCTATTCCTTTCAGATCCGTGTGTGTGCATAAGGTGTGAATGGCTGCATGTATTTGTTGTCGAGTGGGAGGAGTCGGTTTGTATGAGAAGTGAGGATCCGTATTGTTTTATCTCAATCAACATTGAGGCTGTTTTCGTTTCTCTCCCCCTTTCTTTTATAGATTATAGTCTTTTCTTCTGTCACGTCAGAAAGTGCTAGCCTTGAGTCAAATCTTCTTATCAGTCTACCATTCATCATGCATTAAATATGAGCCTGGCCCTGCAGTATACAGGCATTCTTCTGTCAAGCTTGTATCATTACCACTGACCAAAACGACACCTATAACAGAAATGCCTAAGGTACGACGGCATAAGTGTAATTGAATAAGCCGTTTGTGAAAGCTTGTTCTGTGGAGTCACTCGGTGTACCTACAAAACAAGAGGATCTCTGATCATTAAAAATCTTTTTGAGAAAGTATCTTCCAAATCATTTTGGGTGTTTCTGGGTGTTAGGCGAGTTCACCATGTTCAGAAGTGAACAGAATGTACGATTGAACAATAGAACGCCTTTTACAGAAGGTTCTCCTGCATGCTTTGTGCACTCAGTTTGTTGCAGTCCTCTACTTGGCCAGTAGATGCCGCCAGAAACTACACGCTGTACCTTCAAGTATACCGATGTCACTTTGACTTTACACTAGATGGCTTTATATGTGATAATAGCTAAACATGTTGTTACCAAGATTAAGAAAAGACTTTTTTATTGGATATTGACACGGTGATGAGACTGGAATCACTAAAATCAGGGACAATTAGGCTGGCATGCAGAGAGGAAAATTGCTGTGACGACAAACTTTTAGATAATGTGTGAATCTGTGTATTTGCGAAAAAAGTTGGTGACAAGTAAAAAAAAAAAAAAGGACAGTGGAAAAAGTGCAAGCCCATGCAATGTTTCTGTGTATTTGTGGCTAAAATTGTCCAGCACGAATTGTCTAGCACCCTTCCGCGTGTTTCCTTTTCTAGTTCAGAGTGTGTTTAAGTGGGAACACAACCTTCAATCTAGGGAGAGGAAAAAAAACCAAAAAGCCCCAAAGAGCGGATGGGATTTGTGCACTGAGAAATCCTCTCTTCCCGCCCCCCCTTCTCACTGTCACCGCACGTGGCGGCAGCGGAGGGCTCGGGGAGAAAAGTATCTTTAGCAGGTTAAAGCTGGGTCTGCAACTTCTAAAATAGAGCTCGTATGAGTGATGAATAATGAATGGAGATTTAAAGTCTGCCGCTTCTACACTCAGCTGCAGGTGAGCTTTTCTTTGCAAAAAATAGATCCGGAGAGTCCGTCTAACAGCGCCGCTTGCACTATTTGCACGCTCATTGTCATGAGCCTGTTATTTCCCTTTATTCGGGCACACTTGTTATGGTGACAACCAATAGGCTCCACTACATAACAATGGATAAGTGAACACAACAAAGTTGCCTGGATGATGGGATTATTAGCAAGTGCAGTAAATTAATCGTTATGTAAAATGAATAACACTGCACTATTTATGTGTGTGTGTGTGTGTGTGTGTGTGTGTGTGTGCGTGTTTGTGTGTGAGTATGAATGCTCTCATGTGCTCTGGGGTTATTGTAAATAACTTCATCGATGGCTTCCCTTCCCTCCTCTCTATAGGCATCCTCCTTCCCTTCATCCATTTTGTTAATCTTTCTGTTATCCTCTCTGTCCGACCAGCTCACACACACACACACATACACACACACAAACACACTCTCTCTCTCTCTCTCTCTTGCCTCCACCAGGTAAGGAGATTGAGGGTTTCTAGCAAAAGAACGTAGCCAGAATGCCTGAATTATGCATTAAATATTAACAAAAACAGTGTAATTACCTATAATTTCCATTTCTATATTGATAGATAGAACATTTAAAGAACAATAATAGCTTAAATTCTTGTGGGAGTATTGTTTGGAGCCAGCAGCGTCCGCAGTTCGTCGGACAGCGAGGACAACGACATCCGGGAGGAACGAACACAACACCGTCCTCACGCGGCGGTTTCCTATCCTCAGCGTGAACTCCCGTTGTCCGCGGGCCCACATTCATTAACCTTGATCGCGCTGCATTCCGCTGCGTCATCACCGCGGAGGTGAGGGGGACGTCGGGGCAGCGCGGCCGCCGGGTTCAAAGGGTCTATTCTCCCCGGTGGACTGCAGCCAAAGAGTTGCTGAAGAGGGCATTATGTGAGGGAAAACCACCTCAGCAGAAGTCATACCAGATGAGCTCCCCGAAGAGGCTGTTCCTCCGCTATTAAGAAAGTAGTTTTCTTTCCGTCTTAGACATGGATTTCCTGCATGTAAAAGTGTGATTTATATTGAAATCAGTGGAGCCGGCAAGCACTTTCTGCTCTATTTTCTGCCTCTCAAAATCATTTTTCATTTAAATCAAGCGGGAATCTGTTGCCTTGTCACTTACACTCGTCCTTCCTTATCTGTTTCTTATACCCCTCATAGAGAATTAATCAGCTCATCAGGCAGAACACAAGGGCAGACTGGAGAGCAGGAGCTACTGCATTAATGAGCATATTTCTTTCTCCTGATGCATGGAGGGGGGAATGTATGGGGTAGATTTGCTATCCGAGTGTATTAGAAATTCATCACAGTCTGCAAGCTGGAAAAACATGGCTTAGTGCCACATGAACAGCGGATTTCATATGGTGCAGGGGGAGCAGGGGGTACAGAGGGGGCGATGATGTCCGCTTGTAAGCGGAGTTCTTAAATAGTGGATCTACTTGCTTTCACAAATCCCTGAACCTGAGGAGTGAAGGGCAGAGGAAGCATTGTGCTCCACAGCGGCCAACCCGCCTCTCTCTCTCTCACACTGGTGAATATTTCCAAACAAGGCAAAAATCCCACATAACGGAGATAACTGCCCTGACAGTGAAGCTCAGAATCATTTTCATCCAGTTAATTTAAGAAGCTCTCACCCCTGATTTAATTAAAAAAAATGCACAATGTCAGCTTCAAGCAAATTAGATTAAAAAAAGCCTTTTTCTCACCAGGTCAACTTGAGCCAATTTACTTTACTGTTTGTGTATATAAGTTAATTCCCTCCTTTACTGTTTATCTGTGAACAGCTGATTTATTAACGGCACTCAAGGTCCATTTAGTTTGTGTGTTTCAAAATAAAATATACAATGTGTTGATGTGAGTGGTCTGGAATACTGTGGGAGATCATGTGTCTGTGTGTGTGTGTGTGTGTGTGTGACTGTGTGTCTCTTCTGCAAGAGGTGCTATGACTGTGGATATGAGATGTACCACATCTGGAATGGAGAGATGGGGAAGAAGGTGACAGAAGCACAGAGACAAAGCCCTGACATTGCATGTCAATGCATGACTGAAACGCTTAAAATGTCACACTGTAAAACACTGATTATTATATTATATGATATTATTATCCCCTAGGGACAAATCCAATGATTGCTGAGATATTGTGTTGCTAATGTCTTAAAATGACCTCAATGTATTATTACGGTATGTTATTATACAGTAGGCCTGCACAATTATTGCAAAAAAAAACAAGACTATTTGTTGTCGTGATCCAGCAGCATCTGTGTTTGTCCCTCGTCTTCCTGCCTTTCCTTTTGTTTCTCCCCAATGTGTGTGTGTGTGTGTGTGTGTGTCGGCTGAGGCGAGCAGCTTCCTGCAGCCCATATATGGGCATCTTCCTGATCATTAACTCGAGCCACGCACCTGCTCAGCAATCACACCTGCCTCCAATCCACTCATCCTCCCTGTGGTATATCTGCCCCGGATCTTCAGGTGCTTCTGTTTGGCTCATTAACTCAGAGACCTGGTCAGGTCTCAGTTTTCTGTGACTTTTCTTCCAAAGAGCTTTGTCTGCATTTATATTCTTTTAGAGTTTTGGTTTTTTTTTAACTCCAATATGACAAAGGTCCAGATTAAGCAGCTGTATGCGGAGGGGAAAACTGCAGTTTTTGGGGTTTTAAAGTAGCTGCAAACCAAAAAGTCACATTGCTGACAATTGCTGAACTAGTACTTTATTGTACTATATCCTACACTACAAGTATCATCCTCTCCCACTTGACCCTGTTCCTAATCCTGCAACAGTGTGATCTCCTCTTGTCTCAACATAATTTCCACAATAAACTAAAACATACCACAATTCCCTGTCAACATTGACATCACATTGTGTAACTGTAAACAGGAAGTTGTATCCATGGAGACTCGTGGTGTGCTCTAGGCTTGTGATTGGCTGAAATGTCATTTCTGTTAGGAGTGCTATCGCCACCTACTGCTTTGGCATGTGAATGACATCATTTGATGCAGATTGTGCAGCTTCCTAAAGTCTGGGAGGTTTTTATCACACCAGTGGTGTGGATGGGAAGTTTTTTTTTTTTTAACTGGGGACGATAAACACTCATGTTTGGATTAGAACTCAGTGTCTGCCAGTTTTTGGGTCCTCCAGCTTTGATCCTGTGATAATAACAGCTACATGGGAATTCGAATAAAGGCGCCCCAAATATAGACAAAAAATCCCACTGGAATAAGATATACATGACACATAAAGCCATACAGTATATCTCCTCTTCGAGTCTTTGTTTCCAATTTCCAAAGTCAAACAGAAACACACATCGAGCTAACCACACACATGAGGAACACTATATCTCCTATAAGAGGCATCCTCTTTCAGAGGAAAGGTACAGAGGAACCCATCCACATGCTTTCTGCATTGTCTGTCTCCTGAGAGCCAGCAGCATATTCACGGCTTGGTGTATAGGATCGCTAACAAATATAGACATGACATGTTTAAATCATGAGGGAGGCGCCAAAAGGGATCTGCTATTGTGCATGTATTAGAACAGACACCATTAAATAAAACAGGCTAGAGTGGATTGAACCCTCTTAGTGGGAAAAGTGTGAGGTAATAAAGTGACATTTTAAAGGTTAAATGAACAGAACTACACCATCCAGGACCATCCAGTCTCAAATAAGACGTGCCATGATGCATGGTTGGTGGTATCCTGGTCTTGCTTTCAGCTCGTCCCATGTGATCAATCTTGAGGTGATGGATTGGCTATGGAGATGCCAATCAATACCTTTGCTCCCCTGGTGCAGGACAACGTAGCTCATACATAGCACTACGTGTTGAGAGGGGAGAAAGAGAGAGAGAAAAGACCCGGGGTGAAAGAGACGCAGTTTATCATTCTGTGATTTTATATGTAATCCATTTATTCTGATTGGAGAAGACTGCTTTTCTGAAACTGGTCGACATAGATGTCAGAGAATCTGCCTCGAGCAGGTTCCCACACGTTTAGATAGGAAAAAAAGTTTGCTTTCATTTATTATGTTGAATTTTAAGATTGAATGTTGTTCCCCAGCTCGAAAAGCTTTAGAGACAAACTTCTATATGCATTTATACACATAAAGATGCATTCCCGCGCAAAGTCAGCGAAAACATCATTCCGGCGACGACAGAACGCAACGCATAAGAACTAGTTGTGCTTGTGAAATATGCAAGACAGGAATCCAGATTTAATCTCTTAAAAAAAGGCAGTTTCCCGGGGATGTGGGTGAATGGGAGATATAGAAAGAGAGAGCAGCAGTTGGAAACTGCATAGTATATATGAAATTGCATAGTAGATATTATGGCTGACATATAATATAAATGCACAGCCCAGGACTCATGCACGGGGCTTCAAGGATTCAAACAGACGGAGGGAATGGATGTCACACTGCAAACTGCTGAATACATAAAAAGTGAAAATGTTTTCTCTTTCGCCTCAATTAGTCCAATATTGATTTACTCATTCCACTTTTTTTGGCGTGAGTCTTGTTTGGACTAATTGTGCTCAAAAAAAGATATTTTTACTTGTTAGGGTTTCAGTTTTTGCAAATACGTGCCTCTTTGAAGGCTCTTTTCTGGTAATATCATTTTTTCCCCCCAATTAATGAATAGTTCAGCACTCATTTGTCCTTTCTTGTTGATAATGAGATCAGTGCCATTTATCTAGTATGGGTCATGTGACTCGTTTCCACGTACAGCACAGACTTGGTGGATCTATAAAAGCTCAGGCCTCCTATCCTGGAAATTAGATTTTACATTGCGCTTGCAAATATTGTTCGACTTTTGGCTACTAACGTACTTACTTGGGTGCTTTAAGTGCACAGGCTAACGTTAATCATGCCCTGGAGTTCACAGATATATATAAAGAATGCAAAAATAAAATATTAACTAGGCAGCAAAGCACATTTGCTAATGGAAATGAACTGTACGTGTGTTCTAAGACACATTTGCAGATGTAGCGACACCTCCTCCGTGTAGTGACACCTCCTCTGTGTCGGTTGCCCTCCAGCGGCAAGACATTCATTTAGCTCTGTGCAAAAATTGAAATCGTGGAAGGCACACGCCGTCATGGTTGCCGTTTGTACACGCTTCCTGCTCCCGACGCCAGATACAGTTTGTCCTCTGTGCAAAGCCTGTTTCAGGATCTCGTTGTCTCCTCTCATGCTTATTTTCCCCGCTTCTTGTTCACATCTTGTTACACATGTAAGCATCACGACGCTATTTTTATAGCTCGTGGCATAAAAAAAAAGAAAGGAAAAAAAAAATAAACGCCTCTTTTTTTTTTATGGGCGCCTAACATAGAGGCAGAAAGAAAGGGTGCGTTCAAGAACAACAATGCCCGGGGAAAGGCTTCAGCTGCTGCTTTGCCTCGTCGCGAGCGAAACAAACAATTGAGCCGTCGCCCCCATCCGGAGGATTTCACAAGCTAATTGCCTATTATGTGGTCCGTCAGGGGGAAATAAAATGTCTCCCTTATTTGGCTCACTTCCTTTTACATATATATATTTATATATGTGTACATGTATCCTCAGGCAGTCTCCATTAAGCAACACAGTCCCATTCAACGCGCACAGTGCAAGGATCAAATGACAAAAGCTCTATGATTAGCGTATTGATTTTATTGCTACAGTGGGCTTAGTGCGGTTAATGCCTCGAAGAAAAAGGTGATACACAAGCTGTAATTACTGAGGACACTTCTCACTGAGCTTCGGTGGGTTTTAAAAAAGTAGGCTATGTTTGTTTTAAGATGCAAAAAAAAGGAGGATTACAAAGAGGAACAGGATCATACTGAAGCCTAGAATAAATCCGTCTCTTTACTATATATCATCTTCTATGACTTGCGGTGCTTGAGTGACATGCACTGATATAGTTTGTTTTATAATACCTGTTGTGCTGGTTCCTGTCTCTGCTGTGTTCATGTATTGTGGGCAAAGGGCTAAAATGATATTATAAATGCCAGGTCAGGTAATGATCAAATTATAACCGAGTTATATGTTAACCGCATGTCCGAGGAGGTTCTAATAGAGATGTGAAAATGAAATAAAACAATTTAAAACATAATTGTCATAGGAAATGAATGTTGCTCTGGGTTTCTGCAGTATGAACCGGCACCTTCTAATTATGACTGATGGGAATCTGTGTACTAATTGAAATCAAAACCCAGTGGTTGCTTATAATGACAGGCCACGTCAGTCAAGTCTATCAAACCACAACCATGATGATGACTGCACAGCTAAATTCCTAATAAACTGTACCTAATGATGTTATGATGAATATTAATATTGAGAAACACTTTTTCTGACACCTCTTGCTTAAAACCAAAAAAGTCAGAAGGATCCTGAGTCTGTGTTCATATTGAAAATCAACACCAAGCACGCTTTTGTCCTTGTGCTCAGGGCTTAAACAAAGTTTTGAAGGCATTTTCCACCAAAATTTCCATATAAAGTACTAACCAAAAATGAATTTTTTCTTTTATTTTACTTATTTGACAAGGATAAATGCATGATACTTGGCAAAGTACAAAATATCCAGGTGAACAGAAGTGAAATCGTGCTACTTCTGTTTACCACCCCAACACAGGACATCAGCCAGGGGCCAGCTGTAAATAATGCAAACATATTCCAGCAGCCGAGTCCCAGAGAATGAATACAGGGAAAGATTATATGTCCCCTTTAAAGGTTTAGTTCTATATTTCTCTCCTGAAGTGACTTTCATTACTCATGCACTTATTAAATGGGAGAGGACAAGCCACCCACTGCACCCACCGTGATCTGGATCCTCCCGGGAGCTGCTGCTTCATATCTTGTGGGAGGCCGTGCTCAGATATTACACTTTCAAATGTAATGAAATTTCACTCAGAATTAGCTTTTTTTTTTCTGAGGCGCCTAAACAAGACTTTTTTCCCCCCTTGTTATATATGTGAAATAAAAGTCTCCAAAAACTCAATCAAAGTCAAAGTAAAAATACTTATAAAAATGGAAGGGTATCACATTATTGCAGCATCTGTTTGTTTAAAGTTGTAAAGACAAACCAGATATGGACAGGGTCATCAACCTGGACCAGAGGGATGGTGGATAAACAGAAAGTAAATCTGCTCACTCTTGGAAAAGGTAGATTGTAAGGAGAAGAGCTGGAAAGTGTGGGGGGGGGGTTGATAGACAGACAAGCAGATGAATCGGGAACACCATACGGGCCGGTTGACAGAAAATAAATACCCATATACCGATTCTACAAATGCAAAATGGCAGACGGAGCCGTCAGACCATCCAGGGGAATCGGGAGGCAGTTGCTGACAAGGACATAAATCCAGACTTTCATTACATCCTGGAGGAATGGGGTGGTGGTGGTGGGGGATAAGCGGCCATTCCGTCTGGAAGTTGCTCGCTCACTCTGATGTCGTAGGACGGGACAGCGAGAGGATGAAAGCCTCATGCGGCTGTCAAAGACACTCAGACCATTATCCATACACCCAGTAGCACAGTGACGAGCGGATATAGCTGAAAAATGACATTATTACCTTAACGGGGTGGTATCATTTTCCGTGCCATTTGTTTATCTAGGATTACAGCTAAAATGTAAGTCAAACTTGAGGGTGGGGTGTACAATTGGCTAAAAGGACAAACCCTTTACATTTGGGGCCAAACTTGCACAGTGACTTCCAAATCCCAAAGAGGAGCTACTTGCCATTTTGTCACTGAAAGGACATACAAACTAACTCCTTCATGCTAGCAATAGTGGGTCAATGCAGATGATTGTGTTGCCTTGTATTGTGTAAGCGGTACAATTCCTTCCTGGGTTTTATTGGCCTTCCACATCAAGCTTTGTGCAGGAAGGTGTTGAACATAAAAAGTCTCCATGGATGTCTAAGCCCAATCTATGACTACTTTCAATTCAAGCTGCAGCACCAGGAGCTGCGCTACGTTCAAAGCATGCATCCATAAGCCGATCTGCAGGGATAATGGTCTTGACGCTCGTTACGTTGAACGAGTTCAGGGCATTGCATCAGAAATTCTTCGGAAATTCCCGTTCGGATGTAATCCAGGGGATCCGCTAACATGAAGGGCAAAGGCACCTCCTCTTAAGAGGGGAAGCATCCAAAAGGTCTCCTCGCTAAGAAGTGCCCGTCGGCCCTTTTCGGATCAACCTGTGTATCCGCCGTCTCTCGCATGTAAACCATGAAGGCATGAAGGAGTTCAGATCCCACCGTGACAGTATCTGGCTGATTTGAGACTTGCCACCAGCTGCTTCGCCCCCCTCATTATGAGAAACAAGCATCCTCCTCCCATGTTTTATCACTGGAAAACATGAATCTTTGACTGGTCCAGCCTCTGATGTTGAATCATATAAAAAGCAGATCTGAGGTGTAAAATGTTGCTGTAGGACACACACAGATCACATCAGATTTAAAGAGACATCAGAAAAGAAATGCTTTATGTAAGACACTAGGGAGAAGCTGATGGAACCATTAAAGTCCTAGTGGAGGTTGTAGGTACGTTTTAACATTGGAAGGATTGACCTATTAGCTTGAATAAGGACAAAAGAGAATATATAGAGACTACTATATGATTACTTTCTTATACCTTTTTAGGATTAATGAGTGAGTTTGTAGCATTCACAAAAAAAAAAGGAAACCCAATTCTTCATGTAACAGATACTATGTTGTAGAAGAGAAATAATTGCAAGGGATTTAAGCAGCGCTTGAAATTGGGGAAAAAAAAAAAAACATCAATCCTCTCAATGCTCCTTCTACCGATTGCAAATCACCTACAACAACCTTAAAGGCACACTGATGATCACACACACACGGACACACACACACACACAGACACACACACACACACACAGTGTTCTTATCAAAGGAAGTATACATAAGACTGGCAGGATGAAATGTATCCTGCACCATACAGACTGCTTGATCCATGTTTGAGGAAGAGATAAAGGGACAAGACTCTGCTGCACATTTGGCATCTGATAAAACACATTATAAGCTCTTCGGTGTGTATTACACCAGAGTGGGCTTTGACGCTTCGTAATCGCACGCAAACACGCAAACACACACACACACAGGCTCAGCCCAGCATAGCCAGATACTTAATGCAGCCAAACACAGCTTGGGCTCAGAGCTTGTCAAACTATAATGCAGGAGGGACCGTGAGACCAGACATGCACGCATAACTGATTACAAGTTCTTCATTGTGTTCTACTATTAGTGCACACACACACGCTCTATTTATGACTGCATCCATTAATTTAAATCCAACACATTCAAATCGAAATGCAGCTTTATGATGAAACAAGTTGCTGGTTTTAGCTTCATAGTATTTAACATAGAATGAAATATAAGAACAAGAAGGTATTATTCTTTTACAAATATAGTAGAAAAAGACAATTCTGCTTAACAAAATGGTTGATGAGAGATAGAATGCAAATGCATCATATGGTCTTCTATCAATAAAATTCTTCCTGTCCACTTTAAATGGCTCAAACAAACAAACCAATCCTGTTGATTTTTTAAGGAGAGGACGGCCTCCAGATGATGTCTACAGGATGAAAATATTTACTTACTTATTTATTTCTTCTCCTTCAGGGTTTTTTTGTCACCAGTGCTTGGTGCTACAATAAAAGGGGAACAAAAAAAAATTGAGAGAGGAGTTTGTTTATTGTAACAACTGAGCCGGAGCAGGAGATGCATGACGCGGCGTCAGGAGCACAATTCACTCTTTGGCACGTTCTCCATTATCTATCACACACACACACACACACACACACACACACACACACACACACACACACACACACACACACACACAGATACACACTCATATACTCCAGATCAGGCTCTCCTCATCAGTGAAATTGCTTTTTGAGGGAAGGATAAAAATTCTGACTGTTTATTCTAGGGTGTGTGTGAGGGGGAATAAAAAAAAGTTAAGCCAGGTGGTGGCTGTTCCCATTGGCTCCAAGTGGTTTGGGATGCTATCCCATCACTCCGCTGATAAGGTTTTCCTTGTCCAGGCTTGTGCAGACCTTCAGGTTTTAATCTTTCCCCTGACATTGATCCTCGTTGGAGGTGATTCGGAAACGCCGCTGGGCAACCGGACTTGGCCGGTGACATGAAAGCAGGTCTTTCTGGGAATGGGCTTAGCGTGCTACTGTAGAGACAGAAACTAATGGCGCGTTTTATGGATACCAAATGGGGTAAGAGAGGGAGCGGTATCAAAAGAGAAGGACATCTTGTCCGCAACAGTAGCTCAATAACAAGTTTCACTTCACCTGCGTAGCAATGTCCTTAACATTTAAGAGATCAAAACTTAGTTCTGCAAGGAGACGCCGTATTAACTGTGAGCGATCACGAGCCACTGATATTAAATCTTCTATAGGACTCTTTCTCTTTCTTTTCGTTCAAGCAGCTTAACCTAGAGTTTCCCTATGGTTCCATAGGGTATAAAGTGGATTCTTTCACATATGTAGACTTATTTTGGCTGCCCCTCACTTTTAGGAAACATATACACTGCAGAGATGACTCATGAGGGTGATTTGGAGTTACTGTAGATTTAATAGATAAATTGTGCATTGGGTAAGATGTGGAAATACATTGAGACAAGGAGAGATATGCAAATACAGTTATTGTAAGACAAATGTTACAATTTTTGTTGGAAATTTGGACGTCGATCTACACATCAGTTTTTGAAATTGCGTTGACAGGCCAAGTAAAACCTGGCGTAAATCCAACAGAGCTTTAAGTTGTAACTAAAGCGCTGGGAAGCAACATGAGGTGGAGCGTTGTGATATGGAGCTTTACACTGGAAGTGCAGGATAGCACTGTGATTATTTTACAGTAAAATAATTTCATAAAGAAGGCAGACAGGAAGTCATTGGAGAGAGAAAGGCCATGACTCGAACCGGGGTCAGCTTAAGGAAAAAGGCTCTATATGGCAAGTGCTCTACCCCTACACCACCACAGCAAGCCAGGAACTTTAAACTTTTGTATGATGATGATGTAAAAGATGTATTCTCATGCCAACCAGATGAAGATTCTAAACTTCATTTTGTAGCCTAACCTCACTCCCAGCCTCCCCCCCCTTCATTGTCCCATTTGCTCACGACAGCGGAGGCGATGCACCCTGTCAGCAGTTTTTCACGTCCCCCCTCCACCTCTGCCTCCCTACTTCCTTGTTGATCTACAGTCGTCAGGTTTGCCCAGTGGGCTGTCAGGTCAAGGACTCTACCCGGTGATGTACGCTGACAGCGTCCCCCCACGCCCCCAGACTCCTAACGTCCCCTCCCGCGCAGTGGTCTGAGGCAGGTGTGCAGAATAAATGAAGCACATTTCCATTTTTTTCCCCCTCCTTTTTTCAATCTTGAAGATATACGTTTGTCGCGCTTGCCTGTGGCGTGATGTGGCAGCTCTGAAACACAGGCATCAGTATTTTGACACGAGCTGGCAAACTCAACCCTAATTTAAGCAAGAAACCTCAGGGTTTTATGCTGTTTTATATCGGAGGCACCCAGCTTCCACGATTGCCTAACGATATTATTATTTTATGAAATACAATATCAGCAGTCATCTATCATCTCTGATGAGATGCAGCTGAATCCCCGGGGTTCAGCTCGGCAGGTGATTGATTGTTCAATCGCCCGCTGAGCTCGGCTGTAGTTCATTGGACGAGCGTGTTATGATGTGACGGGGGGAAAGTCTGCGTCTGAGAATTTGTCTGATACATGATTCATAAGTTAGAGGTTTTTGTCGATCGGGGCGTAACCACGACTGCAGCCCCAATTCGGGAAAATGTGTCTGTCAAAAGTAATGTTCCCAAAAAAATCTGTCTTTTAACTGCTCACATGCATTTTAGGAGGCGAAATGTGACAGGGAGCGTTACCATGTGCAACCGTCAACATGTGGCTAGCAGTGCCAGGTAACTCCACCTCTACCTGACCCCTAAATTCTGCTGCTGGCCGAAGCCCTGTGCTGCCTTCTGTACAGGGAATGCGTGCCAAATTCAGAAAACCAAGGTCATCTTTAGCGGTAAAATGTATCCCGTAAATAGAAATTGATGGAGAGGGTGGAGCACGTAATACCTCCACTAACCTTCCCCGGGTTAAACTCCCAATCCCAAAAGGTTATTCAACAATGAGAACAGCCACATCGGCGTTAAGTGATTCACGCATGATAAAGATACGGATGATTTGTACTTAAAAGGTCAGATAGAGCCTCATATTTCCAGGGTTTAGTACCTGCCGTGGAACGAAGCAGACTGTTAATTTTTCTCTCCATTTGAACCCACAAGCGATTTACAGCTCACCCTCGGCCACCTCTCCAGCTAATGGGTACGGCAGTTAAAGGTACCAGATGCCTGCTTTTGACGGGGGGGGGGCGTGGGTCCAACGTGTTTTTTTCGCCGTTACACGCCGACCGACGAACGGGAAGGTCGCCGAGCTGCGATGTTAAGCCGCGTTCATTGACTTGTTATGGACACCCTTCGTGCTTAAAGTAAGAGGAGCAATAGGTGGCTCGGAAGGTGAACATATGGGCAGGCAGCCAAAGCGAAAAAAAAAGAAAAAAGGTCAGGACAAAATGTGCAGCCGGCGTGTGGAGACGAGATGACGGCCGTTCCTCCTCCTCCTCAGCACCCCCTGCTGCTCAGAGGGGAGGGGTTCTGTCCGGTTGTGGAGAACAGAAACACTGACGTTCCCGGACGTTAGGCGCTTTCTTTCTTTTCTTTTCTTTTTTTTTTTCCCTCCTCTACTGCTCACGCATCCACAAACACTCACCTACACACGGGGGACATTTTATGCAGCAGTGAGGTATTGACTGGCCTGCAGAATGGGTCTGAGGTTTTATTCCAAGTACTAATAAAAACAGCAGACGGCAAAAACTGAGCTGGATAAAGTATATGTATATGCGTTCACTTGCATGTGAGAGAAACAGAAATCGGGTCAATGAGCGCATATATATATATCACACATCTTTATCGTTGTAGCTGTTCTCCAAGTTATTATCTGAAATCTCATGAAGCAGGTTGTAGCCGGGGAACGTCATTTGTCTCAGCCGTTCAGATCTGTATTCAGGCTGAGAACAAAAGAGGGCTCCGTTATGGAGAGAGAGAACGTCGGCCCGTAATGACACCTCATTTTTCTCTGGGAAAATGGAAAGCATTACTAGGGAAAACTGCGTATATTGTTTCATTCCTTGCTGTGATTCTGCGTCGCTCTGAATGGTTATTACTGCATAATAAGGCTTTCTGCGGCACTTTTTTCGGCGGATTGGGGGCCTCCAGGGATAAGTCAGATGGTTCCTACAAAAAAACAAATAAAAAAAATCCAAAACCGTTGTTTTAACTTGGTGCAGTGAGGACCATAAAATATCCGGAATCCTAATACAGTCAGAAAAAGCAGAATGCATAAGGCTTTTTTATGTATTGTGCTGCTGTCTATTGTTGCAGAAAAATAACATCACAGCAAAAATCCCAATTATTTATGAATTATATAATAAAGAGCTACTTTAAAAATAAATTGGAATAGGTAATATGGTTCAAGCCTTAACCTAAACCTAAACCTTTTAATTTCTTTTAGACCCACCATGAAGCCAGGTAAAAAAAACTCTCTACAACACCAGTATGCATTCAGCATTGCATTCTGAGGTAAATGTGTGATTGCATCACTTTACCATCATCAGAGAGCATTTTCTTGACAAAGAAAGAGTCACATTATACAAGAGTTTCGACCCTGAGTTTATTCTCTTAATGAGTAGACTGATTTTGATAAGAAGTACAATCAGTGGAATGCCCCCTTTTTTTTAATTATTATTATACTACTACATTGCTACACATATGTGGTTTCATTCTGCTTTTCACAGCACTTTGTATGTGTAAGAAGATCCAAAGCCCTGACACGTATACTGAGTCTGAAACCTGAAAGACTGCTGATCCTGAGACCCACACACACACACTTCACAAACAGAGATGCTGCAGCAAAGTCATCAGAACGTTGCGCTTTTTATTAAATCTCCTCTGTAATAATGCCCTCTGCCTGCGTTGCTCACAATGCTGAGATAAGCTGCAGAACGGAGGGAGGGGGGAAGAGGAGGAGAAACTCGGATCTGAACATTATATGCTCACCGCTGTTCTCCTGAAGACACGGGGGTGATGGCGAGAGGTGATGTGACACTGCTGCGCAGCGGAGCGTCACCGTGTTCCCCTTTCTTATTTCAAGCAGTATGCCTCATCTCATCAAGGTCTGCAGTACATTAAAAGAACAAAACAGCAGTGGATGCCTGCTATCACGCAACTGAGGGGACCTGGTGTCCCAGTCCTGCATAAAGCGGGCCTTCGGGTTGGAAACAAATTAGGCGCTGCGTCACTTTAATAAGAAATTACTCCGAGCGCCTCGCATGCTTTTTAAGCTTCTTTCATTCATGCGCGAGGGCCGCTGAACGATGATTTCACTTTCGGCCCGGATTCAGCTCAAAATCCCATAGGATGTGTGTAAAAGGGAACAAAAAAACAACAGCAGCAGCTGAAAGGCCGAGGAAAAATGACACGGAGCGCTGCGCTGATTGGCTGAGAGGCAAATAATTTGAGCCAATGGGAAGACGACAACAAGACAGACGGAGAGAAGAGTGGAGAAAAAAAAAAAAACACAAGGCTTGCTGATCCCTGGATGGAAAGAATAAAAAGCCCGTCCGCATCTACTCAAACCTCCGTAGCGTTTAACACACGCTCTCCAGATGTGCCGTGCCCTCTGTTCCCATGACAACAGGACGGGATGACAAGGTCACTCTCTCCAGCTGAGGCCGCATCACGCGGCAGACGGAGGCGGGGGGTTGACGAGGGCTCAAAATTGATTATCAGGTTGAGGAGGTGGAAGAAATTTGGCCGAGTGTGACTGAGGGGTGGCACGTGTGTGAAATTGAATTTGCGGCCGCACGGGCGGGACGAACGCCAGGCGTCTGCTCGCTGCAGTATCTTAAGAAAAACATTTATAGACACTTTTTTCTGAAATCCCAACCAAAAAAATTGGTCAATCATCTTATATCTACTCCCCCCTCTGTTTGCCCCAGTGCATCATGGCCCCTGTAGTCCTGCTAGTTTGCCCACAGCAGGAGCCTCGATTTGTTTCTGCCAACGCACAAAGTGACAAAGCATTTCCAGCTGTGTCCTTACTCATCCCATGTCACCTCCACATTTGGCGGACAGCGTGATTCCGCTAATTAGCGCGCTTTATTATTAATTCCCGTTGATTAATTAAGGGAAAAAGGTGTCTTGGCAAGATGACACAGCTGTCTGCTTGCGCCATAACCAGAGGTGAATTAATTTTCCTGCGGAAACGCCATAATTCTCCCCACTGTTGATGTTTCAAGGTGTCAGCTCCATCCTAAGCACCCGCAGCATTTATCTATGGCGCGTTTTATTACTGTTTTTGATCAAGGGCGTTTTGAGGAACAAATAAAAAATTATGATCTGGCAACGACCCAAATGTGTTGTGCTTGTTTTTTTCTTAAATATATTTCTCTGAAGCCATATGCTCCATCAAGTGCATTCTGTGATCCTTCCGTACCTTTATTACCCCTAAAAGTGAAGGTTAATGACTTTTAATTAAACCGGGAGTTCAAAAGTGCGAAGGCCACTAATTGGCTTGATTCTTTTTTTTTTTTTTTAACGAAAGGGTAAACTGCCCAGCAACAAAAATAAACCAAGCCAAAATAAATAAAAAAAATAAATAAATAATGAATCTAATATGATTGTCTTGTGTTTATCAAGATGAAACTTATTCTCTACACGTGACAGGCAATTTCCTCTCTGACAAGGTAAATCATTATGACAGATTGTGTGAGCTAATTAGCATAGCGTACCTCATTAAGGTGTTGATGCATGCATGTGTGTGTGTGTGTGTGCAGGTAATTTGTCAGGTGCACAGCGGGGGGGGGGAATGAAGGGGATTTCAGATGGTGAGCAGGATGTCAGTCTTTTCCTTGTGCAGAGCTGCAGGTAGGGGGGAGCGAGGGACAGGCTGTTTTGGCAGCTGAATCGCTGAAAGACTCGAGTATTGTGCCAAAAAAATTATAAAAAAACATGCTTTCACCTGCGAAGCTGACTGGCCACTTTATATTTAACTCAGCGACCGAAAAAGTGCGTGCGTTTATCCTGTCAACGCTGCCAATGGATGACTCTGCAACGATCTAGCCTGAGCCGCGTAGCGGGAGCGTTGCGACTTTATGTTTGTGCACGTTTGTGTTCGTGTAGCGAAGCCAAAACTCAAACTGCGACTGCACGGACCGATCACAAACACGCTCATTTATCTTTATTGCCTGTTGCAGGTAGCAGTATTAAAACGCAGCTGCCTTGTTTTACTACGTCGATGACACAGTTTGTCATTCAGACGGTCGACAAAACAACCGACACGTTCTCGAAAGGTGTTCATGACCTAATTCAAGAAGTTTGAAATCCTCTTTCACGACATTGAACACAGCTGCTTGTATTTTGCACTATATTACACCTCATATCTACCAGTAGCCTCTCAAAAAAGCACAAAATTCTAATGTTCACCCATTAATGTGACAGATTTAATGATGAAACTCTATAAGGGGTAATTCTACCTGGATTCGCCTAACAACTGCACCCCATTAGGAGTTAGTGTGTCCATAATATTCAGCATATTCAGCTGGTGTTGCAGATATGAGCCTGTCGTAGCGGCTGTTTCTGCTGTATCAGGCTCGATCAGCACCGTGTATTGCACCAGTGACCTTATATGTCCTAAGTGACAACTCTAACCGACCCGCGCCAACGCTTTATTGGCTGTTTTATGGGACGAGATGGCTGAGAGAGCAGCCGCGCTCTCGCTGATTCGTCGGCATCGACCGTGCTTCACGCCGCTTTCCGGCCGCGTCGCGCTCGCTCGCTCCATTCCTCACATACTGTACACATCAGTTTTTGACTTTAAAACACTGCAGTAGTCACACAACCAAATGAGGAAAAAAAAGGAAGAGTGTTTCTGAGGCGGTGAGCAAACCTCACACAGTGGCAACAAAATGCAACCATGAATTATCCATATACCGATTGTGGGTATGTGGGTATTTTTTTTCCTTTTGCAAAAATTGGACTCAAGCCGATTGACTATGCATCATTTGTTACTTGAAATTGGTGCTGGTCCAATTTAGAGATTTCATGAAAATGTATGCTAGGGAACCTTGTAGATTTACATAAATTACATCAACAGGGCCATTTGTCGTGAGCTAATTTGTAGTCGGCTAATCTGTGGTCAGCTAATTCCCTCTTATGCACCTGGAGGTCTCTTGTACACACACACACACACACACACAGGAGTGATTTGAGAAGGAGTCATTCTACCTGCCGGCTTGTCCGCCAGGCATCCTCCCGAGTGTCATTATTTATAGCTTTTCTGCCATTCTTTCCTGCAAAGAATATTCTACTAATAACGCTCCCCCCCCTCCATCCAATGGGTTTTCTGGGGCCCCGCGTGTTGACTGCAGCATATTCTCCGTTTTTGCTGCAAAGCAGAAAGTTCAAGTTAGCGTCCCCTATGGATCTAGGAGAAAAAAAGCCGGTGCACTTTTAGCCCACTGCAGCACAGGACGGCTCCGGCTGCTAATTGAGAGGCTACAGTATGGCCGTCCTGCACAGTCAGCCCCTTTCCGTGAAGGATTATCCACCTGACTTGACGACCCCTTGAATACAAATCTAAACCCTCCGGTGCCTCCTTGAAGCCCCGTAAGAGCGACCAGACCATCGGGGTTGAGTTTCCCCACCTCCGCTGGGTCCTCGTTATATGTAACAGTTAAAAAATCCGCACTTCTCTCTCTCTCTCTCTCTCTCTCTCTCGGCTTCCTACTTTCCTGCTGATTTAAATGCACACTGAGGATATTACTTGTTTCGGTGCCTATTGACGAATCAGCTCAGGCACGGCTTCAAATTGGTACGGCGCCTTCTTGTAGAAGCTCATCGTGCACTTTTATTTATTTTATTTTTCCCCAGCGGACCCGTCCCAGCACGGGCGCTTGAGTTACTCTCGGTAGAAAGAGTGATGCAAATTAAATATCAACGATTGCACTTTGTCTGTCAGGCGCAGCGTGTGAAAAAAGGCCTCGTTACAACGGCGAGCGGAGGCAGCACACGAGGAGGAGATGAACAGTCCGTTTTTATATATTAATCAGGCCTTGTTTGGCGGTAAGAGGAACACCTCAATCATTCAAGACAACACAGAGGCTCTCGCAGACGGTTGCAGGGTTGATATAAAAGTGGCGTCACTCTTTCATGTGTCTGGCCAGCCTATGCTGCTCTGGTGTTGTGTGTTTCACTGGAGTTCATGTAGATTATCTACAGTATGCCGCGTGTGCCACATCGACACACTGCCGCAATCACGCACACACACACACACACACACACACATAGACAGGGAGCTATGTTCTGATCACTGCCAAGCCAAAGCATGCAACATGATAAGAACTGTATTTTTTTTCACATGAACACAGATGTATTACATGTGTCAACAAGACGTCTCACCAGTTTCCAGCATGGGGGGGAGGGAAGGGAGGGGAAGACCCTACAGTACATCAATGCATTATGGCAGGTTTTTTTAACATTGCATTATTACACTCTTGTTACATGGTAATACTCATACATGACTCATTTGGAACTTAACATGACCACAGTGAGAGAGACAAGCCCGATGAAGCGGACATGAGTGGCGGGCGGATGCGATGGCGCGTGGGCGCGACGTGGAGGTATGCCGATGCCATGTGTTGGTGATGCCGAGTGGGTGATGGCCAACGAATCACTGACAACAATGCGTAAATACAGAAATCAACAACAACAGAATACAGCATTTTTTTTTCGGAAAAGGAGACGCGACACGAACAGAAACGGAAAAAAACAAACGAAAAAACAACAAAAAAGGACAAAACCACAAGCCGTTTTTTTTCCTGTCTCAGCCCCAGAGAGTCCTGCTTTGAAGTGGTTTGCTTCAGACATCAAGGGAGGGGGGTGGGTAGGGGGGGGGTCGACAAGTTAGCAAAGACCTTTCCGATTGGCCACTTTGCTCATGCCTTTAGGCTAATAGTCCCTAAGCCCAAAGCAATCACAGAACACAACAGCTTCTATCAAGCTAAGTTCAAGCTGCTGAACTCGGATCGATTCTTGTCTTTTTTTTTTTCTTTATTATGTCTAACTTTCCAATTTCCCTTCCGGCTTTGATCTCGTTGAAGTCGCTCTAGTTCCGCCTCTGGAATCTCTACTTATATCTAATGAAGGCACAAAGTGATTTTGGTGACAGCCAACAATGTTAAGAGACTTTTTTGGGGTTTGTCTGCAGCCCGTCTGTCGATGTATCTGATAAACGGCTTTAGGAAGCTTTATTCTCAGTTCGTTAAAGTGGCGAACAAAGCCAACAATGGGAATTATCGGAACAGCTCCGCATCGCTGCCCCTCGGCCTATCCATGTGGCTGATTTAAAGCAACACGCGCCTCCCGGGCTTTAAAATTGTAGTTTTGTCCGCGCTTGTTGGTCTGCAACCTTCTGCCGTTTATTGTGTCCAGCACCCCGGGAGGGGCTGTGATTCGCCATCAATACGGCCGTTGCTTAAATTCACTGCCAAGCTCAGACAATGCGGCAAAGCTTTCCCCGCGAAAAAAAACAAACATGCAGCTCACACAGCAAACAAACCGTTTTTGGGGCGGATGGCTTGATTGCTATTGATGCGCCCTGACCAGATGAGTGCAACAATTTCCAGGAAACTGGTGGCAAATCTTGGGTAAACAAAAGCAGAAGGCGGAGAAATTGATGTGCTCTCAATTCCCCTTTTGGCAAGATAATACCTTTTTTTTGTGCTTATCAAAATGTATTTTTTGTACTTATTTAATGTTGACTATAAGTCGCATCAAAAGTGCCTATTTCGGAATTCATATACAAGTATTTGTACAGGCAGCAACAGCTCCATCCCTGTCACATGCTACTCTGACATAAACAAAGATAACAGCATCATACTTCCGCTTTTTGCGTGATAAAATCAGTGTCATTTTTTCTCTTTCCAATTGTTCAGCTATCACACAGACAGTCCTGCTAAGGACTTGACCACCGTCCAGGAAAATGGGATCTTGTCAAGATTTGTTTGGTGATATTACTGTGGTGCTCCAATGGATTTTATCACCGTCGTCTGACAAAAAAAAAATAACAAATCCACGCTCCGTGCATCTTAGATTCACTCAGGAAATAATGCTGCAGCCACAACGAGACTTTAGTTTTTAAACTGACGGAAGCCTCTCTGTCAATGGGGCTATTTTAAGAGTGTGGGGGTCTCTCCCTCTCGTTGGAAAAAGCAAAACCTGAAGCATTCACAACCACTTCAACTTAGTTAACGCTGCTGGGGTAGTTGTGTTGTCTAAAGTGGCTACTGCAGCACCGCCATAACCGGATGCGTAATAATGATAAGTGGCTGCAATTAAAATTTACAGAAAAGAACACTTTAAATTGTTTAAAATAAATTAAAACGTTTGAACAAAAAAAAAAAAAAGAAAAGAAAAATTGTGCAGATGTTACTAGGATGCAATTGTCTTACCTGGGGACACAAGCAGTGGAGGTCTCCCCTTCAGGGGCCTCTGGGGCCGGGCAGCAGAACTGATGAAGTACTGTTTGGTTGCTGTGTGGAAAAGGAGAAGAAACAGAACAATAGAGTTATTTCAAATAATGGGCAAGCAATGTTGAAGCTGCGATTTTTATTTTGGCTCATAGTTATTCAGAACCAATGCAAAAAATACTTTGCTGTGCAGAATGATGTGTGTAGACAATGAAGGTCGTTTTTTTTATTTTCAAAGCACGTCTGAGCGCACTTTAAATGACAGTTTGAGATGAGTGGACGAGCAACATTTGGGTTATCAAAAGCTGGTTTTGGCACCAGTTTCTGGTCCAGTATGCACACTGTGGTCGTACAATGCGACGGATCCACTCTCCAAGCCTAAGCCTGCACCGGCTGCTTTTCCCATATTTGTTTTGCCAGCCAGTCTCCCAGGGCCTCGCACCACCTTACTCAACACAGACACGGTGTTGCGACAGCGGCTATTTATATGAAGACTTTAAGGATTACCCTGGTAACATAAGATAAAATCCCTGGGCCGGTGTTGGTTTGGCTGGCAATCAGAAGGCAGCGGCGTGAGGTTGTGTTGCGAACAGCTTTGTTGCATAATTTACAGCAGCCTCCTTCACACTGCACCCTGATACAAGCAGATTTTTTTTAACAATCAAGCCGAAGTTGAGCCAACAGGGCCCTAATGTTGGCGAGAGTGCTCATTTCTATTCACAACTAGGATTCTCTAGGATGTTAATACAAGTCTGGAGACAATTTGTTGGTGTTAGTAAGTAGAGAGTTGGGGGCAATACTACGTTGGTTTCGCCTCAATTGACACCATGCATGAGCCAATCGAAGCATAGGGTTATAGACAACCAGCTTGAAAGCCAACAAGGACCGACTGCGAAAGCTTGACCACATTTGGTTTGATGGACAGCTGTGCGACCCAACAGAAATTTTCCATGACGAGACGATCCAAAATCAATTAGCCATCAGCAAGAGCTTTAGAACGACACGTGGGATCTGTGCTACTTACAACTTTTCTGAAATAAGACAAGAAAAGGTGGTGCGTCTTTAGGATTCTAACCTTACCCATTATCATTAGTAGTAGATTTGACCAAGCACACATTTAACATGTTGCCATTGACGTTCCACTGATGGCACACCAAAGGAAGTTATCGTCAAGGAGATCAGACACAAAAAGGGGATGGCTTTCTGTTTCTGGAGACACATGGAGAGCTCGAATGCTTCAGGAAAGCTTCCCCCAGCAATAGCTGCCATATGTGTGTGTGTGTGTGTGTTCTATACCTTCCCGCGAGGTCTAAAATGCTCCCTTCCATCAGCTAGTGTTAAGTACAGGTCAGGAATAGCGCATCTTCAGCCAGTTACCTTAAAGCTCACTGTAGATATATGGTCACAGGCAAAGGTGATGCTGAAATGTAGCGAGGGATATACATTTTTAACGTGCATGCGGGGAAGCGATGAGTGCATCGCTCGCCGCCGCTTTCTCACGTGCATGTTAAAGTTCTTGCTCCATCCATCCTCCATCTTTCATCCATCTCCTTCACGTTGACTTTCAATCACAGCCTATGACTCCTTAGCGTGTGAGTTGTCATGTTTTGTCCTGGATGTGGGACGTGAAGCAGACACCGAGCGAGCACACCACCTGTCCACCTCCAATCACTCCTCTCTGCCGCCATTTGATCCTCCACCGTGGAGTCAATCCTCCCGCCCTCGCGTCTCGCTGCCTCCCCTCCTGCTTGTCCCCCGGGAGAGAACAGAGGAAACAGGGCGACCTGTACGTCTGCTCATATACCACCTCCAAGCTCGCCGCTGGAGTCTTTGAACATTTCTCCTTTACTGAACTGCCGCTTTTTTTTTGTTTTTTTCTTTTAGACAAGCCATCTCCGACAACTAAAAGTCGATCCCGTGCTGGCTCACCCACAAAAGTACAGATTTTTTAGCCTCGTTTTGTGTCACTATCTCTCAGGACGGAGAGCTGCAGAGGGAGGTTAGCGGGTATTTGACAGCGACAATAGTAGGCAGTGCAGGGAGGCTATGACAGCAAATTAATTCCTATTGTTGAAGTCTCCTCTAATTGTGTTCGCCTTAACGACCGTGACACCACCGTGGCCGTTCTTTAAGTAGGCCGTGAGCACGGGCCGTCTCCGAGGGGCCGCAGATTACCGGGAGCTCTGAATAGGCGGGGCCGCTTGTTCATGCAGATAAAGGCCGTAAAACAAATCCGGGCCGATACGCGCAAACACACTCATTTGTGTACGTGCTGAATTTACAGTCCTGTCAAGATGCTTTCCCTGACTTAATCAAGTTAAGTGAATCACGTTCAGCCTGGCTCCTGTAAAATCAACAGGGTATGACTTAAATTCTACCTATTTACTTGCATATTTGTTTATTGGAATATATTTTGGGGATGTTTATTGGATAAAAAAATCAGTTTCTTGTATGTGTGTGTTTGTGTGGGGGGGTTGATCTTCACTTTTATCTGCAGCAATGAAACAACGCATCAAATCGCTCCCCACCCCAGATGGAGCAAAATCAATCCCAGTCACAGTGAGGAGAAAACAATGCTCACTCCGCGGCATGCCAGCAATCTGTCAGAGGAAAACAACACAGAATATCGACGTTGTGATCACCAACGGTGCCTCTTATTGTCTAATCAACCACACACGGTGTGACCTGACCAACATGTGCCCCGACCGTGCACAAAATGTCGAGGCCGTGACAGCAAACGGACATAAATAAGGCGTTAACCAGGCTCGGAGGACATTAAACATATATGTACAGTATGCATTTACATCTACAACTTGACATTAGTTCCGTCAGGCTAGCACAGCCGTTAACGTAACGGAGGGTAAAATAACAGTTAATGAGGCGGCACCAGGCCGCCGGACGCTAACAAAAGGAACCACATGCAATTTATATTTAGAAAAAAACCTGCAGCGTCGGCAGTTCCTCCTCGGATAGCCGGCGCAGATCTGCATTTCTAAAAAACAGTATTTCAGCAAATCCTGACTTTGTATTGTCCCATTGTCCCGGGTTAGCAGTTTACTTTCTAAAAAAAAAAAAGCAACCATTGCTAAACGAGAGTTTGGATTTCAGTCCCACCAGTAGAAGCCTAATTTTCACAGTAGGCGAAGAAAAAAAAATATATCAGGAAGACATGCACTACTCATGTAACTTAATTTAAAAATAATAGTTATGCATCTATTTTTTTTTCATTTTTTACCTATGAAACCTGCAAACAGGACATAGATGTGACGACATACTGGAATGCCAGGCACTATACATGCTGAATTAATCAATGAGTATGATTGGTGAGTTGTATGAAAAAGGCACGGAGACGCAGCCTCACAGGGCCGACACCGTGAGAATAAAAAACGAGCGCGGTCACATTTGAGTCATTAATTTCTCCCCATTTGAGATGAAAAGTGAGGTGAATTCGGACGGAGAGGATAAATCACCTTCCCTTTGATTCGTCCTAACCACCTAACCGGTTTCTCCTTTTGATCCGAGCCCCCCTCGCAGTTTTGCCTCTCGACTCGTTTTTTTTTTTTTTTTACTATCGCCCCAATCTTCCCTCTCAAAAAACAGGCTCACGAGCCTTTTATAACCACCGGTTTATGAGGGGAGGCTTTTAGAGGCACAGCTGTGCTATGGAGATAGTATTAACCTAAAAAAAAAGGAAAAAAGCTGCATAAAAGTCAAGAATCGTGTTGTATATCGCGCATCTGTTCGTTCTGGGGACGAGTTGTATTGATATGAGGAGACTGGAGGCTGATTCTCTAATTAATCTCCGTCCTTCAGTGTCGAACCACGACCGACGGCCCACCTCTTCCCACCAACATTTCCCCTGCATGACACCCACATAAATCCTGCTGTACCCTTTGAATTACAAAAAATGCACAAGGCTACACACCCTTCCTGCCTCCAGTGATACACACACACACACACACACCAAACCGTGGGCGCTGTTTGATCAATACAAGCCCCCCCCCCGAAGATTAAACTGAACTCTCATGACCTTCTTCTGGTATTCCACACCACTGACTCGGTTCCCCTCGTGGTCTAAACTCGCTAATACCACCTACAAAAAAAATCTATAAGCTTTTTTAAGCTCTTCAACACACTGGGTGTGTTTGAGGGAGGATGTAATCTGCGTACCGTGGTTTCGTTGTATTTAGTTTTAACTTCTCGTGTCTAACGTGTTTGTCGACGCCCCCCCCCCTTGTTCGGATTCGGGCCTCGCTGATTCCATTCAGCTCGAGGCGGCGTGGAGATCGGGGCGCGACGGCGTGATGCACTCCGGAGCGAGGGAAGAGACGGCGAGGGAGAGAGGATCAGATCAGAGCTGGCAATAATTGACGGATTAGTTTTCACAGGCCGTTTCCTCACCAGTCAAATAGAAACATAATGTGCATAATAATATAATGTGCAGTTTTAAAAAAATACAACTGACCTTGGAAGAAGTAAATATATTTACCACAATAGTGGGATATCTGCTTGCTTCAAAAGGGGTGTGTTTTTTTTTGTATTTGTTTTATTATATATTTGTCAAAATTTCATTTCCTTTTTGTTTGTAAGAGCAAATTCGTTTTAAAAGTCAAGGTCATATTGGTCTTTAGAAATAAAGATAAACGACCTGCCACTGGAAATGGGTTTAAGACCAACCTCATCTTGGAAAAAGGAAAAAAAAAAAAAAAAAAAGAGTGGGAGAAAGAAAGCAAAATCACAAAATCATCAAAGTCCTTGACAGTGATTTAGGTGGGCTAATATAGAACAGCCTATGCTTTCCACAAATCAACTCCTCTCATGGTGGCACGTTGATCACGATAAATAAAAAAATAAATAAATAAAAAAATCAAAATGTTTGTGTAATACTTCACTTCCTTCTGCCAAACCGGCAACGTCGTCATAAGTGCTAATTTATCGCTGTATTTTACAGGCTAAAAGTGTGCGAGCCTCTCCGAGATGAAATAAATTCGATAGGTGCGGACAGCGGGGCCAGTGCCTGCGTACCTTTTGCGAGGTGAAAGTGATGTATTAAACATGATTGTGCGGTGGTGGATTAAATATGAACTAAATCAGATTATGTATGTGCGTGTGTGTGTGAGAGAGATTGGTGTGGTGCTCAAACACACACACACACACACACACACACAGATAAACACCTCATTTCTCTGTCCTGAAACACTATATCAATTCCTCTGCCCACATACTCACTGTGAATTAAAAAAAAAAAAAGAAGCTTTCCCTGAAAGGTTTACGTCAGCGGACTCTGGGGCCGTCTCGAGCGGCTTAGCTCGCCTACTGCAAGCAGAACTGAGCGAGCTGGAGATGGACAGGAGAGCAGGGGCTAATTTTCCCACGGGAAAGCTCACTGCGGAGCGAGGAATAGACCGTCCTGTCCTTGTATCCAGTGCTTTTAGAAAAGAACTCCTGACAGAGCCGGCATCAACATTTGAGCTTCACTAACTCTGGGATCCTCATTGTGGCCTACTTGATTCCATCGTGGCATTTGACATTTATACCATTTCTTTTGTACCATTTCAGTGTAAAGATCCACTTATATATCTTTCTGGTAAAGGTCGAGAGGGCCAGACCAGACCATAGGGAGAAAATGTCATCTGTGGCTTTATGTTTAGAGACACTTTGCCCCATTAGAGCTCATTTTTATCACTTTTTTAGATCATTTCCATTCAGATGTAGTCCAAATGTTAAAAATGCATGTTAAAATGCCCCCTTTGGACTTAAAAAAGCATGCTAAAGTGCCCTCTAGGAGCCAAATCATGTGCAAAAGTGCCCTGTTCAGTGGCAAACACATGTTATATGTGCCCTTATGTGCCCCTTCAAAGTCTGTGCACGCCGCTGTTATGCACTACTTTTGCATTTACATTCCTCAATCGTAGTCTGGGAATTTCAAATTCGAATCGATAAGAGGAATGGAAAAAAAACAAAATCCTACCCAGCACTGGCAGTGGCTGTTTCCTATGGTGAAAGCAGCCGTTGTCCCTATTGCTGCTGGACCTCCAGCTGGTGTCTCCACTACGAGCACTTTCAGTAGTTCATATCAAGCATGGAGACACACTTTGTTGCTGCGGGGGCCATCTGCTGCAGGCCTGGCACCGGGTCAGACTTTCACAGATATTTTCGGTGCTCTGCGCCGATACTTAACAGCTATCGAACTGACACGGGCCGGTGTGCGTATATAACGGCGCGGCACGGGAGGATCTCTGCTCTGGAAATAGCGATCGCGCGTCACGTGATGATGTGAATCAGTCATTCACGCATGAACGGAGCCGATCCAAAAGCGCTGGGCCAACCTTGAGTATTCCAGCAGCAAAATGAAACAGGAAGTGGAGCATTACGTAGATGATGGAGGGGTCATGACAAGCCACATCATCGCATATATGACTCATCTCATTAGCTTCTTTCAGGATTTGCTCCAACGTGTAACCTCCATTGACATCACTGGTGGAGTCATCTGCCCCCCCCCCCCCCCCCCCCCAAGTGCTACATACTTGATGACGTAATCCTGGCGGTGGAGGGGGTTGACAGACGGGCATCGGTGATGTAACCACAGTGCGTGGGTGGGGGTGGGGGGGGGACAAGATGCTTTTACGGTCATCTGAATGGAAAGACAATTTATTACAGTAGGTGTCAAACCTAAATGCACATTAAATGTCACAGACAACACACACACACACAGAGGCAATGTAACACGCTCATTTCTACCTCCAGGAGAGGATACCCATTTTGCATTCAATCAAGCATTTAATGAAGTGAAGTGAATTGAGGTGAAGAGAAAAGGAAAGTACCTGCAATGAACAGTGCGAATGATGTACGCCCCTCCCACACACACACACACACACACACACGTATCCCTGTTAGAATGAAGGTTTTATTGTGTCTCTGGAGGGTCCGTTGAGTTGAGCAGGAAAATCGGATTGGACACGCCCTGCCTGTTGCCGTCAGCCTCGCGGAGCCTGGCAGCTCCGTGAAGGGAGGTTCAGGTGCTGCTGGGAGGTTGACAGTTCTGATGCGGCGACTGTTGAGCAGCATCTTTATAATTTTAGAGAAGTCAAGTGGCTACCACCGAACAGTCACGAGGGGGGAGATGCATGGCTAGACATTAATGTGGCATATAATTATCACACTTCTCCTTTCTGTCAACCTAATGCCACCCAGGTTGATGGAAGCAAAAAGAAACATAACAGAAATGTGGAAATCAGCATTTTAAAGAAAATGCTTTCACACATCTAACACTAATTGACATAATTAATAATTATATATTTGAATAGAATATAATTGAGATAAGTATGATATATATATGAACAACTCGAAAATTGAGAATGCACGGCATGAAATGGACGATCTCAAGTTGACTTTCCTCTGAAAGAGGCATCTGCATTATTTTATCTGACGTGAAAACAAAATGCGTGTGTTGTAACACTCGGTATTAGCACATCTGTGTTTCTATGTACACCACTAATGAAGGCCTGTCTAGTGGAATAATTTATAGGAAGTAATAGGAAGAACATAATTAGATATTGTACTCAAATCGTTCAGCTCCAGCATGAGCCTTTAGTTTAATTGCACTCTTAACCTTCTTTGGACAAACACACACACACACACACACACACACACACACACACACACACACACACACAGATGCATGCGGTGCAAAACAATTAGAATTGTCTGTCTGTGGGATTTTCAGCTTTGAGGAGGTTAAAATCTCTGTGACAGATGGGTGCACTTTTTTCTTTTTTTCCATAACTGTGCACTATTGCTTCTTTCAAAGAAGCCTTTCCCCGAGCCGCAGAGGTCACTAAGCCAGCGACCAACGGGAGCCGCCTGCGTTTTTTTTTTTATGGAACCCTGGGGTCATTATAGTCACCAGGACAAATGTTGCAGGAACACGCTTTCCAATTACGCAACATTCGCAAGGCATGTGCAAGTGTTTGTATACATGCAACACATCTGTTCCATCATAACACTGCAAACATTAGCAGCTGCTAATCGCTGGCTAATAGCACATTTTGTGTTGAGTGGTAAAATTGTCTGTAATACGAGCAGGACTATTATGGGGAGTGCGATATGAAGGGTTTATTATCAAGAGCTAGGCTTTTTTCCTTCTTATTGCTACCATTACAAAAAGCCGTGCAGTCGGTAAATCATCTGATTGTTTGCACCTAACGGCTCCATATTTTACATTTTTTCCTTTAGCAGTTTTACATCTTCTTCTGGTTTTAAGAACCTTAAATCGCCTCAATATACTTATGCATCTCCTCGCTCCCAGCTTCTCCCCTCTAGACAGAACAGGTCATTTGGTGTCTGTCTCATTAATATTAATGAGTCTCTTCTCTGATTGGCTGATTCGTGGCATTCAGGCCATAGGACAGTACTTATCTAACATCTCGTCCTCTTTGTAATAAAAAAAAATATTATAATGTCACACTATGTAATGGGACCTTATATATGCAGTGATTGTCCCTTTACCAGCTTTTCTCTTTTTGTGTAAAAAGAAGTGGAGAATTAGTTTTGATACCGAATTGAACTATCTCTTCCTTTAACAAAGTACAACTTGTTGATGACACTTTTTCGACATTAACAGTAATTTGTAGCATTTGCGGAGTTAAAGGACAGAGGAAAGAGGAAAGTCACTTCAGCTCTTGATTATTTAATGACATGATCAGCTCACATTATGCAATCAGACCGAGTGCTGCTGTTGTCATTGCCGTTTGTAGCCACAACTCTGCAGAACATAGATTGCATACTAATGACACGCGCTATCTGCTGATTGCTCGTTAGGCCCGCTGTTCATTTGCATGGGGAGGGAATGGAATGCATCAATCAAACGCCTGAATAATTCACGCCCGACGACAAGGAGGCGACGGGACATGACGAGCGACAAGCGTCGCATTAAAGTTTCACGCCGCCGTATTTACATATAAAAGATGATGTCATCCGAGGCGTCCGGGGGGGAAAAGTGTCAAGGGCGAGGACGGCGCGTCTGTCTTTTCGGGGGCTGCCAGTTGGGAGCCATGTTATTAAAAAAAGAACGGGGCTGAGCCAAACATTGTCATTTTGATTGATTGGGAATCATAGAGGACACTGAGGGGGAAGAAAGTGTTTGCCAAGTTCTGAGGAAAGTGGGACAACATTAGGACTGCGCAGCCCTGTGGGGCTGCTCGCCGTGCTGCAACTATTCTGTCCCCGTCCTGCTTCTTAACACGTCTAATTATTAAACCTGTCCGTCATCCCGCTCCTTTTTTGTTTTCGTGCCTTTTGTGCCGCGCTCCCTGTAATCATCTTCCCCTGCAGTTTTTTCCGAAACAAAACGTGTCTGACAACACCTGAAAAGTGCGACGAGGCGGCACCGCCGCCGCCGCGCCATCAATCAAAAACCGCCGGCCAGAACTGACACGCGTAATTACTAAATCGATCAAAAATCCATGTTTATATTTGTCTTTGGACCTTTAGCCAAGCCGGACGGGCCACGGGGACGTTGGCCTGACCGGAAATGTCCCCACAGCTGTTTGATGGATTGCCATGGAATTTTCCGCAGATATATTTTGTGGCCAGATGATGGATTTCCACCGTGAGATTGACATTGTGTACTTTTGATTGACATGTCTCAACTATTACACTGATTGCCATGTAATCTGATCCAGACATTTATGCTGTCAGATGATATTTTCTTGATCTAACTCAATTTAATCTTTAAAGAAAATAATAGGCTTTTGTAATATTAGTTTTCTTGACTTGAAATAAGATAACTTATTTACCAGGGGAATAAGATAATTCCAATCAATATTGGACTAAATGTACCTAAAACAAGATTTATATCATCCCCTGTTTTTTTTTTAGTTCCTACATAGTTCTACTTGAGACTTTGATCAGTTACTTGATTCTGATTTATTGTACTGTTCTTTCCAACATATTTGTACACCATTTGCAAAGATACTGAATGGGGCATCCATATTTAATTATACTTGGTATATTATTTAATTTAAACCTAAGCACCAGATGAAGGTGCCCAGTGAGCCAAACGCTAAGCAAACTACAACCTGATCAACACAGATGAATATATCTCTTTTAACACACCCAACCACACACACACACACACACGCACACACACACTTTGGTTGGATTACAACCGGGACCGCCTTTCGCCTCGCTCAACTTGTGCGTGAAAACAGCTAATATTCTACCAGGGACTCGGGAATCACCCGGCAGCGGCGTTCCTCTGAGAAATGAAGCAATTTAAAAGCACTGCGCACAAAATATGCGATATTCATTATTCGCATTCCGGCGGCGGCCGAGCTGAGTCACCCTGTCATAACTGAGCGGAACGTGATTCCCGTTCAGACAGGGAGGGGGGGAGGGGAGACAGCTACAGAGATACAGAACCCTCGTGTCCATTCCCACCCCCACATCCGTCAGCCAGCCATCGACATCTCTCCTAATCAATGGGATTTTATGTATGGCCGAGCATTAAATGATAAAATAGATTTATTTCAAAGATACAGCAAAGGAACAGCTTAGCTATGCATATTGCTGTAGTGCATCAAAGAGCTAACTGGTTTTAATTACCCTGGTGGTGTAAAGCTATGCAGATAAGTTCTCGTGTGAGGCTTCGAGATATCTGCCTGCTAAACAATCAAAAGCCAAGGTGAATGTTTTTTTTTTTTTTCGATTTGTGCAGTTCAAAGTCCTGAAATATTACATTGAAAATCGCTATGGTTACTCTATTTTCTACATTACGGACTGTTCCAATGAACCTCGGTTTCGGGTCAAAAATGAGTTGTGGTCGTGTTGAAAAGTTGTGGTCAGTGAGAGATTGGGGTCAGAGCAGCAGTTGAATGATCCCTTCCACTTTGGTCCAGTCATGACCTAATTAGGCAAACTGGGCCTCAGACATTTTGAGACAAATTCACATAAAATAGTTGCGCTCTAGTTGCACACTGCACAAACGGAAATCTTTAACAGGTAAAGATATCTTAGTATTAGTATGATTAGTCCAATATTGAGTTGAATTATATTATTACTCTTATTTCTAGTTTTTTGGGGGGTCAATTTGGTCTAGTTTTAAGCAAACTAATATTATGAAAGAATAAATGATCCCCATCCCCTTTAATTTCCTTTGCTACAACAATGCCATGTAACTTCCTCAGCCTCTACGAGAGGCAGCCGTTACTCAACAAGGTAAACATGTGTCTTTCCGAGTACGACCCCAAGCTTTCGAGAGGGGACGACGTAA
This sequence comes from Eupleurogrammus muticus, assembly GCA_036785175.1. NCBI lineage: Eukaryota > Metazoa > Chordata > Actinopteri > Scombriformes > Trichiuridae > Eupleurogrammus > Eupleurogrammus muticus. The sequence goes on from JAYKQN010000022.1 coordinate 10,277,367, forward strand.
TCCGGCTCCCGCATGACTCCCTGAGCTTCTGAGAGTTAAATCAATCTTAAACACACTCGATGGTTGACACGGGGTTCGTGTGGCTCTGAGCTTCACCCTTGGGCGGGTAAGCACATTGCTCCTAGAAAATTACACTCGCATATATAATTCAGAGCGAAGGCCTGTGATATATTTAGATTAAACGCGGGATATGCTAGTAGAAGAAGGATCTAGTACCTGGAGATCAAGGGTTAGCATAACGCGCGGAGCCTTGTTCTGGCAAAGCTCCAGGCTCATTGATCTGAGCGCGTCAGAACAAGGAGAGACTGCAGCATCCAGCAGGCACTCAGCGGGTCTCCTGGCTAATGTATGCAGCATTATATGTGTGTGTGTGTGTGTGTGTGTGTGTGTGTGAGTGTCTAAGTGCTATCCGCACATCCCACTTTATTCCTGAAGGAGACAGGCGAGGTAGGGGGGGGGGGTGGCACGGGACGGCACACATTCCTCGCTCGGCTTGGTGCGAGGCCAGTAGGACGAAAACGAGGCCACAGCGGGAGGCCAGTGTGGAAAAACACGCCGGCTGCCAGGTGGCATGGTCAGGGTTTAGCGCGCATTAGCCAGCATTTTGCCCGTAAGAGCTCAATATATCAGCGAGAGAGCGAAAGTGTGTGTGTGCAAAGACAAAGACCAAGAAGCACCTGGAGCTGTACGAGAACCCTGCAGATCTCCCACACCTCAGGCTCACCAACGCGCCACCTCGCCTCCTTTTCTACGCCCGCCTGAACACACACGTTCCAGCCCTCATGCGGCCGTTTTAAAACACACACACACACACACACACTTGGCAGACTTAAGCATAAACAAAGGAAAGGGCGGACCGGTGGCAGCACTCCAACAGGGAGACGGGTTAAGTGGTGGAGAGCTGGACGGGTAGAGGATGGAGCTGAATACTGATCCCGACTGCAGAGCTATAATATAAGCTGCTGAGAGCAGGGAGCTGGTGAGGGCGACGGGACGTGGGGGAACGGGAAAAGAAGGAAATCGAGAAGACACACGGAGTTTAGGGTAAAAGAAGGGAGGCGAGATGAGGGAGGCGGTCAAGGTATCGTCCCATGGGTTCAGGAGCAGAAAAGGAGAAGGAGAGAATGAGAGCGACGGGCCGGGGTCGACAGAGAAAGGGCGTAGAAGAGTAGACGGGAGTGCTCATGAAAGATTTTTTTTTTCCCCACGGACTGAGTAAAACAACCGCAACACTTTGACACCTCAACAAGTTTGAGCTTAACGCTTGGGGGGGGGGGGGATTGTTGATCCATTTCCTTCCTTGTTTCCTTCCTGCCTTTGACTGGACAGACACCCTACACACACACACCCCTTGTTAGCAGTCTTGTGACACATCGCTGTCATTTTCCCCCCTTAAGAGATAACATATCACTTCTCCTGAGGCAGCGACGCCACCATCTTGTCTGGACGGGATCAATTCTCTAAGTGGAAATTACAACACTGCTTCACGTCGCCTGCCTTTCATGTATCACTGCTTCGTACATTAGGGATAAGACAGCGTACAGTACTCTCTCTCTCTCTCTCTCTCGTGTTCTTTTGCTCTCCTCCGCCTCACGCTCATTGTTCATCATCCTGCAGAACTGTCACAGAGGCATGGTTGGTAAATCACAAATGAACCCACTTACCCAGTCCCCCAATGACTTTTATTTTCTACTCACATCCAGTGAGTGTGCACTTGTGCTCGCCCATGTCAAAGAGTTTTTTTTTATTTTTCTTTTTAAACAAATGATAACCTATACAATTCCCGGAGCGGCGCTCTTCAGGAATTACGTCTTTAATGGCATGAGAGATCAATCTGGATTAACTGGAAACAATGCAGAACGCGGCCGAGCGGAACAGACGCGGCTCAGCGCGTCGCATTGTGTGTGCGATCGTGTGTTCGGGAGGCGATTCCTGTGACCTTGATAGTGGCAAGCAAAGAACATTCAGCACCACGGACAGCTCTGCAACCGGCCTTCCTACTGGAAGTTTCCATGTTTTAGAACACTGAAGCAAAACTGATATAATGTGGAATTTTTTTAGTTATTTTTACAATGATTTGAAACAATATGTGCATTTGCTTTACTGCAAAAAAAAAAAGACCTGGGTGTTCCAAACCTCCAGTGGAACACCCAGGAGTCAGGGTGCAGATCTTAATCCGATCGAAGCCAGACATGACCCCCCCCCCTCGCAATCTGACAGAGCTGGAGCAGTTTTGCAAGGACGAGTGAGGGTATTAAAAGAAAAAAAAAAAAGCTGCAGTGTCAAGATGCGTTAGAATCTTATCCATGCAGACTCAAGGAAGGAGGTGGTTCCTTCTACACACACACACACACACACACACACACACACAAACACACACAGTAACAGGCAACAGCCAGCCGTCATCACCCGTCATTTACCCGTCCAACAGATGCCATCGCTTCTCCATTAAAAGCTGAGATATGAAAAACACAAAGTGACAGTAAATGCTACTTTATCACGCCAGTCTCTGTTCACCCTTCACCACTGTCCAGAATCTAACAATTATTTAAAAAAAAAATATTATTATTTTTTTTTTTAACCTGTTGACTGTTTTCTCAAAGAAGATAATGAAAACAGCATTCTAAAAAACACAAATTTGACAGTTCACTGCCACAGCAAAACTGCACTATTGACTGGAACTCGTTAAATATTTTTTGCTTTCTGCTTTGAAAGAATGTCTTGAAGGGTCAATCGAGTATCACATTCACTGCTCATCAATTAACTTGTCTTTGACGTCCTTTTTAAGTGTTCCGTTAGGAGAACACTCCAGGTGAATAACAGGACTATGATGGCACAACCTGGATCACACACACGACTCACGACCTGGAGCGTCTGCAGAAAAAGTGGCTTCAAACTTCCCACGAGTTGATTTGTGGGCATCTGCTGATGTCTCAACTAGCGCCATAATGGGAGCAAGCTGCGAGATTCCGTGGTAGGTGTTTAGAATATGCGTTTGCGGTGTCACCACTGGGCCACCTGAGAATCTGCCGCCTCAGCCGAGACTTGGAGAAAAAAATCGGATGAGTTCTTAAATCAAATCCTTCCTCTCATCACACATTCACTGTTGACACGTGGCAACACGAAGGGGGTTGGTGGAGGGGGGGGGTTAAAGGAAATCACTGCACTGTGCTGTTGCAGTGCAGAAACTTCACGTCCTGTGTTCAGCCACACACAATCCACCTTGCTGCAAAAATTACCAAATGCCGGCTTTAGCCCCCCCCCCCCCTCGAAATCAATATCCATTAAAGCATTCGATTGATTTAACAGGGGAACAACAACGGAGTGAATAATGTGGAAATACAGAAGGAGCCTGAATTACCTGATGGATAATTAAGCCTGAGCTTGTCATAGGGGGTTTTGAAGTTAATCATGTGCAATGCAGCACAGAAAAAAACACCACTTTTATCTTATTGTCGCCTGCAATGGAATAATTGTTTTTTGTTGTTAATTTTTCCTCAGTGAGGTTTTTATAGCCTCATTTTTTTTTTTCAAAAAGCATTTACAACATCCCCGCTGACACCTTGATGACATTATATCTCCGGGCCTCACATCTCACATTGTTCCCCGGCTATATTTAGATTTGCCAGACTAGGCTGTTACACTGCAAAAATGTGCATCTGATTAGGCCACAGACTCAAATTTGTAGTCTTTAATCACTCTTTTTACACACGTTTGACACAGAGGTCATTGAAATCATGGCTTATGAGAAACCACTGCAGCCTAAATACACTGATGATGATTTGATGCTCCACCTGGACATGCAGTGAGTAGTCACTACATCTCTGGCTGAGATGGATACCGCTCTTACGCGCGGCGTGAACGCTACTTACTCCGCTTTCCTGGCCAGTCCCACCGAGCGGCACAGCGCGGTGGGGGTCTGCGGGACCAGGGACTTGCAGCAGGGGCTCCTCTTGTCCTCCTCCGCCAAATCCGGGCTGGCCTGGTTCGCCTGGGGCGACTGCGGCGAGGTGGGCACGAGCTGCAGCTGCTGCGGGTGGTGCGAGGACGGCGCGGAGGAAGAGGAGGAGGAGGAGGAGGAGGACGCGGCGGGATGCTGCTGAGGCTGGGCCGAGAGACCTGGAATCTGCTGCTGCTGCTGCTGCTGCTGATGCTGCTGCTGATGCTGCGGCTGCGGCTGCTGGCCGAGGTGAGCCGCCGCTTTGTTGCTGCCCGGGTGCTGGTGGAGGTGGGCGCGCGCCTGGGGGCTGGCGCTGCGGTGGGCCGGGTGGTGGTGGTGCTGCTGCTGCTGCTGCTGCTGCTGCTGTTGGTGGTGGTGGTGGTGGTGGTGGTGCGCGGCGGGCTGCTGCTGCACGTAGTGGTGGGGGTCCCGCAGCTGGCGGTTCTCCCCGATCAGGTCCTCCACCTTCCGCTCGAGCTCGTCGATGCGCTGGCGCTGCGTCTGGATCAGGCTCTGCTGGTTCTGCACGATGGTGGTGAGCTCCTTCAGGTAGAGGACGGCTTTCATCGGGTTGTCCAGCAGGCTCTCCATTACTGACTGTAGCTGCGGCCGCGGTCCCGATCTCGGTGGACTCCTTCTTCTTCTTTAGCTGCGATGCGGGGATGGGGCCTCTGAGCAGTGCGTAACCGGGAGGATCAGGCGGCCGACTGGAGCTCTGGAGGGGATGGGTCCTCCTCTCTCTCTCTCCCTCTCTCCCTCTCTCTCTCTCGGTGCTGTGAGGATAACAGAAATGGTGCTGATGCAAGGGGAGGGGGATCAGCATCAGCGTGAGGGGGCGGGGCCGCAGTGACGTCAGCGCGCAGGGAAACAGCGGCGCCGTTTTGATGCACGTTTTCCACATGTAGATTCACAGGTTGTTTTCTTTAATCGTGCATTCTGAGTTGATATTGTCAGTCAAATGAACAAAAAAGAGAAAGAAATAATACAGTATATTCACTCTTCCATCCAAATACAGCCACCCAGTGCACAAAGCAAGGTCCATAAAGACATGAGAGATAAAATTGGAGCGGAGACTGAGAGCCAGGACTTCTCCTCCAACATTAATGTGTGTGACCTCACAGAATGCACTTCTGGGGGAATGGTCAAAAAATCCCCATGAACACTCTCCTAAAGCCTTCCCAGATGAGTTGAATTTGCTGAGCTTCACATGTGAGTCAGTTTAAAGTTGCAGAATAGGGTTAGGGTTATGCTGTCATGTTGATATTTGCTAGTGAGCACATTGACCTAATGTTAAAATCCCTTCAATAAAAGCAAATGCATTTTTCAGGTTTATGTGAGACAGGCATTGAACAGGCATCTATTACTCCCCCACCCCCTCAAGCTTTCAGTTGTAACACTTAAAGCACGGGTAAGGACACCAATGTGTGTCTGTTAGTTATTTATTTAAACTAGTCAAACCTGTCCAAAACCTCACCTGATTGGTGCAGTTTACGAAATCCAGCCAGATCCCACAGCCTCCTTCGATGCAGTCTTTTACAAAAAAAAAAAAAGAAAGAACGCCGGCTTCTGGCCTTAAAACGTGGCATCAGCAGGTGAAGTGGATGAGCCGGGGCCGAGGAAGTCCCTGTTCTCCGTGGGACTGTGTGATGTGATTAGCATCGCTTGAGGTGCTCTTTCTGTCACAGCGGTCCGTGCGTGCGGGACGGTAACTCATTTTTTGGGATGTTTCCCCGCAGGGCCGGGGGAAAGTGGCGTGGTGGAGAATGTAATAGCTTCCTCCTAGCAGCACAATATGAAATTTGATGAAATGGGCATCCTCTTTTTTTACAAGGGTAGATTCTTCAGAGCATCACTTTCAGGGTCTTTTATGATGTTTACATCCTAACATTAAGAGTTCATCCTCCTCCTATATGACACTATTCATTTTTGCACATTAGATCCGGATCTTCACTGTGGCTGCTATCTCACTTTTTCCAAAAGGGAAATAAAAAAAAAAAAAACAAGTGAAGCAGACAGATCATATGCAAGCAGAGCAAGGAAAGGAAATGGGTTTTAGATTTGCTGAGATTATCCCTCCTGATACAGATTAAAGTGATATCTCAGCACCAGAGTGCTCGGGCTTGCTCTCATTTCTCCAGTGTGATGCTTTTCAGATTATTCAGTTCCCGAAATTGAAAACGTGCAGGAATGTATGGTCCTTGTTAGCCTGTTGTCGGCTAAATGGTGGTTTTGGGGGCGGGTGTAATGGTCCTCATTAGTCACGTTGGCGACATAAGCCAAAATGAAATCTCGTGTCACTTTTGTTCGTGTCCACGTTCAGCATGAGTAAATGTTAATTAATGCCAGCGTAACGAAGCAAAGGACAGTCTGTCAACTCCATCCAGAACACGAGTGGCATTAATGATACGCGAACAAATACATGGATTTGTGTATGTTTCGACTTGTCGAAGATGTCGTTAAAAGTTTCTTGAAGTTTTTTTTTTTTTCGGAAGAAATTAGAAGTAGCTCACGACCTTGAGACGGGGAAACGTTGGACCACCTCGGCGAGGCGGCGTGGGTGCAGCCAGGTCCCACCTTCCATATGGCTGCTTTACAAGTGGCGCGAAGTGAAAAATGGCTTGTGCACCCGACCGGTGACATATGGCTTGGACCGAGTTGGGGGAAAAAAAAAAGAGTTTTGTGGCTGGATTGTAAAAATGGAAATTGTGCCTGCAGTGACTTTGGCGCCTGAGGGGTGACATCTCCAAGGTCAAGCCTTCCTTATTATGGACTCGCTGTTTGGAAGAGATGCAATCCACCTTTAACACCAATTATCTTACAGAGGATTCTGGGGACTGACAGGGTCACACATCCTTGATCTGAATAGACAAGGACGGGAGCACAGTGTGAAAGGAATAATCAATTTTTTTTGTCTTTTCACCTGCGGTGACGGTGCATCTTGAGATGAGGAAAATTTACAACAGAGATTCCCGTTCCTTTCCTATTTCGAATTTCTCCCTCGTGAAAAAAAAATCGGTTTAAAAGTTTATCGGTGATGTTAAAGTTTTGCCGCGTCTTCTGGAGTTCCTTTCAGAACTTTTGAATTTCAGAACTGTGTTATATCAATATAGGCCCGGTCCCCGGTGTGTTGTATCTCGGGTTTGTTGCTAAGTTGAAAGTAAACCAGCCATATCCTCTCTCATTATTGCGCGGCGTTTGATGCTGTGTGACTAACAAACACAGGCTGTTGTGCCCTCGTCTTTCCTTTGAATCCGTGCAGCAACACACCTCACACACCGTATCGGAAAAATCGTCCAAGTTAAAGCTCTTGTTCCTTCTATCCCTCCAACGTTTAGAGCCACATTTCTCCACATTTTTCCCAATCATCAGACACCGCAATAAAAGGAAAAAATCGCTCTATTCTTTTGCTCTTTCGGGACAAAGCTTTTCATTAATACTGATGAATGGCTTCTTGAGTGCACCCTGCCTCGTTTGGAATGTGGGAGATTTTACATCCTAAGATGATTCATCGGTTCTAGATGTTTTTATGTGTCATCGCTATTCCTTTTGGCGTGAGAAGTGATGGGGGGGTAAAAAGATGCATCAAATTAAACTGTTGTCTTTCTTTGCTCATAAATGATGCCAAAAGAAAGTAGAGCAAGTTCACGAAAAAAATGAAAAAAAAAATAAAAGACACTGACAGAGATGAAAAGGTTAACAGATGATGGAAGGGGAATGGGATTTGACATTGGAGCATTAAGGGATGCGATAAGAACAGGCGCCACAACACAGCAATTAATGTCAGCCAGAGATTAATTACTCGCATTGCTGCACTTCATTGGTGACACTGCAGCAGTGTTACAGAGAAAGTCAGATAGTTATTGACCCCATGAGCATCTGGAAATACGTCAATGGCATCCAGTTGTCCCGATATATCCTAACATTTGAGAGTGAAGTTGTCTGGTTGCAGAAGAAAATGAAAAAAACCAAAAGAACATTGCCATATTCTCACTTTATATATACAAGCAGTCAGAGATGATGGGATCTGTGAATTATGATATTATCATTTAATACCAACGAGAGTAAGAAAGGCCCGGAGTGAATGTGGCGAATAGCGCAGACACGTATCATGAAGTACACTGCAGAGGTGAGTCCAGGTAAAAGCTATTACTCTTTATTGATTTTCCTCTACACCAAGACAGAGCTGCTGATAAAGAGAGGCAGACGAGTAACAGAGGACGTTTTAAGCCCTGAGACATGAGAGAGGCTGTTTTTGAAAATAAGGAGCTTAAAAATATGTTTGTACCTACATATTTAGGAGTGTTTCTTTGTAGAGGAGGTCAGAGGAGCCTTATCTCTGGAACAGTTTGGATCTCATAATAGAAACAAGTCCACCTATTCACATTACTGCAGTAGGCCTCCTGACCACCAGGGGGTTGGTTTTAATTTTTAATGGTTGGTGTTTGTGTAAACCTGCATTTCCATGGTTCCAACACCTTCCTGTGGTGGTATTTTAACATCGCTATCAATAATTTATCGCGACAGGCTTTTTCACACAGCTCCGACAAGACCCGAGGCGACGTTTCTCTTGATGTAAGTTGAGAGAATTTTTAATTTCAGAGAAAAGGCTATATTTTAATTTCTTAATGGGCATTTCAACACCAACATAGCTCGGACTGTCTTATTCTGAAGTGGAGGAACATGTAGATTTTTCGGTTTAACTTCTGTCCTTCAGGTCGTCTCTCCGATAACTCTCAATGTCAAGTAGAGAAAGTTAATAAGTGGCATTATAAGTTCAATTAGAACGTCTGATCTCTACTCGAGGGGTGTTCATTGCCCTTTAGAAAGCTTCCACCTGATTAAAGCGAGAAGAATCTTTTAATGGCTGCATCTCGTTGACCCCTTGGCCTGCTTCAGCATCCAAAACCAATACTGATCAGGCCCCTCCATCCCCATTGGTCCCGGGGGGGGATCAATAATGAGAAGGGAGCAATGGCAACGGAACCTTTAACATTATAGCTGATGGGAGGGGGTGTGGGTGGTGCATTGCTTTTTTCCCCCATTTTATGTTAGCTTTTCCCATGATGGGATGTAAGGACAGAAAATGAGGGTCTTGGGTAAGAATGTCATCACATATCCACCAGATGCAGAATGCCCATTGCAAGAACTGCATGTGGCGAAGTAACATATTGTCCAGAAAAGGGGTGTCTTAATATTTCATGTTGCACCCGAGACAGATCCGTCAATATTCCGCAGCTCGTTCCCGTATTGACCCACTTTTCTTTGTGATTTATAGATTCCCCTCGGTGGGATTTTCGGGTGAATATATATATATATATAACGTGGGTAAAGGAGAGGCCCACGCCCGTCATAGGTGGTCGGGGTGCGGCCTGACCCGCTGTGAACCACCGCCGGAGCTGATGCAACAGCGGTGAAACACGTTTCATGTGGGGGAGGCAGGGTGAAACGCCGAGGCGGCTAATAACCATGGTGGAAAGAGCCTCTCACTTAGCGCATCACTCCCAACCCGTCCAGAAAGGTGTTTAATTGGACATTCTGGGGGAAAACGCTGCGAAGGAACGGGCTATTTTAAAGAGGAGCAGTTGGCTTTGTGGCGAGTTTTATCGTCTTTGGCCGTACAACTCTTAACTTTATCGGCTTTATTCAGTCTTACCGCTCTCGTAAACATTTATACTCACAGAAGGTGATGCATCAGGGGTAAGGGGGAAACAAACAGTTTAGGACCAAATGGTAAAGGTATGGCCAGAAATAAGGATTTTCCCAATCTCTGTTGAGTCACTACACTGTTAACCATGATATTAAACAAACTTGTAAAAAAATGATTATTCTCTGGTCTAAAATGCTTTTCCTGAGCATTTGAGTATTTCCTTGAATTTATTTTCGGGGCCATTTTGATATTTCAATGCAAAGAATGCTAGTACCTAATATAGATTTATTGACACAGAAAGCTCATCTTAGGTTTACCCTTGACCTTTTATTCGGAGCAAAGGGATTACCAGCGAATAACAAATTCACAGGTTGAAAAAGAGATTCTCCCCTTACTCAGGATCCAATTAACACTTTGAGACTGAGGGGAGCATATTGCAAATTGTTTGTCTGTGTGCACGCGTTCCTATCTATTTAAACCCTTGAAAACACCAGTCCAATGCTTTTTTTTTTTTAAATCTCCTTTTCTATGTCATTACCCTCCATATATAGACTATAATTTAGTAAAGCAACAGGATTTACTTCAAGCCGCTTATTTGTCACATAACCACAGAAAAGCCGTAAACAGATCGCAGCTAGTTAGCGCAGAACAAGTGGCGAGGTCACAGAAACTGGCTTTACACGATAAGGACACAACTTGGGGACGTGGAATTGGACAAAATCTCTGTTTTTCATCTTTTCGGGGAAACAATTTTCGAGGCGTCGGTAACTGCTGCACCAATACCTCTTAACCCAGCATCCTTAAACTACAAAAATGACATTTACTCTCTTATTTATTCAATCAGTGATGAAAATGTCAGGTTCTCAGCTGTTTGGAAAGTACAAGGCTTAGGCTACAGCCACTGTGTGTACTGAGGAGTGACTCTTTGTCCAATATTCTCTAAACATAAATACAAGAAAACTAGAAAAGCACTCTGAGTGTGCAGATGAATGTATCAAAGTATGAGAGAAAGTCTTGTAGTGCCACAAACGATGGCGCCTGTTTGTAGCTCAATTTGCCGCAGTGTTACCGAACAGCGGAAAAATTCAAAGGGATCCAGAAACCAGGAGTTTTTCCGGATTATTACCAAAATTGAATGATCTGTTCATGGTACTGTTCCCAACATTCGCTGAAAAATTCACGAAAATCCGACAAGCCTTTTTGAGATATTTCTGCCAACAAATAGACAGATGGACAAACGCTGGCTAGAATATAAGCATTGTCTTCCTCAGTCAGTTCAACAGGACTGACTGTCCCTCTTTCCCCTATTAAGCCCAGGTATATATATAATAGCCATTTTGTGAGAATGGCACCTAAGGAAACGGAGGTTCAGTGAGAACTCATGAGAACATGATTTGCAAATTACAGGTTTAGCTTAATCTCACGTCTCATGTATAGAAATACCTTTGGATCATTATATTAAATTTCCAGCAGGGATCACAGTGTTTCTGGCTGAAATGATCCACGAGACATCCCAGCGTTTCTGTTTGACTGATCGGTGCCACTGTGGAAATTACTGGAGACCCTGGTTTGCATATTTCACTCAGCGTAAACATCATAAATCTCCAATGAAGAGTTGGAACAGGCTTTTACAGAATGCATTGTATATGATAATGACAGACAGCGTGGCACACGATGACTTCTACACCGTAATGCTCTTTCAAACGGAGAAAACGGGACATGTTTATGTTTAATGGATAAAGGGAAAAAAAAGCCTATTACTGTCATGCGTTATCATTTAGATCCACAAAAACGCCGCGAAATAACCAAACACCGCTCGCTGCCCTTGACTCAAATCACCCAATAAGTGTAATCACTGAAGTCAGGAATTCTGTCCGTTTGTGACGTTGCAACTATACAGTCACTGCCCACCCCCTATTTACAGCCATTCAAATCAGCCAATCAGACGAGAGGCTCGTTAATATTAACGAGAAAGACACAAAACCCATTCTTTCTAGATTAGAAGCTTTGGAGAGGAGATGTTATACTATAATGAAATACCTTTTAATCCACACTGATAGATGTAATTCTGTGATTATGGGCTGCCACCAAGTGGCGCTGAGAATAAAGCACAGTTTGACCTCTGTGTGTCGCATCCCTCGTGATCTCATTTGTCACCTCAGCAGTTTTTGTAAGAAACGGCCATGCGGCGCGTTCCAGACGGCACATCTGGAATATCCCTCCTACGTGAAGGTTGCTCTCATTACTGCCTATTTATAGGTGCAGGATACAGAAAAAAAAAGTAGCCAGGTTGATTTTCTGCCGAGGCTAAGTGTGTGAGAGGCTCTTTATCAGCTTTTCAAATGTCAGCGTGTTTCATTGCTGCAGGTGGAGGCCCACGATAGGACGGACAGGGAGGAATGTGACTTTGAGATTCCGCACAGTCACCAGGCATTGTTATCCTGCATGGTGTGTGGATATTCCTGTGAGTAAATGGACTTTGGGATGCCATTTAAACACACACACACACACACACGGGCATACACGTGGCTTTCCACAAAGTCATACAATACCCACTGAAGTACGCTTCGGGGGATCCTGAAGCTATTGTTGGTGTTACTGGCATACTTCAAATAATGTCTGGGCAACAACAGACAGCCAAAACTCTCCCACTGTAACACACACACAGACACACACACACACACACACACACACACACACACACACACACACACACACGCTTGCATTTAACAATGCCAGTTGGTTGAGCTATCCAGCTCAGGTTTTGCTTCCTGGGGCTGGACAACATTAGGACTAAAATACAGAGTCAGGTGTTCCACAGTTTGCTGGAAAGTCTCCATCCACAAGTTTATCTATGTCCATTCTTCATACTCTTAATATAACATCTAAGGGTTTGTATTACAATATGAAGTGCAATGAGTTTATTTTGCTTCTTGTTTGAACGTGTCTACACCTGTCGTGCCCCCATGCCCTTCTTTTTTTAATCCATCAGCTAAAACTGCCCTCCATCCTTCTACGTGCCGCGCATAAATGACCAGGTGCCAATAAAATGAAACACGATAAAGTCAGAGTACAGATATAGCAAATCAACGATTGAAACCGTATTTGTTTATTCAGTTCCACTTTAATTCTAAAGATCAAATAGCTAAACAGAAAAAGAAAGATCTTTGGTTATATATTTGCATGTAAAAAAACAAAAAGAAAAAACAGGTCTCTATCCACCTCACACTTTACTCTAAGAGCTGTGAGTCATTGCACAGAAAATGGCCATCAAGCAAACGCAGGCTGATGTGCTGAGGGTTCTACAGACATATGTTCAAGTCAAACAGCCAATTAGACAGATTCCTTTTTTCCCTGCTTTTGTTCGATCGGCCTCCTCACTGGCCGCCGCCGCCTGTGTCGAACATCTTCTTGCGGCCCTCCATGCCCGACATGGCCTCCACGTTCTTACGCCAGTCGCCCACTTCGCTGGTGTGCACCTGGGATTGATGAGGGATGAAAAAGAAAGGTTAAATTTCAAAAAGTTGTGGTAAGCTTGTAGTGGAAGCTCGTGTGTGTGTGTGTGTGTGTGTGGTACCTTGTCCTGTTTGACGTCCTCCTTCTTCACAGACTTGAGGTTGGCTCTCAGGTCCATGGAGCCCTTGTGTTTGGATCCCAGCAGAGCTCTCATCATCTCGTCGGCCGACACCCTCACCTTCCTCAGAGCCGGCTTTTTGAACTTGCCTCCGAGGTCCTGGATCTTCAGCTTCAGCTCATGGATCTTAGAATGATATTTAAAAAAAAATGAACAAAATAAGAAAATAGCTAGGGCAGATCTCTTTGTGCTCTGTTAAGTTCTTGCTGCGTTGAGTGTGTGCGTGGTGCATTCAGGGACACTCACGTCTCTGTTGTGTTTGTTCACTTTGGATTCGCAGTCATATCTCTCCTCGTCAGTGACGTCAATTTGCGTGTGAAGCTCCTTGCATAGGTTCTGAGGAATATTAAAGAGTTAAAGTTACTGAAACCTGCCCGTACATCCTGCGGAGCAACACATCCATGCTCCCTCTTTCCCCAGACGACTCTTACTTGCAGCTCCTCCAGCGACAGACCGGACACTTGCAGCGGGGGCAGCTTCTCTCCCAGGTAGCGCACTTTCTCCTCCTCCCTGTCCTCCCGCTCCTTCTCCAAATCCTCACAGGCTTTTGTGAGGAGAAGAATCTGATTGAATGAAACATATAGTTGGAACTATGGTTCTATATACTTTATTCTAGATGTATTGTAAATCATAATTTCTCACTTTGAGGGAGAGCTTTCGAGAAGCCGAAATCTTCGACTTTGGCTGCGTGAGAGAAAATAAGTGATAAAATACATATAAAAAAAGGTGCATTGACATTTTTAAACATTTTTCAGGGCTTTTACATTGGAGTCATTCTGCTGTGTTGCATACTGTATGACGGCGTCCTTTAACTATCCCATGTACAGTAAAACATGTCTGGAAAAGCCTGAGTGTGAAACTCTTGCGACACTCGACGTGAAGAGATAAGGCGTTATTATTAGGCCGGGGCGAGGGGGAAAAAGCTCTCAGCGGTGCCGATAACGGCCCTGACAGATAAACGCCGTCAGATCTCTGCCCGTGCGCGTCGGGACAATGTGTCCGAGCGCCAGGGGTGGGGGGGTGGGATTAGCACGATGGAAGACGGCCAGCTCACCTTATCCTTGGGATTCATCGCGGCGGGTCTGTCGGGCTCCTGAAACACAAAACCAGGGGGAGGGGAAGACAAATGAGGCCGCTGATCCCACATACACAAGTCTAATTTCATTTGTATGAAAAACCCAACAATAGAATCAATGAGAGTAATTACACCAATACTACTGCCTCCCTTTTTTTGCACAAAATCAACCAAACACAACAGACAAACAGGTGTGTGTGTGTTCATGAGTCAGCCGCACAATGTCATTTGACCCAACGAGGCGCTGCATATCTAAAAGCCTTCTCGACATCCTTTTTAAACGGACTGATTGTCTCAGAGAGTTCAACACGTTGGTCGTGAGCTACATCTGTATCTGTCGAAACATCACAGTCCCAGGAACGATCTGGCACATTAAGTCATGTAATGTCAGCATCTAGTGATAGTTTTACTTGTGTAAAAGAGAGAAACTCTGTCCTACTGTCTGTCATTCATCTCTTTATAGAGATTTAACTCCTGGTAAAAGTGACTGAACAAACAAAGCTCTATTAGGATAAAAAAAAATGTGGAAAAGTGACTGAAAAACGACTGAAACCGATCATGTGGAGCATGTCTTACCTGTGACTGGGCGTCCGCGAGGGGGGTGGGGGGTGCAGAGAGCCCACCAGCAGCCTGCCGGGGACAATGGGCGCCTTTTTATGCGAGGCGGGCCGAGTGGACAGCAGATATAACGTCTGGTCCCAAGAATGCGCTGGCACGGGGCCAAAGCATGAAATATCACCTCCACTGACACGGCCACAGCACCAGGGGGGGTGGGGGGGGGGGAGTGTAATAATAAATCATGAACATTACCTTAATGGTATTGTCTCTTGATGCAGAAAATCATGTCAATTTAGCTGCGTAGGGAAAAATAAAATCCCATGTAACACGTCTGACACATGCATCATGTATCTGACACTTTTAACTCCACTAGTGTGAAGTGATCACTTACTTACAAGAATGCAAGAGTGATCAGTGTTACCGTGTAATAAATCAGTCACCATGACGTCACAGGCTTGTTACATTTCTGAATGATAATGCACTTTGTTATAACGGGTGCAATACACCAAAGCCCCCCCCCAACCCCCCCACCATGCATTGCAAAAGCACTGAAGCACAATCTAAGAATAGGTCCAGTCTCTTCCCCTTTGTGGGCTGCTGTTAACTTTGACGGCAGGAATTCACCAACGCTGTCAGCACACAGACCGGATTCAAGGAAATTGTTTTTTTTTTTCATATTTATCGCTATTCTGAGCATTTTTTGGGGGCCTGTTGAGTCAGAGTCTAATCACATGTGACCGTCGCTCCGACTTATTATAGGGGAACATGTGGAGTGACATGATCAAGGTTAAATAACAGGAATTAGCCTGCTTGTTCTATTCTAATCACAGTTATTATGACGAAAATGCGGGTTGGTTGTGATTATACAGGGCCCCTAAAATAACAGAGGTTGCTCCGTTTTTGTCACGTTGGCTCCGAGTTCAAACGGAAGAGGAGTGGGAGGAAATAGGAGGTTTGAATAATGGCTGCAGTGAAGATAGCAGATCTGGGAATAGTGGGTGGAACAGCAAATATAGATATATAAACGAAAAAAAAAAAGACCAAAGAATATCTCTTTTTAGTGCAAGTGACGGGAAAGAACAATAAAGCAACACAGAGAAGATTATCATGTTTAAGGAATAAGATTTGTGAAAAGCAGATTTCATCCAGATGTGGCGAGGGGCAGGAAATTGCATCTAAAATCCTTTAAAACAGCCTCTGCTTGGAGCAGGATATACATTTGGATAATTGCACAACTCTGAATCAAAGACAAATAGCTGATTAATCCCTGAATAGGGTTGGATATGTCCAGGCAGATTTATTGATGGGGGGATGTAAAACCAAGAATACTTTGGCACGATTCTGAGCCTTAGAAGTTCCTAATAGACAAATATAAGCAGGCCATCTGTTGATGTGGAATTTGTTGTTTCTGTGAACAAACACATCTGTTTTTTTCGGTGGAGGAGGAACAATTTTAAAACTACATTATGCACACATTGAAGCACATATAAATTGTTTTTTTCTTTTTAAATCTGTTCATTTATGTTTCTGTACCATTCCCAGATTTAGCAGTTAATATTCTAAATATTGGCGTGTTTCATTAGAACGATCAGGGGTCTGTGGGTCTTTCCAACACTTCATTTTCTTGGATTCCTGTACATTTTTTTACAATCGATTCTTTTTTCTGTATCGTTTTATGAGGGGATGTGTGTATTTATGTAGAGGAAAACACATCATTTAGGCTCAATTTAAAATATAATTTAATATAATGCAGTCAGGCTCTCATTCTGTGTATTCTGTCCACACATAGACATAATTCACTTCCTTTTTTTAATTTTTCAAAGTAAAAGTCCTATGCTTTTTTGTGGTTGCAAAGTGTTGCATTAAATACTGAGGCATTCCTCATGAAATCTGCACCTATGCACTTGATCATTTTAAACTGACAGGAAATGATGTGTGATCTTACAATGACAAAAAATTAGTAGTGCTTCATTCTGACACTTTTCCACACTATGTACTCACTCAAAATGGATTGTGGACACACTAACTTATTTCACATTAAATAAAACCCTTCTGAATAAATCTGCATTCAAGTTGCCTGTTCAGTTATTCATTTGTTAAGCAGAAAGGGGCCTGCGTGTTGTCCGGCCACCCCAGGCCTGTCAGCAACATTGTTCTCTTAAGTTCACATGCGCGTTCGCCCAGTTTACATCTGCTGTCAGCGGTTTCTTGGCCCGACCTAATGAAGACCTCGAGACGTCGTGTGTGTGTGTGTGTGTGTGTGTGTGGTGGGGGGACAACAAATGTTCTGGCATCATTTCTTTTTTCCCTCAGTGATCCTCAGCAGGTGGGAGTGCTATTCCTGATGCAACCCAACTCCCCTCTGTATCCACACATACACAAAAAGAGATAAAAAAGCAGGGGGTGTTGGTGGGGGGGGGGGCGGCTACTGTATCTGCATTCATTAAAGAGGAAAACCACAGCCAGGCGGCTCAGCCCTGTGCTTCTCCTTTTTTGTGGTCAGGAATTGAACTGTTTTTGAACTCGGAGGAGACGACACGATTCATCGCCGTTCCTCATCCTTTCCTGGGAAAGTGCTGCTTGTTTTCTATAATCCGTGACATGACCCCCCCCCCCCCCCCCCCCCCTCTCCCGGCAGCTACGCCAGGAGGAGGCGATGTCGACCACAGGGTCTGGTTTTTGTGTTTTTGCCACCGCGCTCCACGGCCAAACACATTTGGCTGAAGTGCCTACGCTCATTAATATTTTTACACACACAACCATTAAAACTGACGCGTGGTTTAATAAAAGTTGCATATAAAGCAGCTACAGCTACTCCTTGACCTACCACTCCATTAAAACACTGCATACACATGAAGGAGTCAGTAATATTGCTGAATAAAGCTATAACTTTATTAAAAGGGGAGGAGGTCATGCATGATGAGGCTTCACACTAATTTATAATAAGGCATGTTGACATTGTGGTATTCTGCAATTATTATTCAGTTATTATCTACTTTTTGCATTTGATTATATATAATAAATGATAACCAGAATATGATAGCATCATTATATATACAGATGCATGTATTTTTTTCTCTTCCTAGGCCTCCTGTGTATCTCTCCTTGTACTTTCTGGATCCGGTACAGACCTCCATAGTGGCACCTTTGTTTGGACACGGGGGGGACGCGGAGCAGCTGACACTCGACTCAGCCAAGTGGTCCGCCCGCCGGCCTGACCTTCACGTTGCCCTCAGAGATTTTTCAGTAAGCCGCGGCATGTTACCTTCACATATCAAAGCCGGCTCGGAATATCCAGGAAAAAAAAAAAACAACAACGAGCTGGCAGGGATGGAGGTAACTGATGTGTGTTAGATGCTTGTAAATCACTGAAGTGTTTGTTCGGAACTGGTGCGGTTGTACGCGAGTTTGTATAGGCAGCAGTTACTTTCAACGCGATGCAATTTCGTCTTCGGGCCACGATAAAAAAGCAACTTTAAACCATGAGGCACCTGCATTAACTGCACAACAATTCCACAAAAGGGCTCATGTGGAGAATTATGAGTCACAGAAAAAAAAAATCATCAGGGCATCACATTCATGTCTTATCTCGTCCTTGAGTTAAAAAAAAAAAAACTTCTATTCAAGAAGTGCCTTTGATGAGTATTCATTCCTTCTTTCTGTAGTCATACTTCTTATCTATTGACTTTTGCACATTTAGATACTCTACATTGCCCGTAATTATGAGTGTGTGAGTGAACGGTGTGTGTGTGCCTCCACGATAGGCTGGCGACAATGTCTGGTGAGGAATGAGCACGTATAGAAAATGAATGAATATATTTAGATAAAATTAAAACAGAATGCTTTGTTACAACAATTGAATTCTATAGACTCCTGTGGAGGAATCCCAAAGTGCAGTCCCAGAACTGACAATTAAAAGAAAGTTGAAATAGGTCAAAATGTCTCATTTGAGATTTTTTTTTTATATTGACTTTGTGCACAAGAGGGCAGCAGAGCTGTACTTTACAAATCAAACAGCTGCTGGTGTCCAGTAAAATCAGTGAAGTTCAAAAGTTTGGGTTCATCAAGAGAATTTAGTGTTTTCCATGAATGGTTTCAATTGATTTATCAAATGAGTTGCAAAATTAATAGAAAATATTGTCAGGACATTGACAATGTTGATGCTTTACTGGAAATGAGCCTCTATACACCTAGATAGAGATATTGCATTAAAAACCAGACATTCGCGGTTAGAAAAGTCATTCACAACAATAATATCGTATAGAGTGTATTTCTAATTAGAATAATACAATTTTCATTGAAAAAACAGTGCTTTTCTTACAAAAAAAGGACACTTATAAGCGAACTCAAACTTTTTGAAGGTCTGTCTTGGCCTGTCTTGATCAGGAATAAAACAAGCAAGACTCTGAATAAATTCAACAAAAGACTGATAGAATGTTAACAGATTAAAATGTGACATGTATGGTGACTCCAGGTCATAGCCAGGTTTGCATTACTCTGCAAGCATGCTGGATGCAGGGGGTCCAAAGGGCTGTTGGTTAATTATTTGCAAAAGCCAGTGAGTGATCCTGCTGTGAAATTTACTTTCACGAAGAAAGTGTCCAAAAACAGTTTTCCCATTTAAAACAACTCGTCAATATTCAGCTTCTCAAACAAGCGCACATTAAGCGGGAGAGATGAGACAATATGATGTGCCCATTTAACACAATCAATTACATTTATATCAACTCAAAAAAAGCTGCAGGAATATGACTTGACAATTTTATTGCTAAGCTCCTCCAGGCATTTAAATGAAAAACAGCTTTTTGTTTTAAAGGGGGAAGAAAGAAAAAAACTAACCTCCTGTTGTTCTCTATAAATTGCCACATTTCTCATGTTTGAGAGCGTCTGTTTCGCATCAGTCGACTTTTTGCCTCTTGCAAATGAAATATGGAGCGGCAGCCGTGAAATTCATCATTCTAGTCTCTGCGTCTTAAGTAAATATCTTCATTGTCTTTTGCCTTGGCCCCTTGCCATCACCTGCCCGCTGTCTGAAGTTTAGGAAGGAGGTGCGCTCGCATGGAAACGGCGACAGACGTACCATGGGGGATTTTAAAATGAAGGCCCTACCCTAAGGATAATGATTGTTTATTATTTGAGGCTTATGGCCAAAGATATATTGCTTAAATGCTGCCTTGACATCGGTGAGATGAGTGATCAAGAGGCCTTCTAGGTCTTCTTGAAGAGGCTGGACTGACCCAACTGCCTGAGCCCAGTAATCATTGAACCTCTGTATTATTGGTTCAGGCCTTCATGCGCCCCTGGGGTGGGTAACCCCGTTTTTTTTGGGTCAAACCGATCCGCATCAAGTCCACCGAAAAGGAGCCGCCGGTCGGATGACGGAGGAGGCCGAGGAATTACGCACATGCTGGCAAAACAGGAACAAGTAACACAATGCCCCTTTGGTCGCGTCCACAGACTTCGGGCGACCGCGGCTTCTTTTTTTGTCATTGTGCGGAGGGGAAACTGGGGGGAAATGAATTAACTTTATTAGGCTTAATTAAAAGTTCAGAGTCCCGTTCAGGTCCCTGAACTTGGAACCTTAACTTCATTGAGCGTGTTTGTCATTGACGTAGTGGACTATGAACCAATGTGTGGACCCTGTGAGTAACAGTCAGGCAGAGATAAAGGTTTATAGATTTATTTTTCTTATAACCCTAAGAGCATCTAGTTAAGAACTTTTTTTTTAATTGCCACCATCCACTGACGGCTCCTGTGTCGCATTTGGTGGCTAATGTTGTTTTGTATACCTCCTGAACCCAAGAACCAGACAAAATACAACGACAACATATAATACAACATACAACTGGTTATGTGCACATTAATATCCACACCTACTAAAGAAACACTGTTGACCCATGTTAGTAAAGGTTAACAGTGTAAGAGCATGAGTTTAAAGTGATGATTGATGATGATGATGATTACAGAAACTGGGTTTTGATTATTTTTGCTTTCAGTTAGTTACTAACTTCAGATTTCCATCTCAGTTGGTGCCAGAAAAACATCAAAACTCCTCATCATGCATTCTATAAATATCTAGGGGGGTATTAAAAAGATATTTTCTCATTCCTTCATTCAGTGTTTTAATGATGGGCTTCAACTACTTAGAGATGCTGCACCGTGTCCGACCATGTTACTTTGTCCATGATGATTCCTGCATTTTCTTCACAGAGAAGTGCCCATGTGGCCTAATGTTGCTGAGTGTTGTATCACTGAAATGTGTATTGATCTGTATAAATGAGCGTGAATGCACTGCAGACCAGCTGTTATATCCCGTCTATCAAACTGGAGACAGATTGATGTTGCTGACACAGTCTGGTTGCATAATTCATTGACATTCACCTAAAAAGGAGCAGCTCCTGTTTTATTGCACAAACCCAAAGCGGCACTCTGTCCACCACAATGTCCCACTCTTATTTGCTGATGTCTCTCATGTTAACCACCAGCTCAAAAAGTTTTAGGTCACCCGGACGCCTTTTGTTTTCCATGCAAGATCACACATTTATACACCAAGTGAGTTGCAAAATGAATAGGACGCTGCCAAGGTTAGACATAATGATTTGTATTTGAAATTATAGTTTTTTAAAGAATCCTCCATCTAAGCAGCTAAACTGGTTTCAACTGTGCTAACATAATTGCACAATAGTTTTGCAAAATCAGCCATTTTCCTTCTCATGCAGTTAGCAAACACAATATACCATTAGAACACTGGAATGATGATTGCTGGAAATGGGCCTCTATACATCTCAGTGCTTTTTCTAAGTGACCCCAATCCTCTTTTTTGGTTAATTGTACCATGCAATGCACTTGTGTGGAAGCATCTGCATTCCTTATGTTCTGTCACACATCTGTATGGGAAAGTGATTGACAGCTATTTATTAACACTGCACCTGATTTTGTTGTCTGTAGTTAAGACAATAGTGCAAGATACCAGACCGGGTTACGTTACTGGCCAAAAGCAACGATTCCGGCTGCAAATAAATAGCACTGTAGCAGATATCTGACCACCAGACCTTTATAATTACAACAGGGGCTTAATGGGCTGTTTCCCGGTGTTTACATCCTCTGCTGTTAGTGTGTGGCTGCTGACCTGCTGACAGGTTAAACAGGAGGAGGCACACACACACACACACACACACACACACATGCTTATTGAGAGAGTGTGTCCCGGCCTTCAACTTCTGGCCGAGCAAAATCAATGAAAGGTGGTGTCAGCTGCATCCAGCGATTATAGGGTTTCTGGTCATGGGTAGCATGAATATCCATGCTGACCAAAACCTGAGCAGGTGACTTCCTGTTCGATTCTCTTCTTGTGTAATTTCACACCTGTCTCCACCACTGACACACAAGGTCAATAAAAATTAGACAGGTTACAGTCTCTCCGCCAGAATATTCTCATGTTCCTCCACAAATGGGCTCCTCACACCAAAATTCAATCTATATAATCTATTTCTCAATGATCTGCTCGTAGCATCTCCCCTAGAGATGATACTATATATTCTCCTCATATAAAAACTACAACTAACAGACACTCGAGTCTGTAAACCACAAATGTGCTATTGTATTTAATGAAATAGTTTGCGTTGACCCGAATAAATGTCAGTAAAATGGTTGGTATTAGTCATGTTCCTGCAATGATTGCAATTTCCAGCATTTGCGGTTACCAGCGCTGGTATTTAACTTTTATTAGTTAAATACCAGCGCTTTTGAACTTTTATGTTGAAGGTAATGCTTCATGTGTTTATCATTATCGTTTTATTCATTAAGGGTTGAGGCTCTTGGATCCGTATCCCCTCGCCCTCCACATACACAATGCGCATGTATTGTGCTCCATCCTGTGCACACACCGTTTATTGCGTCTGTCTGTCCTTGAAGAGGGATCCTCCTCTGTTAGTCTTCCTGAGGTTTCTTCCTCTTTATTCTTTAATAAAAGGGGTTTTTCCTTGTGCGATGTGAGGGGGTGTTGTGTTGCTGTTGTACAAACTGTAAAGCCCCTTCAGGCAAATCAGAGATTTGTGATTTAGGGCTATACAATCAAAAGTTACTTGAACTGACTTGACTCTTCTGATTGGTGTTCAAAGTCCCTTTTTATTGTCCCAGTTTCATTCAATGAAGTTTACTCAGATTTGCATCACTGCTGTATTCTGTCAACCGTTCAGTTATAAAAAAAAAAAAAAGCAATAATAGAATTACTTTTTGTATCTTTAGGCTGAGATCAAGTCTGCTTTGTACTTTGAACACTTGATCTGAGATTATAAAAAACAATGCTGCTACTTTACCTCTGTGTCTTCCAGGCAGAGGTTCCCCACCCACAGGCATTTGTTGCATTTGCTGCAAGGCCATGAGAAAGTTATGATTCTGCAAAAAAAAATACAAAATAATAATTATACTTTACAGGCTGTTATTGACTATGCAACATCTTAGCGCATGCAACCTAAATAGTATCAGCCTCTGTCAAGGCCCATGGTTCCCAGACTTCTTTAAACCACTAGAATATTCTCATCATATCCTGGGCCACCCAATATCCTGTATAACTTACAGTATAAAGTATTCATCATTGATTTCTATATTCTGTGTATGTTTCTTTACTGTTAGACTACATGTCTGTCATGTGACCTTTGTCACATTGCACATGAGTGATATTTAAGATGTGGCGTAAAAGGAGTAAAACAAAAAAGAAATACCAGAGAAATGATTTTAAAAGTATAATAATTGGACAAGTGAGCTGCGTTTACAGTGGAGAACGAAAAGAAGAGTGGGTCAATAAGCTCTAACAGGATGAGTCTCGTCTTGTTTAGCGAACACAAGCGTGTATCAAGTATGCATTGTGCAGGAATCAGCAGTCTAATCTGCCAAACCAGTTTTTTATCGATTTATTTATTTATTTTTAGAAAAAGCACTTGATTTATTTTAACATTCTTTGGACCTGAATTTTGCAGAACTCTTTTCACTGTATTCAAGTGAATACTAGTTAATCGTCAATGCTTAATGTAAATTATCCCAATCTTGTTTTATTCATGATATTTGTTATATACACCCCGCTGTCCTTGAACACACGCGTCACAGATGGTGTAACATGCAGTGACAAGTATTAAATTTATGCAGATTTGTGCAGTGAACTTGAAGTAGGAGAGACAATGCCAAAAATGTCACGTGGTGTAACCCTAAAAAAAAAATTTAAAAACACATGCTATCATTTAGTTGTGTGTTCTAGGTGGGTTATTTTTGTATGAAATCACAATATCAAATAAAATTATGATTTTTGTAGAAAAATGCAATAATGCAATGATACAAATTGGCTTTTAAGTAACAAAAAACCAACATGAACACATCATTTTGGACTTTCTCATCTTGCCAACCATGATTTTTCATGCCAACATTTTCAGAAAACAAAATTTCACAGCAACATTTTTAAAAAATCAACATTACAAAACAGTTCAGAAAAGAACATCTTAAAAAAAAAAACTTCCATTGCAGCGTCGTGTGAAATGTGCTTTTCAGCCGCGGGCCGCCGTTAACCTTTTGTTCTGTGCGGTCATGCTTTTATTTTGAAGATCGACTTCCGAGAGGAAGGAGAGGAGGAGGAGGAGGAGGGGGGCGGGGGGTGCACACGGACACGGGAGACCACTTTAGAGCCTGGGATGCAGCGGGACACCGGGTGGGGAGGGGACTGGAATGATGGTGGTGATGCACCGGGAGCGGATTCCTGCAGAGCCCGACTCACTGCACCACGAGCACACGGCCGCGCCGCCGCCGCCGCCGCCACCGCAGCCGCGGCTGCCGCACCGCCGATAGACGCCTCCGCACCCGCCGCCTGGGCCCCCCTGAAACCGGATTTCCACGCCGATGCCCGGCGCCGACGACGTGTCCGCGGGCCACCTCTGCAGCTTCCACGCACGCTCCGCTCCGCCCCGCCGCCCGCGCCATGAGACGCGGCTTCGCGGCGGACGCGGACTCCGGCTTTGAACCGAGCCTGCGCTCCAGCGCGCGGGTCGTCTGGGCTCGCGCGGCGGACAAGTGGGAGAAGATGATGGTGCGATGCTACCGCGGGAAGCTGTCGGTGTGGGCCGCCCTGTGCGTGCTGGTGCTCTGCTGGTTCTACGTGTTCCCCGTCTACAGGCTCCCGCGAGACAAGGAGATCGTGGAGGAGGTTCTGAGGCACGGGGAAGTGTGGAAGAAGAACCAGACCGGCATCGATCTGTACAGGTTGGTCTCGAGAAATTAAAAAATATATATAATAATAATTAAAAAAAAGTGCATCATAAATAACCCGCACGTTCCTGCGCGTTAACGCACCTCCGGCCGCTTTCACTAGCGGAAAGTTGCATTTTACGTGCTCTCCGTGGGGGGTTGAGGGAGGGGGGGGGGGGGGGGGGGGGGTTCTTGGTTCAGGCCGTTGTCATTGACGGGGCTGATAGGGCTTCACCTCCTTTGTCTGCGCTGGGGAGTCCCATTCATGGTGCTTAGGGCGAGATTTGTGTTGGTAATGATGGCTGGACTTCATTTGAGTGTGCACCTTTCATATGGATATGCAGCTCAAAGTCCTTCAAACAGACAGGAAACGAACATAAATAGACCATAAAACGTGGAGATCATTAGACAATTAGGATGAGGGGAGAAACCTCAGACAAAGTTAATCCGTATGATTCATATAGATGTGGTCTAACCAATCTTTGGACTTCTCATCTTTCACTTACTTTCACTCCTCGTGAAATCAACAAAGCAGTCGACTAAATTAACCACAAAAAAAGAGAAGTTTGTAGAATGAAGTGATTCCTTACGATGATATACTCTGAAAAAAGTTGACTTTGTTCTCAAGTCTGTTTTATATATATATTATATATAATATTACTGTGTGTATATAATATTATATTCCTATTTAATCACATATTAAATGAAATGCATTAAATGCCAACAAAAAGGTCATCTTCCCACAAAATATGTTCGGACTGTGTGTTTTTGAAGCTGAGAACATCAGAGACTCCTCGTGGAGCTTCGCCACCAACGTTCTTCATCGTGGATCGTACAGAACGCGAAAACCAGATCAACCGGGCCTGCCGCCTCCAACAGCCCTGTTTGTTTATGGTTTTTTTCCCCGAGTCTCGTTCGATGACGATTCTCCGAGGCGACACCTGCGCCTGAGTTTTTAACGGCCTTCCTCTTTGTTGATTGTACGGAACGTCGGGTGTCATCATAAATACTCTCCTGTGGTTTCGGCGCTATCCTATTCAAAAGGAACATGTGCCTCGTAACAAGAGGTTATGGGAAACAATATGAATCAAACAGGACAACCAAGGTGTTTAGGGTGAAGTGAACAATCCCTGAATGTTTGCTCGTATCCTCGCTCGGTCTCTCAGTAAAACGTCTTTGTCCGGATGCTCCTAACCCGTAAGGACCCACAGTAACATCTGCGTAACGAGAACAAGACTCTTCCTTATGAGGCTTTATGTCTGAGCTTAACTCCTAGGAATATGTTTTCCACTAATGCCCAATGTTACGTATATGTGTCATACATGTGTCAAAATACAGATCTTTGGGAATTAAAAAGTATTATTCTGAAAAAAACTTCCGAAATGTGGGTTCTTAAGGTGATGATTGATCCTGGCCTGTGTGTTGCCGGGGTACATGAGATGTGATTATTTCCCCACATGCCTCATCCTGTCGCAGGAAGCTGCTGACCGAATGCTGCGACCCGCGGAGGATGTTCGCCGTCACCAAGGAGAACTCCCCGATGGGCAAAGTCCTGTGGTACGACGGCGAGCTGTACCACTCGCACACGGTCAACAACGACACCTACCCGCTGTTTGTACAGGTAAACCAAACTGGGGGCAGGAGCGCGTATGGGAAACGAGCTCGGCGACGCCGACGCCTTTGAAGGGCCATAGGTTGGGTTTTATTTTTTCCTTTTTTTTCTTTTCCTTTTTTTAACTTCAGAGAGCCACAGACTTCCTCTATAATCTCTTCCCCCCGCCAAGATGCGGGGGGGGGGGGGGGGGGACTTTGAGACGGACGGCGGCGTTCTTGGGGGGGGGGGAAGTAACTAAAACCAGATGATGAAGAAAAATAGAAAGAGGAAAAAAAAACTCTTCCTCCCACTCAGCACAATATGACACTGTTGCGGCGACTGTGGGTTTTCACATGGATTTTTTTTTTTCGTTGATCCATATTGGGGGCGGGGAGGAGGAGGAGGAGGAGGAGGGGGGACGGCTGGATTACTGATGCTGGTTCAGTGTCCTCCGCCCGAGTCAATATTCAGAGGTGGGTACGTGCAGGAGAAGAGTCTGGGGGGGGGAAGGCTCCGTAAGATGCTGCAAACATCAGTAAAATGCCAGCATGAGTGAATCGGTTGCCCTTTCGTTATCTCATGTTACTACTTCCCCTTTTTGTCAACTGATATAGATTTCTTTTATTTTCATTTCACACATCATTCCTCTTATTTTTTTTTTCTTCTTATTCACCTTCATCCTTCAAAGAGGATGTGTTGCCTTTTCCCCCCTTGTGACTAATCCAAGAGGAGGCATGATTTAAAAAAAAAAAAAAAACCTGAAGGAGTTGTGCTTCAAGTTTCCTCCTCTCAAGTTATTTCCGCTTCTTTCAGGGAACACGACATAAGGGTAAAAAAAACGGACCTGGTGTGTGTATTTATGCCTCCATGCATGTACTGTATCTGCACCCAGATCTGTCCAGGCTATTTTTACGGGTTCTGTGGGTGTGTGTGCATGTCGATGAGGGTGTGCGTGCCTGGAAAAGGCACAAAATAAACCCCCCTTTTTGTACTTCTCAAGAGGCAAAACACCCCGCTCATAATCAACGTTGGATCCCTGTTGCTGGTGATGAAAGTCTGTGGCGAAACGTCCCCGGCTGGAAAGCGCGATGACTATAACGTTTGACCCTAATTTGAAAGCGTGAGCTCTGTATGTTCATTCATGAGGGATGGCGGCGGTGGCGGCAGGGGGGGCGGTGGTGGTGAGGGGGCGTGTTAGCAAAAGAGAAGCAGGCAGCCCAGCTGAACCACTGCTTCTGTGTACGACCGCGGCTTTTCAGGACTTCTGCAAAACCCGGGGTTTGAAGAATTAAGATGCGGCATGAGAGTTTGCAGTTTTGCATGTATCATGACAAATAAAGTCATCGCCGTACAGACGTCAATGTCTGTAGCATGT
The DNA here is from genome assembly GCA_036785175.1 of Eupleurogrammus muticus. Classification (NCBI taxonomy): domain Eukaryota; kingdom Metazoa; phylum Chordata; class Actinopteri; order Scombriformes; family Trichiuridae; genus Eupleurogrammus; species Eupleurogrammus muticus. Next base: position 10,305,420 of record JAYKQN010000022.1, read on the forward strand.
TTTGTGCATTTGAGTCCATTCAGGAATATAATTCTGCTGCAGTCCATTCATTTTGGACATACTGTATTAAAGCTAAACGCGCCGATTGCAGGTTTTGAGATTCTGTCGTTAAGTTGGCGTTCGGTTAAACTCAACAGCAACCTGCCTGTCCTATGTCCCAGTTCCTTCTGAACAAACCCGCCTTATTTGGCCGGCGTGGGTCCTTCGATTTTCAGATATCTGAAAATCTCTGTGGCTGCAATAGCTGCACGGCTAGATCCCACTCAGGATAAAAGGGCGGATAACATGTATTTAGTGTGTGATTTGGGTTGATTGATCCATGCAAAAGCTTTAAAAATGCAAGAATTTTCAGGGGATGGATAAAGTGCACACACCCACACACACACACACACACACACACACACACACACACACACAAAATCCTGGCTTCTCAACTACCAGTGCTGTGATTGCAGGTCTGAACACTGATGAAACGGAGCTGGCAACAGCTCCAGTATCTGGGCAGCTGCCAGGGAATGTGCCAATTAGGGCTTTGACTGTTAATTGCTGGTTAGTTCAATGGCTCAAACAGAGCATCTCTACATACAGTTCACTGGACTGGTGTGTGTGTGTGTGTGTGTGTGTGTGTGTGTGTGTGTGTGTACAAATATATACCCAAAGCATATTTGTCCACTCACATGGTATCTATCTATATCCCTTGAAGGCACATCTAGAAAAGATTGTGATTAGTCACATAGTTAAGTATCTTAAGTTAAGTAAAATATATATATGTGTTTGTGTGTTGTTTCACTTACTGTTTCTGTAAGTTGTAAAATGTAAAAATAGGGGTCTGTTCGGGGAATTCACCAGTGATCATTGTAGTTCCTCTTTCAGATTTTAGTAAAAAAAAAAAGATTTGTTGCATTCGCCTGTTCGACCTTTGGCCGTGACAATAGAAGTTGTCGGTTTACAGCGTCGTTACATACAAGCCCGTCCATAAATGTGTCATAAATATGCCAACGCAGCCAGATTATTAGCACATTGGAGTTTGCTTTACTGATAAGTTCAGGACCACGTGCAACTGGAAGTTTTAGCCCACCTTGCTGGTTCCTTTCCTCCTGCTCGATGTGCTGTTACCACAGTATTGTCCCCTCTGACTCAAACACCCCCCCCCAACCCCGTCACGGTCCAGAAGAGACCCCGGGGCAAGGAGAGGTGTGTGTGTGTGTGTGTGTGTGCGTGCGCACCCACTCCTGTGTGTTTCTCAAGTGCTGTGTGCACTCCGCGGGGAATAATGAGCACAATTGTTTCCGCTGTCTCACTTAATCCATGCCTCCGACTTAAACGCAGCCAGAGTGCGGAGAAAAGACATTTTTGGCCCTTGCCACATGAAGCGTGGCATTTCAGTGTCCCCTGTAACAGGCTTTTATTACTGTCCTGTACAGGGCGAGGGGGGGGGCGAGAATGTAGACGAGCTGGATTCAGTTGGAAAAATCCAAACTATATATGAGTATACACATAATGAAGAAATACCTCTGATAATTATTAGCATTGCAACTTTGTGTAAAGTTTTTTTTGATGCATTCATCATTTTGTACAGGTGGCCTTTCACAGCCTGAATTAATGTTCTTTGTCCCTTAGATATAAATGAATAGAGATTCTGCTGCAACACAGTCATTTCCAAAAGGCTGCACAGATGCCTTGATATTTACATTGCGTAAAATTTCTCAATTACTCTGATATACCTATGAAAAAATAAGCAGGAAACAATGATATAATCCTATTTATTCAGTATGTTACGGTTATTGTTTATTGGTAAATGAATGGATAATTGCAAATGAGAGAGAAGTTGAATTAATTAAAGGTAGAGGAGAAAAGACGTTTCCCCGGATGGGATTTATAATAGAGCGACAACAGCGTTCAGACTGGCCTGTTTGTGGTTGTGTTGCTTGGCAGTGTTTTTTTTTTTTTTTTTTTTTTATGCAAATTTGTCCATGGCCGCCCAGTGTTTTCCATTATTTTTATTTTTTTTTTGATCACAAACAATATACACTTTGTTCCGGGAACACGCGGGGAGCTGATTCAATAGCTGCATGACCTCTGCTTGCTTTCATTCACCTTCTCCTTTCAAACCTTGTGTGTGTGCGTGTGTGTGTGTGTGTGTGTTTGTGCATGCGTGCGTCAGCATCAAATTTTAGGATATAAGTCGAGAGAAGATTGAGGTGTAGGTGTGCGTGTGTGTGTCCAAGTGGTTTTCTGTGATAATGTCTAGGTGCTTGCGTCTGTGGCTACAATGACAGCACTGTGTGTGTGTGTGTGTGTGTGTGTGTTTTCTCCTCCTCCAGGACAACCCCCTGCAGCTGCCCCTGAAGAAGTGCGCCGTGGTGGGCAACGGCGGCATCCTCAGGCACAACCGGTGCGGCCGGGAAATCGACCAGGCCGACTTCGTCATGCGGTGAGAGGGGGGAGGGGGGGAGACAAAAACTAAAACAACAACAAAAAAAAAAAAACACATCCTGCACCAACTGTGAGTCGGCAGCCACACGCACCATCAGCCACCGGCGATAATGAAAGAGCTGGTGTCAACTGTAGCTGCGGCACAGAGAGAGAGAGAGAGAGAAACGGGCTGCAACGAGGGCGAGAGAGAAAAGAGGTGAAGGTGTGCGGAGTGAGCAAGATGTATCAAGATGAGGGAGGGTTTCCATATTTAGATCCTCTATATTTTGGGCGCACTCTGAGGAAGCTCAAGGTCCTGGGTCTGAAGGTGTGTGAACAGTGTGACAATATTGTTACAACTTTGCATGTTGATTTGAATGGGCTTCGTCTGCGTGTACTAACAGCACACGCACACGTTAAGCTAAAGGTCTCTACTGTGCTGAGATTACCTTACATTACGTCTGTAGGTTTTTTCCATGTTAGAGATCATAAAGTGACTTTATCATCATGCACACTCCTTTATGCCGAACCATTTTTCAGGGCCTCATCTGATAGCAGGGCGGCCGCTGAGGCCGTGACGGTTGAACACAGAAACTTATCAGGACTAAAAACCGACACACGCGGTAGTTTCGTAAACTAACAACCCACTCTCTGGTTTCGTTTGCCTGCGAGAACATTTGATGCGGCGTGTTTTTGTGTTTTCGACTTGCAAAACTCTGGCTGTAAACTTGTGGTTTTGAGACTGATGAAATCACAACATTAAAATCCCTTCAAAGGGAAGGTCGTGGCCTATTGTCAATGTCTTTCTAAAATTACAATCCGTCTTCCTGCTACTGTAGCAACAAACTATGAGCGTGTGAGCATGCTGTATGCTATATTGTGTGTGTTTTGCCCGTTTAGGTGCAACCTTCCGCCCCTTTCGAAGGAATACGTGGAGGATGTGGGAACCAGAACACATCTGGTGACGGCCAACCCCAGCATCATAGAGAAAAGGTAACCGGCTCGCTTCTTTTTCTTTTGACATTTGGAATTGCACAAGGCTATTTCCAGACAAATCAACACGCGTGTCCCTACTGTGCGTAGATATCCATAGCTTTACGGTAATTGGATTTGCTAATGGACAGAAAACGGCTAATGGATATTCCAGCGGAGGGCTGTGGAGATATGCACTGTGAGATATTTATTTAGGAAAAAAAACACAGAGTTTGCATGAAGCTTTTCAGGTTAAGGCATAACTGGAAATGCACATATGCATTAGGCAAAACGAGTTGACCATTCTAGTAGAAGGTCCTTCCTTGTGTTCCTGAAAAGCTAATGTCACAATCTCACAGCAACATATTGCATAAAAAGAACAATGAGCGACTTCATTTTTTTTACTATTAACTATAAACAATAATGCGGTAAAAGGCGTTCATGTAGAAAATGCTGCCGCTTCAGCGACACAGGAAAGAGGTTTCCCTTCTGCAGATAGTCAGGAAGTTTGCAGACACACAAGCTGTTGAGTCATATGTCTGAGGCGGAAACCTTCAGTAAGACTTCCTGTCGCCTCCTGTCCGCTCGCCGCTGTCCCCCCCTCACCCCCCCACGCAGGTTCCAGAACCTGATGTGGTCCAGGAGGGCCTTCGTGGACAGCATGAAGGTGTACGGCTCGGGCTACGTCTACATGCCGGCGTTTTCCATGAAGCCCGGCACCGACCCGTCGCTGCGTGCCTACTACGCCCTGGCCGACGCCTCCTCCGACCTCACCATGCTCTTCGCCAACCCGGAGTTCCTGCGCAGCGTGGGCAAGTTCTGGAAGGGCCACGGCGTGCACGCCAAGCGCCTCTCCACGGGCCTGTTCCTGGTCAGCCTGGCGCTGGGCCTGTGCGAGGAGGTGACGGCGTACGGCTTCTGGCCGTTCTCGGCGGGCCTGGACGGCCGCGCCGTCAGCCACCACTACTACGACAACATCATGCCGTACAAGTGGTTCCACGCCATGCCCGAGGAGTTCGTGCAGCTGTGGCAGCTGCACAAGGGCGGCGCGCTGCGCATGCGGCTGGGCGGCTGCCTGCCGCCGCCGCCGCCGGAGGGCAGGGGGTAGTGCGGCCGGGTCGGACCACGTATGGGGTCGCGGGAGGTCGACGTGGTGACACGCGCGCACACGGTCATGTTTTCCAGAGGCTGCCCACCCCCTGTGTCCGTACACTCATACCTGAATATCACCAGATTTGTCCTGTAGCCTGACCAGCAACATCGGGGACAACACACACACACACACACACACACACACACACACACACACATATACATACACACACCTCTGTTGTAAAATAGACAATAACACTCCCAAAACCCGCCATATCCCCACCCCTGGTTCCTCATATTGCGCGTGCATGGACGTGTTTGTGTTTTTTAACGAGAGCCTCAGCCAGGACTAATAAATGTGAAGATGTCTGCGTTCTGATGGGACGGTGGATGTTCTTTTTTTTTTTTTTTTTTCTTTTTTCTTTCGTATGCTGACTACTGTATCTGACTGACATATGGGGGCAGCTGGACCAACCCCCCCCTCCCATACGCCCCCCTCCCCCCTTCTGGGTCTTTGTGAAACAGAGACAGAAGGCGGTGGAGGACCAGGAGGAATAAAAAGAAGAAAAAAAAAAACGCACTGAAAGACCAGCGAGAAACGCAAGGGACAAGGCAGAGATAATGGTGCCCCGGTATCTGGCTCCAATAGGCCTGAAATTAAATGGAGGACAAAAAGCAGAAAAAACAAAACAGAATGGCGGGGTGGGGGAGAGGAGACGGGGTGGGAGCTGGCTGGTGAAAGGATTTTTTTTCTCTCTCTCTCTCTTTTGGCTTTTCTTCAGACCGAGCGCTTTGATTGGCCGATTCTCCGGTGCCAAATAGAGCTTTAGTTCAAAGCAGGAGCCATTAGAAATGAAGTCTTAAGTACTATATCCCCTAGAATGTTTAGCCAAGTTGCATCTCAGCCCTTCACTGAAAAGGGAAATGAGCACACTGTGGTGTGCACATAGTTTTTTTTTATTTTTTGTTTGCCAAATGTGATTCTTGGGATCAATGTGAATTTTTTTTTTTTTTAAAGGTTCTTCAGTGGCTATGAAGAATAGGGGAGAATTATCTGAAATTAAAGCTTAAAAAAGACAAAAAAACGCCACAAACGTTAGGTACCTCAGCTCCGACGTCGCGATTGGCCGTTCGGTACAACCCGATCTCGCGTGCGGCCTCCTTGAAGACGTGGAGCCGCGCTATGCTCGCCAGGTGCCAAGCCGAGGGGGAACAGTGCTCTCTTTGATACACACTTTTGTGCTTTTCAGTGGCAGGACACTGCTGGAAAGAGAAGGAATTAAAAGACTCGATGTCACAAGGTGGCATTATGATGGGTGACAGTAAAACTCTCCTTTTCTTTAGACGTCAGACACCTCATTGGGTAAAATGTGATTATTCATGCCATTATTGCTGTTATTATTATTATATTTTTGCTTCAGCGAATACCAGGAATCTACGTTCCTTACTTCATGATTTATAAATATATTTTTTTTCGTGCACAAGGGAAATTTCCGACGCTCGTGCACAATGCCGACATGATGGAGTTGTTTTGTACTCGCAGCTGAAAATCAGTGTACTTGATTGATCTCTTTTTTTATTTTGTAAAAAAAAAAAAAAAAAGTTATTTAAAGAGTGATTAAATGTGACCGTGCCATATTGTCTATACCTTAAGGAAGGGCCGTGGCTGCATGTGTAGTTGTGTTCTTTTTTTTTTTTCCAGTTCCGAGGCAGCACTGGGTCTCAGGTTTTTTTTTTTTTTTGTGTTGATCTGGTAAAATATATGAAAAATATGTATGGAGCCCAACAGCTGGTTGCATGTGTGCATTTTCCTCGCCAATTCGCAGTCACAAAATTAAGTTCAGTTGTGTAGATGAAACCGCATAAATCACGAAACCTCGTAACTACGAGAGACGACATGAAGTTAAAATATTGATACTGTCACATTTGCAAGAGTAGCACAGAATAGTAAAGACTTACATTAAAATACTGCAACGATTGTAACCACGATATTGATCCACGCCGATAGCCGATTGCCATAGCAACCACTCCCAGCTGGACTTAGCTTAGCTAGACAGGAATTAAAGTTTATCGGCAATGAAACGCATTTCAGTGCCTGGTCCATTATTGAAATGTGTGTGTGTCCGTTTAATATCAGGCCATAAATACAGCAGGCTCGGTGAAGATATATTGGCATCGACCTCCACGCTCTTACAGTGGGCAGATGTCTTCAAATTTAATTTAATTAGGTGAGCTCAGCGATCTCCGATGTTGGCACGATTCACGCGGAATTTAACTATTACGAAAAGAGAACAAGCCCCGAGCCATTAGATCATTGATCACCATCACGTGCAGATTGATGAGGGAGTGCCAGCTGACTCAGCACATGTTTATTTTTTTCATTCATGCAGCTACGCTCAACACAGACACACACACGCATGGTGTAAGAACAAAACCAGCATCGTGACAAACCATAGCTACAGATTTAAGCTGACAACCCAAGTATCAATACAGTACCAATGATTCCTAAACGTGTCAGACGACTTCAGTCAACCTCTGAAGTTCAACCTTTTCTCAACTGATGAACCCCATTATAATGAGATGTTAAGTTATGTGTAACTTTAGTAACTTGGGATTAAAAATAAAAAAAAAAAAATAGCCATCAAGGCCTTTCTCAGCTTGGTGCATGGTGTGTACTAGAAATCTAGCGGTACTGCAGCCTCTGAAACCTGTTTGTTTTTTTTTTGTTTGTTTTTTTATGATCCCTGATTTTATTTTTATGATTTAACTACTGCTTGTCTGGCAAACAGAATGAGGACGACATGGAATTGAACAAGGGATCATTTTCCTCTCTGTGTTTTTTGGGTTATATATATATATATATATATATATATATATATATATATATATATATATATATATATATATATATATATATATATAGTGAAATGTACATTTGGCTCTTGGAAAGCGGGAACACTTTGACTAATGTGTTTTACTTTATTGTATTTGCACCTTCCTCTTTTTTTTCTCGTGCTCAGTATTGTGAATGAATGAGATGTTACATTTAGTGCGAGTTTAATTAAGCACGATGATTTTTTTTTTTCTTCTTTTCTAACGTGTATGTGCACATGGTACTCTTGACTTTCGACCTCAGCGCTTTTTTTTGTCTTTTTTTTTTTTTTTTGTCTTAAATCTATTCCCATTCTGATTCGTGCTTCACTGACAAGCCGATGTTACTTCATGATGAATCTGTGATGTGAACGCTGGTCACGATAGCCAACTGGTTTAGGAGCTCCGCTCACTTTTTAAAAAAGCTAACCCTGAACTCAGCAAATAAATCGCAGCTGTTATCAGAAACATCTGGGTCCTCGGCGCTTCGCTCTTTCTCTGCTTGTACTCGTAAATCTTGCGTTGACTTTTAACGTTCAGAACCGATTTTCTATCTTACCCAGCAATATGATCGCCAACATTTTTTTTAAAATTATTTTCGCAATTCCAAGCACAAGTTTAATTTGAAGTGTTGGAACGCGCCAAAATCTGTGTTCACTGCATCTGCAGTTTTAACCAGCATGTGTTTCCCGCGTTTCGTCAACGTGGTGGTTTGATCCACACGAGATGAGCAGCTCATCCCAGCACAGACACCGGAAAACAACAAAACGCTTAAAAAAAGAGGAATCGGACAGCAAAAAAAAAAAAAAAGAAACGGAGCCAGGCATGCACACAGTGGCGTTATTGTCCCATTTCCTGTTCCGTCTCCAGGGCAACGGCACATTCATGAAGCTACAGTATTTTTGGGCTGTCGGGGACGTATTGGTCGGAATCAATCATGGAAACGGTCTGATAAAATGAGGTTTCACAATGAAGCTTGTATAGGATTTTTGTGTGATTATAGCATCCTCACAATTACTGATGTCAACTGCAAAAAAAAAAAAAAAAATTGCACAATCCCAGTGAAAACAGGTGCATGTGTTTTTTTTTTTTTTTTGTGCACATTCTTCATCAACAATGAGCGAACCGGCGTGTTGGATATTTTTGATACTTCTACTGAGGGTGTCTGGATTTTTCTAAATTCTACACATAGCAGCTTTAAGGAACGGAAATGAAATACCAAGATTAGTACCAATTGGATACCAAAACTATGTACGATTTTTTTTTTTTTCCCAAATTTGATAAATGAGATCTTTCAGTTGCTACCAGGACAACACCAAATTACTACTACTCATTATTTGACAAGTGCACAATTTAAAGAAGCAATCATCAAGGATAGCACAGTACACGAATAAGTCACAGGACTTGTTTCCATGGCGATCCATATAGTTAGATGGTGAATGTGTGTATGGATTTTTTTTTTTTAAAGAGACAACGAAACACGCTTTTCTAGTTGATTTTTATAGGGAACCAGGAACTGAAATTACACGACCTTGGTGTTAGCGTGCGTCTGTCATTCATATACGAGGGCCTATATCCGGGCTTGAACGCCAGTTCATCCAGAGCGACGCCGCTGTCAATGTTTTAAACAAACGTCTGTAAATGTATTTTTTTCGCCTCGATCGTTCGACTTTTTGTTACAAAAAAAAAAGCGTTACCTGTTGGCGACACCTCAACCTGTCATTTCCTTTGGTTCCCACCAGTCGCCTGATGTGGGCGACCCTGCCTGAGCATGTTTAAAGTAAAATCCAAACTGCAGTTCTGTATGTGCCACCTGGAATAAACTGTGAAAGATGAAAAAAAAAAAAAAAAAGTATATATGAAAACAACCATAGTCATATACAAGGCAAAAAAAAAAATGGTATCCAATAAAGAAAAGGAAAATGATGAATCGCTTTCCAGCTCTTTGGTCTTCTTTCTGCCGGGTGTCTGCCTTCCTTATGTTTGTTTTAATGCTTCTGAATATTTCTGATGGCGCTAGTGTAGTGAAAGCCACAACCCTTCCTGCCTTCGCACGGCCCGCTTCTGGCCCATGAATTTTTCATGACGTGTCAGTGAAAGCTGTGCAGCTGTCTCCGCGGGCCGTGCTCCCCGCCGGATCATTCACACTCACACGCACCGTATTTATGATCAAGGCCCTAATTTGTCTATCTGGTGGGGAGAGATAGCCAAGAGGATGGAGTATATTAAGGATGATAGAGATTTAATTATGGAGGATTGAAGGACTTGGATGAGTGTGTGTGCATGCGTGTGTGTGTGTGTGTGTGTGCACATAGGGTGCTTCAGCCTTCCCTTTGTAAAGGGATAGGTCCACTTTTGTGTAATCATACAATCAGCATTGTTCTATTTTTTGCATTGTCAGAGTTTGTCCTTTTCTCCTGGCATGATAAATATAAAATGTGGGAAAAAAAAAGAAAAAAGAAACTCCCTCTCTGCTCTCTGAGGACAAAAGGACATATGATTTGCAGAGCAGATATGGGCGGAACAGGTCAACAAAACATGCAATTGAATTTCAAAAACCGCTTCAGCTTATTGCTACATTGAAGTATTGAAGGATCCAGATGAAAAAATCGCATCTTTTGCGGGTCAGCAAAAGTGCATTTTTTTTTTTCCTCATTTCTCTGCACACGCACGCCGTCTCTATTTCTTATTTCTATTTCTGGCGCCTGGGAGGAACCTACCGATAGTAACCTTCAAACTCGAGTGGGATGAGGACGCTGTCTGTCTCCCCTCACGCACGACCCTGTCTCCGCCATCGAAGCTTATAATAGCAACTCCAGCGTCGGTGCCAGAACTCGCTCGATATGCTGGAAAACGTCCACGTACAACCTGAATATACAGTAAGGTTGTGTGATGGCATAGCGTTTATCTCCAGTTATTAATCCCGTTCTGCATAAATCAAGTCAATTAGGTAAATTGAGATTTTTATTTTCCTGTCACGGAACAAATGTGGCGTGTAGCTCCGGCCTGGAGACGACTCATACGTTGTAAGTGGCGACTGGACGGTGAACCTGGCTGTAAACACTATTTTAGTCGGTCAGATCACCTGCTTTAAGCCTGTAATGAAAGACTAAGTGGCAATGAGCAACTGTCTGGCTGCGTCTTATTTATTTTATTTGCTTATGGCAACGCTGATGCACCAGCCCCGTTCTGTTCTTTGCATCTTTCACCTCGCAGGATTCGTTTAAGCTCTTGTACATGTCAATGAAAAGGCACATTTACAGTCAATCATGATTTGGGGTTTCCTGACTTTCCACATGCATGTCCAATGTTCATGACGCTGTTGCCGTTGAATCTGGGTCACACATATGTGACCTAATGCTGTCGAATGCTTTAACTACTCCGAGAGAAAGCGTCCTGCTGCATCTTAAGGTATTTAATGCGTCGCGCGTACGGCGAAAAAACAAGACAGACATCAGTGGCATAGTGTCATCACTGTTGTTTCTCTATGTACTTCTGAAAAAAAGTGATAGTTTAGATATTTTAAAGTTAAATTGTGGCCAAAGGTTCAGTATGACGGAAAAGCAGGGCCATGAAAGTGTGGAAACTTCTGCTTTTGTGTCACAAAGAAACGGAAAGTCTAGACCGGCCAGACAGCAGGAACTGAAAAAAGTGGACATGCAAACTAAGTACACACTCATCAAGGAAGAAACTACATATTTGATTTCCACAGCATCGTCACATGATTTGAAAAATGTGCGTAATGATGAGGAGGAAAAACAGTGTTTTATAACATCTCATTCTAAGGTAGTAATGTTTATTACATTAAACCATATTCATATAACAGTCATTTCATATGGTTAGAAATAAAATGAAAATTTCTTCAATATGGATCCTTTACCTGTTGTGTGCTGATATATCTGCATCCCTTGTTTTATTCATAACATTTTCACACATAATGTTATTTAATCTTTAACTGAGGCTACTGGCCATTAAATGCAGTGAAGCTGTTTGAATATTTGATAAACCAGAGGATCGTTAGCATTCATGGCGCCATTATGAAGCGTAATACTCTTAGTCCTCTACTACTAGTGGAATTATTGATTCTTGAGCTCAGAGAAACCCTGATTTAGAAGATAACTAAAACTATATTTCTCTTTTTTGCATGGCAGGAAAACGGAAACGGTGGCACGCTGGTGAATTTACATAAGCGGAGAACATTGAGATGCGCAGTAAAAAAAAAAAAAACAGCTTTAATTTTCGTTTCCCCGTGCAACCCACTCATCTTCTATAAATATCGCTCGCATTAAATCTGTGGTGGGGACGAGACAATGGAGGCGAAACCTTCAGCAATTATACAGCCTACATAGATGCTGTGTATTCAAGGAAATGACTCACAGGCGGACAGATTTTATTCACTCGCTTCAAAACAGGCACTTTACCTTCTTATATTATGATCCATGATTAAATTTGTCCAGTTGCATATACGGTTTGCTTCTCAGATTGAGTGTAAATACCTGGATTTGTAAAGTTTTATTCATATTCACCATACACTCTACATTTATAAAACATATCTGCAACTCAGGCAGGTTCATGCTGATCTTTTGTTCTCTTCTAATTGGTCGAATCAATTCTTTCTGCCATCTCAGAAGTTTCCCCTCCTCTGAGAGATTGGAAAAAAAACTGCAAATGTATACCTGAGGGCGCTGTCAGAGTAAAAAAATACTACTAAAACCAGAATATGCTGTGTTTTTTGCCTTATTCTCTCCCCAGCCGGCACCAGTTTGCTGCTCTGCATCCAACACTACGAATGAATGGATCCTTTTTAATGACCATTCTGTCGCTTCATTTTTCATGTCCCTTCATCCATATTTAATTCCCTTCCGTCGATGTGGGTCAGTACTCAGTCTTTCCAGTTAATCTTGCCCCCTTCGTATGCACACACACACACACACATGCACACACACACATGCGTGCACCGGCGGCCGCCTGCGAATGCACGGGCCTGAGACATAGGCCCAGAGAGAGGCCACCGGGGCATGCGAACGTAAACACGTTACCCCCCCCACCCCCTCCCACCGGCGCCCGACGTCAGCTCTCATTACATCCAGCAGCAGACCCCCTGGGCCAATTATGGCGCAGGGCCGCCCTCCTGAAAGCCGCGCGATTGGCCGATCACGGCTAACCGCTCCCCGGTGTTGACATTATGGAGGAATAATAAGGGGAGGCCGGTGGGAGGCGAGCGGCGCACAGGAATGTTTCAATTAGCCCGACGGAGAGAGTTAAAGACGTTCAGGTCTCGCTTCTAACCTCGGCTTTATGCGTGTGAGGATTTTGGCCTCTCCAGCCATCAGATAAGCGAAGACAGGATTTTTGTATTTTTTCACCCTAAAAGAACATTTAAAAAAAAAAAGGCTGTGCATCTACAAAAAAAAAAATCTCCATGCTTCAGTAAATATTTACCCCCACAATGCTTATGCTTTTTCATTCTATAGCCGATCGCTACTTGAAAGTGTTGCTTTCATGTAGATAATGCATGCATAAAGTGGGCTGAGGCTTGTGTGTGGGAGGGGGGGAGCAGACGAGGCTGCTAGGAGGAATCCGAGGGAGGGGGTTGGGGGTTGGGGGGGGCTCGGTGGTAGGCTGTCTGCTTTTATTCAACCCTGGTTCAAGGCTGGTACCATACAATGGTTGGAAGTGGTAAAAAAAATACTATACAGATACAGGTGACGCTGTGTTAAAAATACATGAATTTGTTGTTAAATACATATAAAGTTATTTTTGTCTACTGAAAAAACTAGAAAAAATTTGTTTTCTGCTCAAAAACACCAAATGTATAAAACAAAATTGAGGAAGAAAAGGGGCTCTGATTTGCAGCTTTTCTCCCTGGTGGCTTGCCATTTTTTTCCCCCTTTCTCCATCCAATCCATAATGGATCACATAGCCAACAGGGGAGGAATGCAACGGAACAGAATGCCTCTGGGATGTTTTCCAAAGAATGGAGGGCAATTTGGAGATGGCCCATGCGGTCCGTACGAATGGAGTGGAAGGAGATTTAGGGGGCTGCGGTGCAACTTTGGCCACTTTGGAAATTGAGCTGATTTAGCAGATTGCAGCTCTGTAAGCGGTGATTCATACGGCCAGTGGCCTAGTTAGTGCGAAGCTTAGCACATGAGAAACACACAGCTGAAGCAGCTAAAGCGCTCGCTCTCAGTATTTTTATCATAACAATGGATGATGTCAGATTGGTTTGCTGTACTCAGAAATAATTACCGTTCAAATCTGTAAGCAGTTTTTCTTTTAAATCTGGGTTTTGTTTATTGGGGCTTGTAGCTTTTAATGTTTTGGTCCAGTCTCCTGGGTTAAATTTGCATTGTAAGTAGATACACTGCTCCTATGCAGCACAACTAGTTGTTAAATTATACCCATTACAGACTTCACTCCCTCCTCCCTGTTGAACCATTTGTTGAAGCTCTTTACTCAGAAAGCTAATGGTTATTATAGAATAACTGGTCCTAGCGAGCCACAGTGGTGCAGGATTTGGTTCCAACCATGCACACACACCTGATTCTACTGATCAACCATTAGAGCCCTTGCTTAGGACGTTCATTAGTAGAATCAGGTGTGTGACTGCATGGTTGGAACCAAATCCTGCAGCCTGCAGCATGCCAACATCGGGTAAGTCAATGCACTTCTGTTCTTTGCTCTGATACTTTTTAGTCTAGTCTTTACAAAACGTCCTAGAGTCACCATGTGTCACTCTGGAAGGTCACAATGTCTGGACAGTCTGTGCTTTTAATGCTGCCTCAGCAAACTGCAGAGGGCTGAGACAGGGACAGACGCCAAGGGAGGTGGTAGACGAGATGAAACGGCAGCGGTGGGATTTCTAGACCATCCGAAGCCGTCCAACTCTTCCCGGACCGGTAAGGCCCTCCCTCCTCCTGGACCACCGCTGACCGTATCCGAATCGACGTCCTGGCTTGGCACCGGTAACACTAAACATAGGCAGCCGTCGGCTTATTCCAATCGAGTGGGAGAGCGTGACCCTCCTCGCAGCGATCAATGTGGTTAAAAGCATCGGTAATCGGGAAGGGGGGGGAGATGGCAGAACGCGGCTTTACTGGCAAATCAATGGCTGGCACTCTAAGCAGGAGTGAAAGTGCAAGCAAGAGATGTGACTTCATTATCGCTCATCAAACTTTAAAACCTAAGCTGTCCCAAGTGTAAATTGCCAGAGTGGTATCCCATTACTGTAAAAAAGGAGATCTCAGTCGGCTATTTGTTAGGCCTGACTCACTTACAGTTGCCATAACTGCCCGGCTACGTTCTGCGAGGCGATATTCCCTTTACATTGATAGCGGTGACACTTTTTTATAATGAATTACGCAGAAGCAAACAGGTGTCGTCTATCAGACCTGATCGGTTACAGCTGCTTATTTATTTCCCACCTTAGAGGCCGTCCACGCCAACCTGGGTATTTTTTTTGTGTGTTTCCCAGCATGGTTTCGGCCTATCATAACCACCATTGTGGGCTCCTGAAACTGCAGTTTCGTATCGACACCGTGCGACGGCAGACGGTACGTCGTATCCATGGAGACCCGTGGAGCCTTGACATCGCGCATGACATTCTTGGATTTCGATTTCTTTTTTTTTATCCCAGGGGCCATTCAGTTTCGTGTTTGTGTGGACTGGGCCGTCGCCTCCTCGTTAACTGTGCTCCATTTAATCTCCTCATTCCTCTCACCTGTGTTTCTCCGCCCCCTTGGTGTCTGCACCTCGTTCCCTTCGTTAGTGCAGCTTGTTTTTCAGTCCTGTGTTCTCTGTTCCCCCGTTGCTTTGCCTGTGCTCCACCTGTGCCTCTCTGCTTGAGTAATTGAATTTCTTTTCAAACACAAATGCACAATGCACCTAATGGCTTATTAGATGTTGTTTGTTACTTTCCGGGGGAAAACCAACCATCTTTTGGTGATTAACATAAAATAAACCTCATGCTATAGCACATTATGAAGTAGATTTAAACTGGGGGACACTCTTCATGCCTCTATCTAGGGAAACGGTTTACGAAATGCAGTTTTACTCAGTTGAAAGCCACCGTGTAGCGTGTGACAGCAACCCTCTCCATTTCTCGCATCTCCTTTCACAAAGGTGAAAACAGGCCACGCTATCTTAAAACAACTCTACTCTAAATGATATGAAGAGATGAGGAGTCAAGATGCCTGATTAACACTGATGCTAAACTGAACATCTATCACATGTTTCCCTGTGACTTAGCAGCTAAAAAGCGCTTGCTCTCAAGTTATAATTAAAAGTGTGACCTTTGGTAATTATTTTGATGCTTCCATGTTGTGACATCGGACTGACCTCTGACCTTTCACATGTTTCTAGGAGGCTGGGGAAAGATACAAGGGTGTGATACAAGTATGAGTGAAATTCCAGTCAGGAAATCAGTTAAAAGGAACTGGAAACGGGAAGAGGGGGGGGGGGCGTTACAGGTAGGCCGGGGTTTTCACTAATCCCAGTCATTTGTGTTAATGTTCCTTAAGAGCTGGAGAGAGCAGATAGTTGTTTTCACATGCTCTGCCCTCTATTGGAAAAAAAAACCCACTATGAGTGTGACGCTTTTTTTTTTCCTTTAACATTGACTCTCGCTCCCTGATCAATGTCCAGCTCCATTTTTTTTATGTTTCTGTTTGTATGTGTTCTGTTAGTCTGTGGGTAATCATATGTATACCATTTGACTGCCAATATGCAAAGCAAATGCAAATGACTTACACCGTTGCAGATGCTGTGGTTAAGGCATGAGGAAAAAAAAATTTTAAGAGCCTGTACTGGAATATCTTTGTATGATTTAAAAAATAATAATAATACTATTCAATTTCTCCACTGCCCCCTCAGTGCAGCCTGTTTTAGCTTCTATCGATGCTCGACCCGTGGTGAGCCCCCTCTGTTCTGATTGGCCGGCTTCCAGAAGCCGACGCTAGACTTCAGCACCGACGGCTAAATAAACAAATAGTAGTAGGATTACA
This sequence comes from Eupleurogrammus muticus, assembly GCA_036785175.1. Lineage (NCBI taxonomy): Eukaryota > Metazoa > Chordata > Actinopteri > Scombriformes > Trichiuridae > Eupleurogrammus > Eupleurogrammus muticus. The sequence goes on from JAYKQN010000022.1 coordinate 10,321,775, forward strand.
CTTCTTTTTTTTTTCCCATCCTTAACTGGAAATACAAACATCTCATCTGCAGCCACGCATGTCTGAGCCATGCTCCCATTTGAAAAATGCAAGTTAGGGACTGGCAACCCACATTCTATATATGCAATATAATATATGGAATAAAATACGCCCCCTTTAAAGTAGGTTTTGCTGTTGAGTGATCACTTTTATCTGATTTGTGCCAGATATATTTTCAGGTTGCTGCCTTTGTGACCTCGTATCTCCGTCATGTTAAACTGAGTTTCTGTGATATTATATCTGCCACAGAGCTCCACATCACCCACCTGCAGAGGGAAAGAGAAAAAAGAAAAACGTAATGATTATCATAATTACCCTCCCTGCCAGTATGGTTGAGAGTTTGCGGGTAAGTATGCGCATACTAATTTCTATATTCCTCCCTCCTCCCCGGCTTCAGTAATTGTGCTCCATTGTAGGCCGAGCCGACACAGGTATTGACGAGGAGCGTTTTGACTCCCACCCACGTGCAGGCCTGACTCATAACGTCGGAGCTGGGAGGCCTTGCCGGCAAAGTTTGGAGAAAAACAGCGAGTGGGCGGATGGACGAGTGGGTGGGAGGGCAGGCAGGGCGTCTGCATCTGAAGCGCTTTGTTCATAACTCCTTTGTTTCTCCCTCCCCTTTCTAATTCACTATGGATGCAGAGCGGAGTCCAGATAAAACTAGTTATTATTAGCGTGTGTTCACGCAACATGTGCGTGCGTGTGAGCGTAGAAAGGTTGCCAGGTCTGTTCCTGGATATTTATAACTCTCATTAGACACATCCTGCCAGAGCCAGGGTCACAACACGGAGAGGTGAACGCAGAGAGGGGAATGCAGACGGAGTGCATTCATCTCACACCAGCAACACACACACACACACACACCCTGCAGTGCATTATACACACACGCAGAGGCACCTGACTTGAGTCTGTACCCAGTTCAGACGCAGGAACAGAATGTACTGTCGGTGACGGCCTCGGACGGCACGGATCTTTTACCCCGGATTTAAGCAGAAATCACAGGATTGGAAGCTTCCTCCTGGGTTGATCATCTGTTCAATCTGTCTGATTAAGAGATTCCAGCATGCATTTGGTACAACAGGTGGCCAGTGGGTGTAGGGAGTAGGGGGAGACACACACACACACACACACACACAGGGGGACACAAAGGGTGCTGATGGTGTTCCTCTGCTGTATTTTCCTATGCTAATCATTGTGTTGGTATGGCAACAGGTAAGCTACCAAACACTGGAGAGCAGGGTGTTTTTTTTTCTTACATAGATGTTGGCCGTGCCTCTGGCGCCGTGATGTGAGTCTTCACGGATCAACCTCTGTGAGGAAAAATGAACATGGGAGGCACAGAGCTGCATCTGATGGTATTCCCTTTTGATAAATCCAATTGTTTTTCCTATATTATTGATTTAATAAGACGAGATCATAAAATGTTGAGAAAAGCATGCAAAAATCCATCCATCTTCTATCCATCAGATGCTGTAAGCAGCACATAATCGCTACTGAGAAGCATAAACTGGGGAATGAGGTTGTTCTTCACTGTTTTTTTTATTATTAATTAATTATTTTCTTTATTACACATCTAGATCAACTAGTGTGTAATTCTTTTTCCTGAATTTGTTTTTAGGAAGGAAGTAGGCTTACAGACATTGATAAAACCAGGAAGTGTTTCACATGGTTGCCTGTTAAATGATTATTCAGTTAATGTACATCTTTTTTTTCAAACACAAGCAAATATAAAGATTAACTTCATGAAAAAATGCAGCACATGTGAAAGGAACAAGCTTTTTTTTAATAAAGTAATATATTATATTTATAGTCAGGTGTCAGGAGGCAAATTTACATCAATTTAATTAGCAATAGCTGACTCAGAGACTGGAGAGCAGTCAGTCCACTTTTATCAAAAGGACTTTTTTTATTTTCCATCTGCACGTTATATTTGGTGGTAAGGCTCCGTTCTGGAAACTCCCCGCTCCTCCATGTAAGCACTCCCCCCCCTAAGGCAGAGAGAGCAGCACTGGGACCTCCCTACCCGTCCATGTTCTTACATGGAAGGCCTAAGGCAGGGTAGAGCAGCAAGGATCCCAGATATGGAACAGTGCGTCTAATAAAGGCAGATATTACATTACATAGTTCCAGAAATGACATCAAGTCAGACACAGCGTGCGCTGACTTATAAGACAAGTAAAGGCTTCGATCAATTAGAGAGTGAAACAAGCTCCCACCTTCTGTGTGGAAACATTTACCAGAGGTTCCGGAACCAGTAATTTCTTACCCAGTGCAAGTTACGAGATACAAGTGCATACTTTATCAGACAACGAACACATGTTCACTTATTTGGCTGTTCGAGAATCCTTCACGTGTAATGTCACAGATAACAACTATTGCGTTATCTGTATAGCTGACATGTGGGTGTGCAACAGACGTCTAGCACACGACTGCCCTGCACACACACAGGCGCGTGAATGTGCAAGTGTGCAAATGCATGCTTTTGTGCATGCATTTGCACAAAAGCATGCTTTTGCACCCTCCTCGCTAAGTGGAGGAAACCAATCAAACTAATATGTTGTAAATCTGGGGAGGGGGGGGGGGCAAGAGTAGAGAGGAAGGGGAGGATGTGGGTTCATGAATGTATTTATGTTCATGTATTTGCCTTACAAATAATCATAAATAAGAATGCAACATTGCTATAACTACTACTATTACATATTACAATATTTTAATAACATCATTAAAACATGAGAGAGTGTTAGAGAGAGAGAGAGAGAGAGAGAGAGAGAGGATTGGACTGGATTATAATGATAGTATAGTATTTTTAATATTAATAGTATTTTTTTTCATGTCCCCTTAAAAAAATATTCTCTGAAAATGTACTGTTTATTGTCCCCCTTCATCGATGAAATGGGATTTTCACTCCAGTAAACTGCTGATCGTGTATTTTTACTTATCTATTATCGTGCCAAGGTCATAGAGGGTCATGTACAGTTCAATTTAGGACATCATGTGTCAGCAGGCCCGGCCTCATATCTGGAGCACGCACATGTGCAATTATCTGACACACCTTGGTGCGTGAGAACGCTGCTGCTGCTGCTCCTCTTGTAGTGATGGGTTTTTTTTTTGTTTTTTTTGGGTGTGTGTCGTTTCTTAGCCTCTCTCTTCCTCTCTCCCTGTTCCTCTCCCTCTCTCTGCTGAGCCACTGCACTGCGGAGGAAACTTGAACTGTGACCAGCTCCCATGGCTATCACTCTGTCCCAACCTTGCACTCACACCAGCCCCAGACTTGTGTGTGTGTATATATATATATATATATATATATATATACATATATATATATATTAGAATGATACATGTTTTCAGCAGCTGGCTTATTGCCACAGTCAATCTTTTTTTTTTGCATTTTTATTAATTATTAAAGATATTTAGTTATTTTTCTCCAAAAGGAGCTTTGCTTGAAGTTACTTCTTTTGTGTCTAGACAGCTTCGTCCCTCTTTTTTTTTTTCTTTTTTTTTTTTTTTTGAAAAAAAAGCAATTATCTAATTATATTCTGGGGTGACTATGTGTGAAAAGTTGCCTCTTGGCTAGTGCATTTAATTAAATAAACCAATAAACGGAACTAAATCCAAAAAGCTTATTAAACAGCTTGTTGAATACCTAATTTAGCCTGGAGCTAAAAAAGAATATCATTATGTTCAGGTCAGGAGGTAACAGATGGAAAAGTAGCACAAACTTAAGTCATATTTTTGTATTAATAGCTGATTAAATGACGGTGGATGATGACGAAGTTGATCCACAACTTTCAGCACATTGGTTTGGTTTAGTTTGAAATCTCCCTTCATGTTTTGATGTGAATATAACCAGATTACTGCATTTATCATATTGAATTAACAACCGGGCCTGACGAAGCTACGGATTTGTAGATCCAATTCGGACGCACCATGGCCTTATTGTTGACCATCATACAAATTTAAGAACTACAGCCCCTCATTTAAACCGCTGGCCCCACAACTATTCTATTGAGATCCATCCTCTGATTTCACATTCCAGCATGTAGAGACCCCATCATGGGGGGGAAAAAAAGTCACATTAAGACTCCTTCACAACTGAAATCTCACAATGGAACCATTCACTGCTGATCTGCACATGATTCATACTCCAATGAAGAACACATCATAAATAAAAAAGAAAAATCCCCAGAATTAACAACTGTCATTATTATGAACATCAAACTCCTAATGAGGGCGAGCATCCCTCAACGCCTCACAATGCATTATTCAGCGAGCAGTGGGGAGATTCTTATGTAACACTGTGTGGCTTCAAAATCTGCAAAGGAGAATCCTTGGAGCTGATGAGAAAACAGACACGCGTGTGAGAGCGAGCGGGAAAAATGACCTTGTCTGTTATCTGGACTGAGAGTAACACCGGGGTCACCCGAGTCAATGTCGAGACAGGAGAGCCGAGGGAACGATGCTGATAGCGATCAATCATTCAGAGAAAATCGCTAAGCCCCTCCCCCTAGGAATAATGGCTGACCAATCATCTTCTTCGCTTTGGGTTTCTCCAAGTGACAAAACGTGTTAACCTGAGCAAATCCTTACAATAGCTACTACAGTGCTGAGTCATTCATCCTGTCTGCTTTATTGAAATAAAAGACTTTTCATTTGAAGTTGTAAATCTGGACATTTAACTGATTATCTCTAGGGGAAAGTAGCGTAGTATTCAGGTGAGATTAGCCTTAGAATATCTTAAAATGTGTAGCTATATGTGATAAAAAAGTGGTAGTAGTAACTAGTAGTAATCCATGAATGCTGGCTGTTCATAATCCCATTGTTGAGCACTTCTTTGTGGAAAAAAAAAGTGTTTGACTCGGCCACACATTGTAAACTGCAAGAATGGAAAATTATCACAGCCCCGGTTTGTACTAAAAATACATTCTCCCTCCATCGCTGCCCCCTTTCCGGATGCTTCCAATGGCTAAGTGGGGGTCAGTCTGACGGCTGGAGAGTGGCATTAAAGTCAGGGCATGTGTCACACTGCGGCCCACACAGAGACACACGGGGGCTTGTTCAGAGACACTCGGAGCTCTCTGAAAAGACCATACGGGAAACACACGTCCACAAGAGAGTGTCTGTGTTCATGGCACAAAGAGAGCTCTGTGAACTGCATGTTGCCCTCTGGCGTCGCAATATGGGAAAAACTCCTCTGGTGTGAAGCAAATGAGACATAGGCCGTCATGTCAGAGTCGCCATCAAGTGGCACCAGAGAAAACAACCCATGCAGCTATGTTGTATGTATATACAACATAGCTGCATGGGTATATATATATATATATATATATATATATATATATATATATATATATATATATATATATATATATATATAGTTTGTAATTATATTTGGCCTCATTATTATTATTTTAGTTGGCCTATGGGACAATTTTATTATTTATTCTAGGTGGGTTAAATATTTTAAATGTATTGTTCTATTTTTCAGAAAAATTCCACAAAATTGTGAATTTTTTTTGGCCTTTAAATGACAAGACACATGAACACAATGTGTAGAGACCTGATGAATGCTTCTTAAAACTCTATTTTGAAAAGTTTTTGACTTTCTCATCTTGCCAACCATGATTTGTCACTGACCATTTTATTATTGTTGTATAAGGATTGTCGGATTTATCCTTTAGATTTATTTACTTGCTTACTTACTGTACACATAATTAACTTTTTTATCAATTTAATGATGCTTCATGCTCTTGGAAATGTACTTTATTTTAATTTATTTATTTTGAAGCTTGAATACAGAAGTAACAAAAATAAAAGTAACAATAACAACATCAGGTACAATAAGTGGCGTGTGTATATATATACTCACATACAGATCACAACATTATTTATATTTATATGCATACGGTCTATTAGGGTGACTGGGGTTGTGATGGACATCAATAAAATCCTTCACAAGACCCAGAAGTGTTATAAGACGTGATTTAACTTTTTTTATTATTTAAAATATTTTTTTTTTTAATGAAATACAAATCTTTGACTAAACGTGCTTTTCTTAAAGTTAAGCTTTACTTCTCCACACCAGCAGGCGGCAGCAGCGTCATGCAGCGTAGTTCCTGAATGCAAAGCATTGTGGGAGTTTTCTCTACTATAAAACAAAACGCAACGTCATCCCGACGTCTAAACCGCCTTGAGCTCGGAGTTAAGAGATACGTCTCGTTACCGCTAAATTTTTGAGTGTTTATTAAATAACTGTTCTACTCATTAGTTTATTTGTAGTTCCGAAAAGTCTAGTTTAAATAGAGAAAGCAGGCACTGCTATTTTTTTTAGAAGGAACCAGACACGTTCCTTGACTTTTAATTCGACTTTTTTTCCCTTCAGCCTCGTGGTCGGACATGTGTATAGAAGCAATGGACACAAGATCCAAACGCACGAAGAGCTACTCTCTCCGGAGAACCGTGATGAAGGCCGCGTCTCCGCTGAAATGGGGCCTGCTCCGCGTGTCCGCCAAGGAGCACGAGGCCTTGCGGCCGTGCCGCGCTGCAGCCACCGCCGCCGTGGAGGCAACCATCCAGAAATGTCTCCGCCGGCAGCAGAAACGAGCGGAGCTGGCTCGACTCGCCAAAGCCCTGGAGGACCTCGGCCAGACGGAGACGGCGAAAGGAAAGGTCGCGGACGAGGAAGAGAGCCCGCAGCGGCCGTCGCCCGGAGCAATGGCGCCCGCCAACACCACGCAGTACCTGATGAGTAACCGCTACGACGACATGTCCGAACACAGCCCACGGACCGTCCCGCCGTCCAACGGAGCCACTTCGCAGCTGTACGGGGAGTCGCTGTCGCCGCGGAGCGTGTATTCTGTGCTGGATTCCGTCTACGAAAGCAGCCTCGCGTTTCAGCAGAGGGACTTTGAGGAAGTGTTTGACCTGTGTTGGTAACCGGGGACGAACTGGTCTACGTGGCCTACGTGACACTACTCCCGGCTTCCTTGTTTCAAGGAGTGACTTTCCAATAAACACAAAAAGGTGTGAAGAGTTGCATGTAAATACTGTAAATGTGTTGTTTAAATGACATGTACACGATGCTGTTTATATTGTACACCCCTGGTTATGTAACTTGAGTGTCGCATGATTCATGGTTGGGCTTTATTTGTCTCACAGGGCGCTGCCCGCCCAGTAGGGAGCGCTCCTGAACGCACCGTCGCGCCCTCCAGAGGAACGAACCAAACGCACCTCAGCTCTGCAACTCTGCTCTGGCTTGGCCGCGGATTGGTAAATCCAGGTAAACAAAAGAGAAACCCCGGGCAGGTATTGTTGTACTTGAATGTCACTGATGGCAATAGTGGGTAGAATGTGATTGCTGTGATGGGCTGAAAGAAACAGTCTCTGTTGTCTGAGAGTTTTCCAGGTGTCACCGCTCCCAGGACACAAGACCCACAGGAGCAAGAGACCCGGGAGCTCGTTCAGTCGTGACCTGACTGACTAAAGGTGACATTTTTAATGCCCACTGGTTATCTTGACTTTCCAAAGGGATTAAATGTCCTGATTTTGTCAGATAAAATATTGACTTTTAAAGTCCCCCTTTAAGCACAGTGAGATTAGTGACTAAAGTCTTGTGGGTTGATGGATAACTTGTTCAATAAAGGTGCTTTGTGTGAAATGTTGAACTTTTCTTCCTGTGTCGTCTCTTAATTTGTTCTCTGGTATTGTGATACTATATACATAAAAGTTGGCATATACATTAGAAAGGTTGACTCTCTAAAGGTGAAGACAAATAGTCGAGCAAGTCTTGTAATGTCTTTGCATTGCAATGTATTTATGGTCATGCAATATTAAACTGCAACAAAGATTAGGCTTTAAATGATTAATTTAATTGTCAGTCAATTCTCTATAATTTCCTGAGTTTAAACCTGAGAATGTAAAGATCTTAAAAGGAAAGGGTCAATTTTCTTCAGCAGGATTTAATTTTATAAAATGGGTTATCATAGTATAATAACAGACTGATTAGATTCAGTTGTGAGATTTTGATGTTTAAAAGAAAGCGAAATTTGTATTCACTAATTTTAAATGTACGGTTTCAGTGTGATGGCAAAATGCTCAAGAATAACACAATCTGAAGTGAAAGTAATGCCTGGAATGTTGATGCTTATCTCCTGTCACTCACACCAAAATGTCCTCTTCCTGCCCACAAAAAACAAACCCTCAAATTTCCCCTGTTACACAACTTCATCCACCTGTGCTGCAATCTGGTGAGGCATTTATCCAAAATAGAGCTGTAGTATCTAAAGCTGCCACATGGTGGCAGTGGTGTCCAACAATCCTGAAGAGCTGTGTGGGGAGGGGGACTCAAGCAGGTCGGAGTCTGTGCCAGAGGGAGAGGTGTTGATTATTGGTGGTCTACTTTTAGATCATGTCGCATGGCATTTGTTCAGTGAGGGACATGCTGCTGCACTTTTCTAGATGAAGTCTTGTGGCAACAAGCAAGAGGGGACAAATTACTCGGGTTACTGTGGCAACTGAATGAGATGAACCCCTCCGCTGCTTTCAATTGATATGATCCAGTCATAGAAGCATCTCTGAGGGGAGTTTGATGTAGAAACTGATTCCGCTTTTTTGCGGCACTCTTGCAACAGCCATTTTACAAGATAAAAATCCATGTGGAAAAGGTACATAGTTTTTGATTCTCTTTGAGTCTCTTGTCGGATTCAGAGGCTGGTTGGCCACAGTTGTTGCAGTGGAGTGTGATGCATCAGGCTTCTCTTTACCGCTGCTGGGCCCAGATCCACTGTTGCTGCCTGTGTTCAGCACCTGTCAATCTTAAAATCTCACCCCGTGGTTCAAGTGCCAAGTCCAGTGTGAGGGTCAACAATTAAACCTAGAGGCCCACTTTGTGTGTGTGTGTGGAGGGACTTAGACAGGACTGCTGCTGGCTGATTAATGGATGGTCCTGTGGGCTGCCACAGCATCGATCGGCCTGTGATTGGTGCAGAGCTGTGCGCAGGTCCAAGCCTGTCTCACTATTTTGTCCATCTGGTCATTTGAAGCCACGGCAACTCGTGCCAAAATGACACAGAACAAGAGCCTTGCTGCGCCATATTCCTTTATAGCTTTGATTGTCACCTGGTGCCCGAATCCTGTGTTTTCTTTTAGAGAAATAAAGACATTCCCACCACTTAATTGATGCAGAAAATTGGGATTAACTGGTGCATAAAATGCAAGGAAATATGGCTCCCACCCATGTTAATAAGAAACATCCACCATTCCCTTGCCTGTAAATTCATGTGAATATTCTGAATGATGTAATGTGGTATTAACACAGATGCTACACTTCCTGTTATTTAACTCCAAATGATCCCTATCCTAAAATAAATGAGTTAATGATGAGCAGTTTGCCAGTCCTATTCAAGACATTTCCAGGAAAACTTTAATGCTACCACAAAATATATAAAAACAATGGAAATAACTTAAAATAAATAAATCGTGATGTGTGGGTCAGGACTTTGGTATTTTCCGGACAAATGGGGGATTTTGCAGACCAATGGGGGATGATAACATCCTATGACGGCTGAATCACACTCATCGGGAGTATTTAACTCATGTAAGACTTTTCAAATATTTCTTGCCTCAAAACATATAAAGGTCACTGTTTAGGGCAAAGGAGAAGTTTCCCACCAGAGTTTGTGGAAACCAATCACAGTTCAAAAACATAATAAAACAAGCAAAATAAAAATTGTTGAAATAGTTTAGAATTTGAATTTATTCACTTTCTTGCCTAAAATTCAATAAGAGAAACCAGTCTCATGTCTCTTTGGAAAAAAATGGAGCCACCAGAGGCCACAACTCACTAAAGAATGAGGATCTGTAATATATTTGATCATTTCTTCATATATATTTCTAATTATAATTACATTATTCTTATGGACCCAGCAGCACTTCAGCAGATATTCACTCTCTCCTGGGAGGAAGTTTGGGTGTTTGGCTCCATGTGAAGAGGCAGCAGCTGGCCAAGAGGTTTGCCTGTGACTTTGGACACAGGCCTGTTTTAATTGGAGCTGTTAAATGAATAGTGTGTGTATGTGTGTGTATGAGCCTGACTTAAAGTGTGAAAACACATCAAACATAAATGGCAAGTTACAGTTATGTGTGGAAGGAATTAGAAGTTTACAGATTTCATCCCATAAATCCGTCTACACCTCACATGAAGGTAAAATGATCCCGTGGGAACCACAATGGCACACTACACACTACAAGTAGAAATACATATCACAATGTATCTGCCACTACTTTAAGAAAGTTTTTATTTTGGTTTTGACTTTTAGTTTTCAAATTCTAATTAGCTTTAATTTGTTTTTCTAAACAGGTTTGGTAGTTTTCATTATTGAAAATTCTTAGTTTCAGTTTAGTTTTTTATTAGTTATAGCATTAGTTTCTGTAATATGGGATACTATATGTCAGGGGAATTTCAGAAAATTATATGATAAGATGATATTTTGAACTAGTATATTACATCACAAAAAATGCTTTTTAATGATCATTTGGGACGCACACAAAAACAAAGATTGAATTGCATGATCAAATATAATTTCAGAAGTCTTTTTTTTTCTCCTCTCTTTTGAAAAAAAAACTGTTTTCAAGATCTAATCCAAACCCGATAGCTGCAATCTGACCGGATTACCGGACCAGGATGCACCCTGAGAATCAGATTAGAAAAGTTCTTCACATGAACCAAAACAAAGGAAGCGGCAGCAATTTAAAATCCCTGGAGGAAGTAGGCAGAGTTCCTTTGCTTGAGAGATTTGACTACTAAAGTGTACCAATCTCAGTAAACCAGTTTTTTCGCCCTTCTTCTTTCTGGGTGTAACCTCAAAGTGACTTTATCTGGAATTCGGGGAGTGGTGGGTTGTCGGTGAATAATAAGCAAGCTGAAAGATGAGCGAGAACGAATCATTGTCATGTAAATGGTTTGAGTCAATAGGTTCAAACACCCTGATTTAAATACTTTAGGCTTTAGACAACATACAGGCCAACATATCCTGTTCAAATGTGGAGGAAGGTTGATGATTATCCACATTCTGACTATTACTATGTAAATCCAGGGCTTTACCTAGGGAACCATTTTAAATCCTGTCAAAAGCTGCTGCAGCAGGGATGGACATTGACCAGCCTGTCAAGCATTAGTTTGTACAGTAGGGGGCAGCAGAAGGGTTCATAGCAGCCATCTTGTGATTAACAGGCAGACAGGATCACTTTTTTTTTTAGTGTCTCAATATTTTTTCCTCATCTTCTTCTACAAGATCCTCCTTCCACCATTTTCCGGCCTCAGGTTTGTCAGATCGATTTTTTAACTCTGAAAGTGGACGTGTGCGTGCTTCCTCTCTGCACCGAGAGCAGTGATAAAATGAAAAACATCCCTTTTATTGTGCAGGAACTTTCTGGATGAAGTTGTTATCTTGTGGTCTGATTGATTGTCGTCAAGCTTTTAATTTGTGTGATTTTGGTTGGAAACACGGGGCGACCCCAGGCTTTACATGTTACAAGATCTTGTTTGCCTGGATTCTTGTCTTTATTCAAAATGAACTCTAGTATGGCCTGCTGTTGAATCAAAGCTTTAACTGTGCTATGTTTGTCTTTTTTTATCATGTGACCAAATGTCTCTTCTTGGCGACAACAATATTGACGACCCATATGATCTATATGTTGTGTTTGTAGAACGCATTCATCCAATAATCCGCTCGATACGCTGAATCTCTCTGGGAAAATGTGGTGTCTGGAGAGGTGGAGGAGGCGGGGCTGAGGGAGAGGGAGAAATAGGAGGGGGGGGGGGGGGTCGTGGCCTTATTCGCTGTGACCTTCACAGAGAAATGACACACAGGGAAAGTGCCAAGGGACACTCAGGTGGTCATGTCAACCTGCTGACATTCAGGCTAACCACATAGTCATACAAGCACTCATGAAATACCCTCAAGGTTCGCTGACCCCCCCACACAAGTACACAAACATCGTTGTCCGTACATGTGTGTAGCCACAGTCAATGATTGTTATCCTTTTTTTAATTAGGATATGCAGGCTATGGTGGCATGTACTGTACGTTGCTGTCCTTTACTCAGAGAGAGGTTGAGTGACCTTTATTCTGGTTAGGTGTTGAGCATGAAAGCACCTTTCCATAAACAGTCAGTGGAACAGTGGCACATTCACACCTGGAACTGGCCCAGTGCAACCATGTTCAAATGTGTCGGCCACAGAGCCGTCGAGGGTTGAAAAATATTTAGTGCTGATGAATCTGGATTTCTTGTGTTGCATTGCATGGCATCCTTTTCTGTGAAATTGTTTTTGGATGGATATTTGAATCCCTTTTAGTGTTTTCAATGTTTAGATGGATAGATAGTCAAAACATTATTATCATTAAAATCCCTAAAATCACTTAAACTCCCGTATGTACACTGTGGTGGTGTAGGCGGGAGTGCGCTTGGCTCATAAGCAGCAGTCGCCGGTTTGAGTCCTAGCTGAGGAGTTTCTTTGCGTCTATACCATATACATTTACATTGCTTATCAGCTGCTTGCTTATTCGTGCTGCCGTCCTCTTCTTTCAGAGGAGAACCACTCTAGCTAGCAGCATCCTAAATATAAACTACAAGTATAAACGCCAAGAGGTGTTCACAGCCCCTTAAGGAAATCCTGACACTATTGTTTTATGGATGCAGGCATGGATAAGTTGTTAAAATGTTTGTAAAACAATGTGGGGACATTGTAAAATCACAAACATCCCATCTATCTTTTTTTCTGTATGAATACATACACTGCACTACTATATGAAATCCACTCAGGACGGTTATGCTAATAAAGGAGGAAAGGGCAAGGAGAAGGGGACTGACATTCCCCCGCCGTCCCCGTTGGGGATTACTTCTCTGCCTTAATGGCTCATTAGACAAAACAGACGGAAGTGGGGAAGTGAGGGATGCTCGTGAAGCTTCCCAATCACCCGGGTCACGGTCGTCCAAAGGAACGGACGAAGCGTCGCGAATGTGTACGCGAAGACGCGAGAGGTGAAACACCTTCAAGTATCTCACCCCAGTCCGGCTGCCCTGGATTCAACCCCCCACGGAGGGCTGAGGGATGTTTGTGCCACGTCTATTTCCATCCTCGGCTCCCCAGTTCACTTTGCTTCTCTGCAGAGACCGAGCAGAGGACATTTAATGGACGGCGGTTTCGGGGGAAACGGCCACGTAGAAACACATACGCGAATGTGTGTGTGTGTGTGTGTGTGTGTGACACTGTTTCCAGGGTTGGTCTTCTAACTGTGTCAAGGACACAGACAAACTTGTTGAAGCCAAAAGAGTTAGAGAAGACCTGGTTCAGTCACACCACTAACACACACCAACATTACTCTCCAAAGTAAATCATCTTTTGTTTGCTGTTCCAAAAAAGCAGAAGCAGAGCTCTGCCCTCTTTTTCGATTTGCTCCCCTTTCAGAACTTCTTAAGGCACTGACCAAGTTGCTTTGGAGAAGAAAACGAAAGAGTCTCACCTCTTCGTTCCTCTTCACCAATGATTATATCACACGATACAGCTGTCATATCTCCTCGATTTGATCAATGCTGCGTTTATTATCCGCGATGGTGGCGCAAATGCCAAGTGTGAATCATCCATTCTGACGCCCCCATGCACACCAGGCTGTCAGTCTTGTTGGATGCTTCTACGAGCGCGTTGTAGCCCGGGCGCTAGATTCCTCGTGGCGGACCTTTGTTTCCTAACAGGTCGCGCGGGGTCACTCGCGGCTGCTCTCGGCCTCTAGGAGAAGGGGAAGCGTCGGCATACTGTATCTGGATATAGTTACAGCCATGGCCTGTGTCAGCTGCTGTCGTTTTCCTGAGTCTCCTAGAAAATCAGCTGGAATATTTATGGCAAGGGTTGCATGTGTAGGGGAGAGGAAGGACCATTACTTGTAGTCCAAAAGTAATGTTCCAGTAATTTACTGGGAACAATGGGTCAAAGGGGCTTTTAACTGCTTGATACTGAGAAAGAATTGTCTGCATACATACAATACATTAAAGAGGCTCCAGCCTGGGTGGACCATTGCATGCAAATTCACTTTCTTATGCAATTCAGTCTGGACACCAAGGACCCGGTTTCCCCCTCACCTAGGGGGGCCAATCACAGCACAGGGGGGGGGGGGCAACAAGACTAGGATGAAACACAGAACGTTCTTTGTGGATCCAACATGGCGGCAGACGTGTCATTTCATTGTTATTGGGTATGTCATTGGGTATGTTTCTGCACTTTTATAAACCTCCATTCCGAACTGAAAGGACGGTTCCCAGATCAAATATCAATATTTATATAAATGAGGTCTGGTGTTAGCCACTCAGAAATGTCTGTTTGTAACACCTTTCTTTAGAGGAGACCCTAGAAATCACACTGTGACAGATACTATACTATGGAATTATGTGCATTTAATATTTCTCAGTACATGCGTTGGTCTTGTTTGAGCCTCCGTGCTTCCGCCCTGCTGGGGCAGGGACAGCTGTGTCATTGTCAGATATCGTTCAGGGCGGCGGAGGGTAAACAACAGATGGTTGAGTTGCTACCTGAACGGCGTGTCAACACCAACCATTCAGCGTTTCATCCCCGGCGACGCCGGCCCGCGTACAGGCGACGTCTGAGCAGCCTTTTGTGAGAAATAACCTCTGCTTCCGCATGTGCTCGGGTGTTTTCTCTGGGCTTGTGGTTTTATGGGTTGGTTTTTGTATTTCTCGCGTGCCCTTTGACCTCTGGAGAAATGCCTTCCAAGGACATCTTCAATGAAAATAATTAAATACATTAAAAAAAGGATGCCTTTATGGCACTACCAGTTATATTCCATTTCCTATAGAACATAGTGCCGGAAATGAGGAAATGACGGTAGCTGTAAGTAAAGGAAGTAATTTGGCTCCGAGATGACAGCATTTGAAATGTGATTTGACAAACAGCAATGGAAAATTGAGAAATGAACACGTCCTTTTCTTACTTATATATGCAAAATGAAAAAACTCAAGTAGAGCTTCAGCACCCTTCACTGAAAGTGATAACTCATAGTGTGTGTTTCTCTTTTTCCCCAACTAATAGGCATACGTCCCTTGAAATAAAAGCTAATCAGTATTCTCTTCTCTCAAGTGAGTAACTTTTGATGAAAAAGTTTGAAAGGCGTGTTTGATGAGATTCCCTGTGCCGGGCAGCCACTTCTGTCCCGACTTTGTTGTATTGGCTTTGTAAAAATGAGGTGTAATAAGCCCCAGTCAATACGGAGCTGCGAGTTTTGGCAGGAGCTAAATAAGATGGAGGGAGATCGATACGATGAGAGACAAAGACGACACGAGCCCGCCTCCGCCTCCTCACCTGCCGCTGGACGCGCCGCGTGTCGGCTATTTGTCGAGTGCACACACACACACAGACGTGCAATTATATAGACACGCACACACTCCAAAATGATTTCATCAACCTTTGGTTAGGCGTGCACATGCATATGCTACATGTGCATGTCTATATAACACGAGTGTGTCTGCACACGCTGCAAATTACGTCGTCCACGTGTGGAGGCCGACAGCCACCCATGTGTCATACGTGATCAATATGTGCACTTAGGGTTTATAATGGCAATTCTTGTCTGAGCTTTCCAAACAAATAGAAAAAAAAAAAAAACACAGCGCGCGCTCATGGAAGAAGATGCGAGCCTCGAGGACAAAAGCGGCGGAATCGATCATGTTTGCGCCGTCTTGCCAGTCCCAGGAATGAAAGAGGGGAAATTGATTTTTTTGCTAAATTCTCTGTGGTGAGGGATGACTCATTCACACCGCCTTAAGATGACGTGAAAGTGACAGAACAGCACCATACAAGCAGTCCTGCAACTTGTGGAAGGAAGAACGACCTGTAGAAATTATATATAAAAAAAAAAAAAATGATTATTTGCTCCTGTCAAAACACTCTCTCTCGACTCGATCTAAAAATTGTTCTGTTCCGTCCAGAGACTGTTGTGCTTCCGCGAGCTCTCCCCAGAAGAAACGTGTCAACTTGTCGTCTGGGATCTGTATCAAAGCCAATCCTAATTTCCTCCACAGCCGGCATAATCTGTCACCACGAACGCCACGTTACGAACTGTGCCTCAGAAATCGTTAGTGTGCTCAGGCAGAAAGATAATATTGAAGTATTGTTGACAACTATGAGAGAAACAGCACAAATACAGCTCAGGGGAAACGGTAAAAGACATGCAGCACATTATACTGTGTATATATATCCTATAATTTATACATACACTACTATATGTCTTCAGGCTAATCAGAAATGAATGTGTAGAACGTTCATTAATGGACGGCAGAAACATGCAGATGCATTAGGTCATTTTTTCCCAGTGTTTCTGGGAACTGAATTAAAAAAAACATTTTTAACTTCAGTAGCAAATTTTAACATTTCTATTCTTGGCTGCCACAATAAATATGTATTCACATTTATCAGACACCTTTAAACTGGACGGGAAAAAAAAAAGATTCAAATGAGTTTCCAGAGATAAAACAGATCAAGTAGTAGTAAAATCTAAAAGTAAAATTTAAAAAGAAAACACTTGGAGATCATGGTGTTATTTCTCACAAAGGTTTCTGAGATGAATGAAGGAGAGATGAGGATTGAGACAATCTGAATATATGATATGATATTATATCATTTTCTCCTCAGGTAGAACTTCAGTTGTTTGGTGCTAGTAGTTCAACTATTAAATCATATATTAACTTTTTTTTAAACTGGACTTTTAAATGACAAGAAACCAACACTTTGAGACACCTGATAAATGCTTCTTAAGATCTCATCTTGCCAACTATGGTTTGTCATTGACCCATTGGCTTATGATATAATTTTGTATTTTCCAATTCTTTTCAGTTAATCAAACTATATATTTTTTTAGTGGTGCGCTAACGCAATACACCCTGTTAGGAAAAGTCTTTAAAACTCCCTTCACTCTACGACTTGGCGTGTTGTCTGTCGTAATCCACAGCAGCTTTCCTGGCTGGTTCGGTTGGGGTTACGCTGAGCGGTTTTCGGCTGTTTACATCCCGTGTTTCCGTCCCCGTGCGGTTAAATTAGGTCTAGACGGTTTATATTGTTCATTGTTTGGTCAACATCGTGAGCGTATTCCCGGCGTCATGTCATCCCAGCGAAGGATTGCTGATTCACCGACCACAACTGAATACACAGAAACCTGCTGATATTCAACGGATTCCTGACTTCGTGCTTTGGGTTTGATTTATGCAATTTATTTAGACAAGATTAAAAAAGGGTTTTCCCACCTCTGCTGGAATACATTGTTCATTGCTCAGCATCGACACACACACACACACACACGCCGTCTCTCTCTCACATCCCACTGGTCTGTTTCCCTTGACGACCATATCTACTGTTCATAATTATGCAAATGATATGGATCTGGAGGCCAAACGGCCGATCATAAACAGCCATCCCCGTGTTTGTCTGTCTAAAGTGGCTGTGATTACTGTTTGAGGTGGACGGCGTGAGTTTAATTGAATGTCACAACTCATTTCTTTTTTTTTTTTTTTTTTTTTTTGCATTATTTGCCAAAAGGTCAATTTTTAAACAGCAACGGCGCGTAGGTGTGAGGGGACAGGATTGCGAGTGAGAGATTTTATTTCTTCCTACACTTTGGAGGAGTTTGGGTCTATTTCTGTTCAGTCTGCAGGGCAGTGAAGTCATTTCTTCACTAATACTTTACATCAACCAACCACCCAAACTGTTTTTTTCCCCTTCAGACTCCAACTTCCATTTTTAGACAGAACAAACAGTTCTTTCTTTCCTTCAATTTTTCTCTCATTGGTCCATCGGGGTAATTACACTGTTTTCCATTAATAGAAAGAAGCTGCCACAGCCTGTGAAGGAGCCGGTGGTTAGTGTCCGTCAGCGGGAGCACTCTGGCGTTCGCCTTGTTACTGAACAGGTTTGCCACATTGTTCGGGCCTGGCTTGCATCACCTGCGTCTCTCTTTCTTTATCCACGGACCGGCCACAAGTATGAAGCAGGTTTTTTTTGGGGTTTCCTGACTCAGCTGTCAGACAACTCAGCTGAATCACAAAATGTTTTTTTTCCATGATTGTGTAGACTGACTTTTGGTCATCGTAGTTAAAAGTGGAGGAGTGTATTTAAGTCGACAAATCGACAACATTTTTGTCCCTACAGTGAATAAATTGTAATAAAGTGCCCTGTCATCATGCATCATGACTTCTCTGCAGGCCTCACTTTCACTCTGCAATTCTATATGATAAAATAAAGACTGGATTTACAGCACACGATTACGGGCATTTCTTCTAAATTCACTTATATCTTGTTAGCAACTCATTATAAAAAAGTAAGAATTGACCTTATTTATTTACTTGTGGTGCTGTTGTTTTTGCTGCAAGTGGGCTGAATACTAACATCATCACATGGGGATTAGGGGATCTGTTGTTCTTGTTAGAACACAATACTAATTATGGTGTAGCTGCACATTTATTATCTGTATAAGTTAACAAATTGATTACTCTCTCTTCACTTTGTCGAGAAAATCACCACCACTCTCACGTATGTCAGTAAAATATGAAGCTATGCAGAGTTGGCTTATTTTAGCATAAAGACCGGAAACAGGGGCAAAACAGCTACTCTGGACCTGGGGGGGGGTCACCCTCATCATTATGTCATCTCTGTCATTAGCCAATCTCTGCCCCCCCCTCCAGGATCAGTGCTGAAATGCTAATGAGGAGCGGTGCAATTTACAAAACACACACACACACACACACACACACACACACATCTTTCTTTTCTCTGTCACCATTAAGTGTATGGGGGGGGGGGGGGGGGGGGGGGGGGCGACCAGCTGTGGACTGCACTTTGGGCTATATTAATCTGGGACATTATATTAGTCCAATTAAAATCTAATGATGTGCATTTGTCCATTTACGTGCATTAGCTGCATGTTTGGGCTGTTCATGTGGGCAGCGGATGAGGAGGAAAAAAAGTATGGACGGTCGATAAGTCACCTTAAACATGGCGGCTTGTTGGATTCATGCTGCATGCAGGGTTAAAGACACCGATGTGAGGGACAGGGTTCACTTTGGTGTGAAATTTCTCGTAATTGAATCTCAATCAGAGTTCATTAGGATGAATCCAATTCTTTGCTGATCCCTATGACTTTTCAGTCAATCAGATTGAAAAAAATCTGAGCCAATATCTGCAAAACTAATTATAGCTGCTCAACATCGTCAGCAAGATCCATCTAAGATTCTGTTTGTCTGTGCTTCAAGTTTCTTTACGACCATCCGGATGCACACTCGGTGGCTGTGTTGCTGCGGAGTGCAACGTGGAGTGTGAAGGCGTTTTTAATGAGAGGTTCTCGAGAGAAAAGCTCGAAAGTAGCAACACCCGAGTCCAAACAAGCGGCCCGTTCCGAAACAGCCACGAGTTTAGCTCAGAGCCTCGTACCGCCATCTGTTATACCACAAATAAAAGCTGCAAAACACAGTATCACCCTTAGGTTAAATGTGAAAAGAAATAATTATACTGGAGTTTTTGCCTCATCCTAAACAAACACACAAATATGAGACTAATCTGTCTTAATTTATGCCGATTAATCTCACAATCATCAATCCTGAAGGTTAACAGCATATATCATGTTACATGTTGAAATATGTAACTCTGTTGATGTGATTAGGAATACATAGACTGGCGTGTCGTTGTGTGTGAGGCGTGCATGTTGTTCCTGCAGGAAAAACCTGTTTGCATGATGTTGCCTGGCAGACCTCCTCCATGGGGATTCGTGTGAGCGTGCATGCATGTGTGCACTTTCTGAGAAATTACCGGAGGACGGCGTGTATTCATCCTGCGCGGCAAAATCGTTCAGTCGACAGTGTGTGGAAAATCAATGAGCGGCCTCTTTTTGTATGTGTGTGTGGGGGGGGGGGGATGACGTGGTCCACGTGGTGGCGCTCTGACTACAACAACCGGATCTCTCCCCCCCGGCGTTCGCCCCTCGACGCTTCCTCTCCTGTTCTCACCTGATTTCCTCCTCTCCTCTCCTCCATCACTGTCTCCCCGTGTCCTCGTGAGCTCCTCCGTGTTTTTTTTTTACTCCTCCTGTGTTGACAGAGGCTGAATGTCACACCATCTGCCGTGGCATGTCGCCGCGTCGCCGTCTATGAGGGGGGGGGATGTTGCATGCACACACATGCTTATGAAAAAAAAAAATAGTCCATCAGCATATGAGTTTATGCAGGGTGAATTTTCTAATTCTGAACTCGGACCACGATGCATTACATTTCAGTTTTAGCCAAGCTTGTGAAGGGAAAGTGGACAGGGGGGGGGGGGGCAGAGAAAAAGAAGAGAAGGAGTAAGAGCGAGAGTTGGTTAATTCTGTCTGAGCTGGAAGCCTTAAAGCCTCCGGTCAGAACGCGGGGGCTTGTCTCTTCCAGTAGCAGGGAGCGCGGTGAAATGCCCGGCGGAAAGGGGACGCATGGGCGGCGCACGGAAAGAGAAAAAGTCAGTGTGACCGGCGTTCACATGAGGGGTGTTCGAATATGGATGTGTGATTTTTTTTTTGGGATTCGTGCGTGTTCTGTTTAGAAGGGAGGGCATGTAGATTGGCTCTGATTAGATTCTGCATCGGAAATGCATTTACACACACACACACACACACACATTGCCTACACGCAGGGTTATTTTTAGCCGCTGTCACACTCTTTGCCCAACCCCTGTGCAGTCTTGCTTATACAGACCGACCCCCCCACACACCACCCTCATACTGGACAACTTTCAGCCAGATATGGGGAGCTCTGTATAACCTGAATTTGACAAATGATTAGTTATCAATTGTCGTATTTGAACCATTTTAAATCTCCGAGCTGCCTTTCACACAGCTAATCACTGCGTCCTCTTGCTGGCATCCAGACTTCAGACCCTTCAGTGGTTTGACTTCCAAGACAACGTGATGCGACCTCGTTTTTCCTCGCCCTTCTCGTGTGGAGTACCACAAAGCTCCATTTTAGGCCCTATTTAATTTCCCCTATACAGCAGTTCCCCAAGATACGAACGTCTGATACATGGATATTTGTAGATGGCAACAACCGCATGAATGTTCATAAAATGCTGTATTGCATTCACAAGTTCATATTTTGAACCGTGTGCATCATCTAATGGCGATCAAAGGGTTGCAACTTAATTATAAATGACTTACGAACAATTCAGCTTGAGAACAGCCTCTCAGAACCTATTGTTCTTTAAATTGGGCACTGTCTGTGTATATGTATATATAAGTCAAGTCTCTCAACAATTCAAAGCGCTTCGCTACAAGCGTTCATTCACCACTTCGCACACATTCACACATGCACACATGCACACATGCACACATTGCACAAGCAATTTGGAGCTGAGTAGTGAAAAACAACAGCGCCACTTCTGTGGCTCTATATGTACAAATATCATCTTTTTTTTAGAATAAATATAAATGTTTTAAAATGAACAGATTATAAAGACTATAAAAAGCTGGATAACAGTTTGTATTGCTGTTACAACTATATGACAGACCGAATAACATCATTTACTGCAGCTCTTTGTCAATGAGGTCACTTTTTGTGGGGAAAAAAAAAAGTTAAAATAGTGAAGCTTTGAGATATTTTGTAACCGTACAGTCAGGTAAGTGCGTTGAAGCTGAGCTGAGCTCCAAATACAGGAAGATCGTACTCCGTCCTGCGAAGATTTATACTCCCGAGTTGAACTCGTCAAGTCTATGCTTGGCGTAATGAGAATTGTCCCGTGTCGAAGTGGCTCCAGTCAAAGCCCGACGCTGCCTTGCTCCGGCGTTCCATACACAGCTCAGTCATACACTGAGTTTGACCCAGTCTTGTTAAATCGTGTGCTCTATAAATAAATTGCCTCGGCTCGACTTTTTTTTTTTTTTCCATTTCTGACAGGACATCACAGCTTTTCCTGCGCAGCTCCCCGCTCACGTCCCCCCACAGGAGTGAGGTGTTAGAAAGAGACAGCAGGGGATGAGAGATGCAAGTTCATAAAGATCAGGAGACAGAGCGAGATGGAGAGGGAGGAGGGGGGGGGGGGGGGGGGGGATCAATCCTTCACATCTACCCGCCCTTCTCCTGGCCTCGTTTTCTCCCTCCGATACTGGCTCTGACTGACACACACGCATGGGAACAAACACGGATACTGATACTTTGTGTGCCTTGCAGAGCGCCTCTCATTGTGGGGAACAAGGCTATTGAACAGCAACAATTAACGGCCCAGCAGGATCAGTCTGTAACAGACCTGTTACCACCAGTTGTGGCCTCCATTACTTTTTTTTGTGGAGATTCTTCTTCTTCTGTTAGTTGGGCCGATTTTCAGAGCTCAGTTGTCCTTCTGTTGATTCTCACATGTTATCCATGCATTTTCGACCCGACACAAATATCGACATATTATTTCTGAAAACCCTAGAGAAGGATCCTGTGCACGCAGCAAATGAGACGATTTCTATTTCAGGTCACACTCTCACTTTTCCCATATAACAAGATGTAGATTGTCAATAGGAAATTGACATGATCGATTAGATGGAAATATACAGATACACATAGGTAGGGGCAAGAATCGTTATGATTCATACAATGGTAGAGTCAAATATTAACAACTGTAATTATTACTGTAATTATTATAAAATCCAAAACAGGGAGACAATATAGTGATAAGATTTTAAAAGATAAGAGGATTAATTATATAAAGATTAGAAAAGTTATTTTGGTCATTGCACATCTGAAACAGGATTTTGAGAGAAATTGATGCACATGCGCGATCACATGGATTTTTTTTTTTAAATGATAACTTTGTCTTACTGAAGAAAACAAATTGACAAAACCTGGTTTTAAAGTAAGCACTGCAATTTTATTAGTACTATATAGGAAGTATATAGGTATAAGTATTAGTATATAGGAAAAAGCAGGAGTGAAATATGACTACTACATGCCTAGTTAGTTTTAAGCCAATACAACCACAATTAAATATTTAAAGTGCAGTTGCAGCGCGCTTTTGTTCATGGAACAGTGTAAACAGGAACTAATGGATTTAATGTCCCAGCAATGTCAACGGTATTTATGTCTAAACGTTTCCAGCCTGCAGAAGGAGCTCAGGTGAGGTGTTGAAAGGGGAATTTATCCCCAAATTATTATCTGGTTTTCCATGACCTATTTAGCGACAAACGTTAAGCAATTTCTAACACGTGTTTTCTTAGAAGGCCCAAATGACTGGAAACAAGTGTAATTATTGCCTGGTGTTGTTGCCTCACGCCGTCCTTTTCTCAGTGACCCGTTTTTTGTTTTTTATATAAAGTAAAGAAAATGTCCGTAACCCCCCCGAAATGTGATTTTCTTTTTTAATAATTACACCTCTTCGGGGCAGGAAAGTGAGTTTTATCAGCGGCAGGACAGAGACACACAGGGGCCTCAGGTGGGTGCAAATGGGTTTAGATTTTAGCAAATATACGTGTGCTATTTTGTAGCCAGATATATGTGTAACATCTGCCTATGCTATACCTCATCGCCTTCATTGTGTGAGTGCCGCTCTACCTGCAGGCCCGCAATAAGTACGTGAAATGTGTGTTGGAAGCTATGGAGGTTTGAAACATTTCCAAGCTCAGGGGGAAAAAAAAGAATCTTTCACATGTCTTAATGTTTGCAGATCCCTGCTGCATATACTGGTTCTGTCTGTAGGGAACTTGGATGAAGTTAGTGAAGCTATGAACAGCTGAATGAATGCCTGTTTCACTCTATTGTGTCTCAGTTTGACATGTCTTTTATTGTTATAAACTGTTGTTTCAGGTATGATTCTGCTACTATTTAAACACCTGCTCATGGTGTCAATAGTGTTATCCTACATTCTGGCTCCAAGCGTACTCACAGTTGTTATACCATACCCTGTGTCCTTATGCTGTGTATTTGAGTCTGTGTGCTCGTTCAGAGCATATTATTATGGATAAAATATTTTTTTTTTCTTAATACGTTTACCACATAACTCTTTTTTTAAGGCTCGGGAGTGACACGGATAGATTTGTGTGATTTAGAGATTAAGCAAATGAGTGTATTTTAGGAAGAAGAAGGTGGCCTGCTAATAATTAGTGATCCCTTTGTGTTAGAAAAAGAAAAGAAAACCCTGGCTGTGATGCAGTGGCTGACTCTTTGGTGTTGATGCTGCCAGTGATGGTAAAAAAAAGATGTGAAAACTTCATGCCATGCGCGTCCATATTTCCATTATAACCACATGGATCCTGAATTCTAAATCTGAGGTGAGGGAGGGCAAACGATCTCTGGGAACATTCCAGCCCGACATGTGTGAAGCCAGCGATTCCTTTCGCTGCACACACACACACACACACACACCTGCAAGTGGTTGAGTCTGGCTCCTCTAGCCATGCTGAAATAAGATTCTCCATTACAACTATTTAAACGATTGATCGATCACTGTAATCATTGTTCATGCTATCCACAAAGGACCCCCCCCTTCAAAACATTAAACTTCATCAGTGGGTCATTAACAAACCTACACGGGGCTGTGAGGATGTATCTGTCCACCTCAGATCTGTACGGATATTCATAATTATTTCCATTACTGATTTGTCCCCCAACAGTAGTAGGGGAATAGTAGTGAAAAAATGGTTACAATTCCAAATTCAACCCATTTAGATGCAATAGATCAATGCATCAATGCCGATGTTATCAATCAATAAATAAAAATGTACACACATAAACATAAAATTACATTAAAAAGTAATATCTGGTATTACTGTAATCGGTTTTACTGACGATAATGCAACTGATCCTGGGGTCCTGAGACCAATTAGGCATGATCTGTTAATTCCACAACAAGAGATACGGTATGTGACGTTACCTGAAATTAATTTTGAGGAAAAAATGCTCAGAATGGGCAATTGAGACAATATGAGCATATCAGATATCAGCATAAAGCCAATAACACACATCCCTGAAAACTTCTCTTAAAACAGAATAACCTGCACAGATTGGTAATGTGCACATGGAGCATCACATCACAAGGAAAACATATCACTCACAACATGTGCGACTGCACAACAAACGACTCTTTACACTGAATGTGCTGTTTGAGTTTGTGCTGTGAGCGGTTTCTCACCTCCACGATACGTGAAGGATATAACTGGAACATACTGTCAAAGGCTGCCGGTAAGAAGCTAATTTTACTGTTTGGCGTATTTCTCCCTCCTATCAACACACACACACACACACACACATACCGACATCCTTAGGGAGTCAGTTCTAAGTTTGGGTGCTGCTAAGTCTTGCCAGGAAATCCTATACCCTCATTGTCCCGGGGACGCGAGCACTTCACATATGACATTTGAAGAAAGATGGTGCTACAAGAGGGTGGGCAGCGGCGGCGAAGGCCTCAGTCAGAGGTGTAATATTCTGTCTCTGTCTGCGTGTGTAACTCGTTCAGAATGGAACAGAAAGTCTTTATTGTCCCAGTTGGAGCTGGCTCTGTGTGTGTGTATATATAGACATAAAGAGAGGGGGGGGGGTCGCCTGGGTTCAGCTTTGCGTGTTAATTGAAAGTTTGCTAAGTGTGAAGCTAAACATGAGGCAGGAGCGTGAGGTGTCTGACACTGCAGGGGTTCTGGGTAATCAGAGGGGACGCGATGCCTCCTGGTGGACTCGCACTTCCTGGCGTTTTCGAAGAGGAGGGGGGGTGAGGGCGAGGGGGACGGTTGGCTCAGTTGGCTGCAGGGAGGGTGACATTTGTCCAAAATAACCAATGGCTATTGTGCCCTATCCTCTGGCTTATGGTAGGGAGGGGGGGGGGGGGGGGGGTAGCCAGGTGATGTCGCTTCAGATCTGCCCTCATCAACTCAAAGCTCAAAGGTCACATCAGCAGTTGTTAAAGGCGGAGCGTTCGGGGTCAGCCAAAGGTCACGTGGCTGTTTCAAACAATGCACTTCAGAGAAAAACGCGTCACACGTGCAAGTGGATTGTATAATTTGATGCTAATTCTATTAAACCGGCTATCAGATTAAGGATCTCGTAAGGCTTGAACTTGGCTGCCTCCTCGTCTTTTGATACTATCTTTTGCCCCACATAGCATTATGGGAATGGTGGAATTTCTATAAACACACCTCTCGTGACCTCTGGGCCATGATGCCAAAATGAATAAACATTAGGACTGTGATACAACAAAAGAGGGTTGATGTAGCGCACTGGTTCAGCTCTCTGTCTGCACACAGAAAGAAGCCTCTTTATTCCCACTGTTATTATAGCCATAGCTCTTTCCCATCACTCGCTTCTTCTTTGAGTTCTCACATTTTTTCTTTCTTCCCATAGAAACGCCGCTCCCTTATCTCTCCAGCGAGATAAACACCGCTACACTCCGCCGGCTCCACTCATGGCGTTTGATTATTGCTAATTGACAAAAACAGATGCATAATAAATAGCGGGCATTGACCGTCTCTGTAATTAAGCGTGGATAGCACCATTTAAATAAAAGACTCACGTCTCGCACGGCGGCAAACGCACGTCAATTATTCATGTGGTGTGTTCACAAAATCACGACTACTAAAAACACGCATGCACGCCATTTTCTGACGTGACATGTGCAACGATAGATATGTAAAACATAACGAGTACACAAGTTAATATTTTAGCTGGTAATTTTGAAAAACTTAGAGTACTTAAGGATTTAGGAAGGAGCAAATCATGAAAATAAGTTGCGAGCAGTTTATTAAAACTAAATCAAGTACTACATAATAGATAAGTGTTAGATACTGTTTTAAAGAGCTGTCTGTGTTTAATAATTAATTATTAGATATGCATTTATTCACACATTATCATATTCATTTGTAACTTTGAATCAATATGAGCCACTAAATAGTGCAAATTAGTATATCATCTTTTTTTTGCAAGTATTTTTCTATCCTCTCTGCATTAAGCTTTGTTGATGCTGACAATAAGTCATTGTTCCTCACTATCTCGTGTCTTCTCAAGTAAATGAGAGCATCACCCCACCAAGATGACAAGTACTCGTTATATGGGATCGTTCCATTCGTTCATGAGCCAGCATGAGGCAGCAGTATCCTCCATCTCGTAATGATCATGTTCCGATCGCATCTCTATTAATATTCATGCCCATATGTTATAAAATTAGCTAAACACAGCCGTGCCAGACACTCTGCAACAAACACTTTCTTTACATGTACATACAAACACCATCTGACCTGATTTGTGATGTTTTTGTGATTACAAAAATAAAGAGTCTTATTTGATTATACATGGATGTCATGATGTTTTACTAGATAACATTTTTTAGTTGCTGGTGGCACTAGACTTTAATCCAACCAGTGGTTCCTGACCTATTTCAATGTGAACCAACCAAGCCTGCACTTCAGTGTATAATTTATTGTGACCACAGTTGTGCACTTCAATGAATTTTGATAGCGATTCGATTTGTGTGTCAAACAATCTCCAAACTCGTACAATTAACTTTAAATGATTTTTTTTGGCCATTTTTCTTTACAACAGCCCTGTTGATCTTTACAGGTCTTTAAACTCGACATTATATGTGTGTGCATGTTCCAACTCCAATCGATTAGGCTGAGCGTGTAAACACGTGTGCGTGTGCACACACTCACGCAGCTGAAAAGCGAAGGGGGCGCGAGCTCTGCAAGATCTGCTATAAGGAAATGTCCACAACTCCTGTTTAGACATCTCAAATAAAAGCAAAAAACATGTACAACACCTGGATATATATTTATTTTGGATACATTTATGGTGTTCTATGTGTTATTTCATTCCATTCCATTCCATTTTCTATCCCGCTTATTCCTTTTCAGGGTCGCAGGGGTCTGCTGGAGCCTATCCCAGCGCATTTATGGCGAGAGGCAGGGATACACCCCAGATGGTCGCCAGCCAATCGTGGGGCACACACACCATTCACACACCATTCACTCTCACACTCACACCTATGGGCAATTTAGATTTTGCCAACTAACCTGAGCATGTTTTGTATTGTGGGAGGAAGCCGGAGTACCCGGTGAAAACCCACGCAGACACGGGGAGAACATGCAAACTCCACACAGAAAGGTCCCAGACCCAGGCCCAAGGCGGTCTTGAACCTGCGACCTTCTTGCTGTGAGGCAACAGTGCTACCCACTGCTCCACCGTGTCGCCCTGTGTTATTTCAGTCAAAGTCAAATAGACTCCTAGTCGCTTTCTATTATAATCTCAAGAAACTTTAACTGGCAAGTTATTAACCAATGACAGCCTTGTTTATCAGTAAGCATGTTTTTTTTTTCTGTGCGTGTGTGTCTTCATCTGAAAGCATACGCACCAGCGTATCAATTCAGAGCAACACAACAGCCGAGTGACTCAGTAAATGTTGACTCAAAGCGTCATGCTTGTATAATATGTCATGTCCACTTATGAATTTTTCAAGGTTGAGGACAGGCATTTTTGAACAATACCTCCTGGAAGAGTCGTGCACCTCAGTCACAATAGCTGAATAAATGCCCTTGGAGGAGAAAGGAGTCAACAAAGCTTTGACTCCACATGAGGCAGCGTTAACCTGGAAATACCCCCAATGGATTATTTAGAACAACCCCCAGCATACATGCAAGTTACTGTACTCCCATCAAGGAAGAATGAATGTGTTGCATTAGCTTTACAAAGACCTCTGTTGAAAAGGCAGTTTAAAACCAAGTGATAGCAGCTGAGTCTTAAAAAAAATGCCAGGGTCACAATATAGCCTGGTTCGTATAAGTGCAATAATCTTAAATTTATTGTCCCAAATCCACTCCTGTTGCCTTCAAAAGGCACAAAACGCCCCGTGTTCCTTTTTCCTTTTTCCCCCCCAGAAGAAAACGGGTTGTCCTCTATGGAATGGAATTTTAAACACTGTTAACCCTGCTAAAGGCTTTTCCACAAATAAATAAATAATCAATTTTGAACTTGCGCTTTCAGCTTTTATGTGCTGATATGGCATAACGGTGACATGGTAGGGGGGGGGGGGGAGAAAAACAAAACAATGGACGCTGTGCTTAATAGCATAAAAACCCGATGCGGCTAAATGAAAACCGGCTGTTCAGCACCCACTTCCCAAATCAATATAACACTGTGCTGTGTGATTCAGTGGCTTCATTGAATATTCCATGCTATCTGTGGGAAACAAAATGCCTCTCTGACGCTTTGTCTCTAAAGACATTATAGTGTGTGCATATACAAATACTAGAAACACACACACACACACGCACTTGCACAACTGCATTAGTCTGCTGAGATGTGTCTCGAGGCCTGCTCCCTGGGGAGAGACACACTTATTAAAGAACACAAAGAAAGTAGTTTCAGCTCTGAGAGAGAGAGATGACAGATTTTCAATACGGACGTGAACATTCAGACAGCAAACAAGCACTTATCCCTTATTTCACTTTTTAATCATCTCGCTCATTACCATATGCAAATAAGCGTGAATTTATTAACATCTGGGGCGGCTAAGATTGGTTGGATTGAATTCGCAGCGTTTTCAATGGCTCGCGCTTCCCCTGGCGGCACAGTCAGTCAGATCCGCGAGGAGCATTGTCAGGAGGGGGGTCGTGGAACGACTTCATCATATTGCACTCATCCTCGATGAAAGCCAGTCAGGATTGGATCGGCTTAGACAGAATTGGGTATCGGAGTCGCTCGTCTGTGTTGTTAGGCCCGGATTCGGAGGTTCAAAAGGGAAGTGGAATACGCAAAATTGAAAATGGTCTTCTGCGCGAGTTGAGACAAAGTCGAAAAAAAAACGATCTGGTAGGCCGGTCACACAGACCTGATCAGACTGAACAATCCTGATTGCTATACTTCTACTTCATATCACACTAAGTCTGATGTGGCACACAGCAGTTTAACATCATTCAAAACATCTATTGCTGGCGTACCTGGATTTAAGCTTTTAAAATATTAAAGCAGCTTAAGGCCTCTATAGGTATAGTTGCTCTTCTGCTGTGAATCCCCAGAATAAAATTCATAATATTGATGACTATTAAATGCAATGGAGGCTGCATGTAATGTTTCCCAATGCTGCTTAATCTGCTGTTGTCTAGTTGCAATTAGTTTCTATCTGTCCATGAATACTTCTGTACTCAACTTAAACTATTTCATTACCAAACCCAGAGTAAATACCAGCATTGGAAAGGCTTCTGAGGCCTGGCGAGCGCTGTGATTGTAACCCTGTCAAAGTCATACTCTGTTGAATGTCACTGTCTGTGTTCATTTGCTCTATTTTCTACATAGACCATCCACCGGGGGAGTTGCTCCACATTTTATTCTTAGAATTTATCCGCTCCAGACGCCACCGATGATGATCTTGATGCGAGAGCACCAGAGTTTCACAGTTCATCTGTCACACATATTGACCTCAGACCACCCCCGGTCCCCTCCACACACACACACACACACACACACACACACACACACACACACCTCCACCTTTTAATATCAGTGCATTCCAAATTCCCTATTGTACTGTAACTAGCAGTTTTACACACATACAGTTAAACCGTGCTGCTTTAATGCATCACTATCATCTATGCACACATATGCACCCCATGACGTGTGCTGCACTTCTGTGAAGTGAGTCCATGCTGGAAAAAAAAAAAAAAACGCTCCTGCATCCATCGATTTCCGCGATCCATTTCCCTTTCTAGCTCATCCCCTACCGCTGAGTGCGCCGCTATTTCCTTCACGGTGTCATAGTGACATGTGAAGACACATGTGGTGTCGCTGGCGTTGTGTGTTCTAGACAGATTACCAGTCCGGAAATAGATCAACCTTTTTGTCTTTCTGTACCCCATCACCCTTCACTTCGCCAGTCATCCACTGTATCTATCTCACTGTCTTACTGTCTTCCTGAAATGAATCAACCAAAACGGATTAGAGCAGTGCTGGTGCAGATTGTGTGGAATTAGGGATTCTTGTCAGAGGTCAAATCTGTCTTATTTCCACTAAGGATTAAAAATACAGTAGTGAACGTCTGCAGGATTCGACACTGAGAGGGATGAAAGGAACACCAGTGTAAATTCAACCCAGACTGGCTGTAACAACCGATTGACATATCCTCCACCCATCTATCTGTTCCCATAGTATATGCAGACAGACTGTTGAACAAACGCTATGAGAGATAGGTCAAAGCCTTTAAAGAGGCTCTCCGCTGCTGTGCACACAATTACATTGATTCCTTTTGACATATTATGCTAATACTGCGTTTTCTTTTCCAACAACACACGTAGTGTGTTTTGGTAAACGTGTTTTCTCCTTCAAACCCACTCCTGTGCGTCCAGTTGGATTCGAGTGCTCCGTTCGACCGAGTCCTGTGGCCTCTCCCGAACTGTGATGTAATATCCAAGACTCCGAGGGTTATACTTTGTGTATTGACCCCCACAACTATGATAGCAGCTGCCGCGCCAATATAAATAGCAGGATGCTGGCTGACCGTGCCTGTCAAACATATCTGCTGTTAATGTTAGTGAGGCGGCCCGAGGGCTGACAGAGAGACGGCATGGGACATGAATAAGATACTTATTCCCCTTCTTTGGCTGTAAACGATGGCGATAACTGTGCTATATTCAGAGATTTACTATATATGAAATTCTGGTGAAAAATAACATTAAACAGGCCCTATTTTTTCAGTTTTGGTCTATTTATACCAGTGCATGCTTTTATTTTCCAATACAGCAATACAGGCTGCCTTCTCTCACACTCACCCTGTTCCCCCCCACCAGGTCAGACCACTGTAGAATGAGGGGTTGCTCCTATTTCACAGGTATTGTGTTAGCAAGAACACCAGAGATCTGAATATTTGTGAATATTTATTATGAAAAGGGTCAATTTACACACACTTTACATACATTGGAAAGTCATATTTAATTTTTTTTGGCATAAATATCATAATATAAATATTCCCAAATCATCAGGATTCAATGAAAGGGTGGTACATTAATGTGTTAATTACACATTAATGAAAGAAAACACCCGATGAAAGTGTTGTCAACGGCAGCGTTGCAAACTGTGCCGAAAAGAGTTAGCATTTCACAGAAGCACCGACCCTTCGATACCATTTTAGATGCAAAGCATGTCACAGTGAGCACACAGACAAACTCTGTAGCTGGCGGCGGTTCTAGTTCTGGTTCTGGTCCGAATACAAACAAGCAGCCCCGAACTCAAACAAATAACTGGCTTCATTAGAAAGAAAATGAGTAAGTCATCATGGGAAACCCTGAGGAATTTCCCAGGACTCATCAAAGATAAGGGTTTAGAAAATGTAAACCTAATACAATAATTTTCGGAGCAAATGTGATTATTTTCAATTAAATAATTACAACACATTTAGTGTCCCTCGTTAACCTTCAATCACTTTGCTGTGCAAAAATCCCCCAAGCATTTCCCCCAAAGACCCATTGTCCTGTTGTGAAATGTTGATTTAGTAAAATATACTCACTCTAAACATCATAATAATGATTCTTACCACATCACCGTGGCTTACTTGTGCGTATTTATCTTCTGAATTGAATTTTCAGTGATGTAGTCTGATTCAACAGAACAGTGGATCGAGCCAAGCCCGTTTTATTCCCACTTTCCGTTCTGGTTTCCATCACCGCTTTCACAGAGAGGTAATGACAGTGTTTGACTGAGCTCAGGGGCTACACGCTGCTGACAGACGCTTGAATCGTTCCCAATTTTTGGTAAAAGAAATCGTGAACGTGGATGAAGACCGCCTTTAAAATTGAAAAGTTTTTCGTGGCAATTTATGTCACAGTTACACAGTGTGTGTGTAGACCGCTGGCCTGCCAGGACGCTGCTATTTTTAAACCCTTCTGAAGTTGTGAAATTTGCTTATCACCTTATCGTCCGTCTCCGGGGGGGGGCAGAGAGAAAGGAGAATGGGAGGGAGAGAGACAATGAAAGGGGGAAAGTGTCTCAATGGAGAGGTGTAAAAAGAAAACGGAGAGGGATCAGCACAGAGTTGAAGCGGAAGTGCTTGGCACCCTGACAGCCGCCATTGTCGGCGTGGAGACACCACCTCTGTAATGTTGCCCCCCGCTACGCCGGCGGGGGGGGGGAGAAAAACTAATTACTGGCACGTCAGATCTCCAGCTAGCAACGGCTACCGCCTCGGTTAATGTGACACCCCGCCCGCGTCGCAGAACAATGCGGGAGACATCACGTCCTGGCAGGACGCACGTGTGAGGGGGAAAAAAAAGGGAAGCGTTTCCTATCACGCTCATTCAGACTCAGCGTGTGGAGAGCGGATCCAGGTTCACGGCGTGACATTTAATTGAGTCGAACTGGCGCTCTCACCCTTTGTTTGCCGACTGACACCCCTGAAGAGTGGAGAGTGGAGAGATTGTCTTATTATGTAACGCTGACAAAACAGACGGATGCGGGCCGAGCGCAATAAAAATGCCAAAAGGAAAAATGGGGTCACGGGCTCACGTTGCTGCTTTTGAGGTTTAATTTACTATCTCGCCGCCCATGATTATGAAATGCAATTTCATCAGAATAAAACAAGGGGACACTCATAATGCTGCTTTGATTCACAAAATTATTTAATCCGCTGCAAAGGCCATTTGCATACACATACACACACACACACACACACGCACACACACAATTCATCTAGGTGCCTTGATAATATCTGGCTAAAAAATAAAGCTGAAATCCCTGTATGCCTGCAACAAGTCTTTCTTTTATATTAACATATAAAATAATAATTTTACTCACAATGAAAAATGTATTTGTGTATTTGTATAGCATATTACAAAAATAACCATTAGAAAGTGTTTTTTCACATTTATTATTCCCTTTTATTCGTTCTAATTTATTTTGGGTAATAAGTTGTATGAACTGAACTGAACTATCTTTAATGTTTTTTTAATATGTCTTCTTAAAATATTTATGGGGTTAGGTTAATATTTATTTATTTTTGTGTTTGTGTTGTCTAATCTCATGTTCAACCCTGAAAATTCTAATAAAAAATACAAAAGAAAAGCCATATAATAAAAAAGTCAATTTTCAGAGAAGATTCAAAGAAAGGCGGTGAATTTTCTAGTAAAGTGTTCTCCCTGGTCTTTATCTGTTTCTAGGGGATCATATAACAAAAATATCATGTAGCTCTGCATCCTATAATCAGAAAAAATAAAAATATATAAAAACTAGTAACACAAACATGCTGGTTTATCCTGTGGTTTTCACCATGTAAATGCTAGACTCACTACCACTTCAATCAACCAGTAGCTAAAAACACCTTTGTATGTGTGGTTCTATGATAGATGGTGAGATCTTTGTAATTTTTGGCCTGACCCTTATTTCCCGGCACCTCACCATCATATCTAAATATATCTCTGTATTCACTGATTTCAATTGCAAAACACATTAACCCGTCATTAACATTCTCAGGTGGTTTGGTTTGATTATTCATACAGCGCAGCCTGCTAGTTTGGTCCATTGTGCATTAGAGAGGAGAGAACAACAATAGACGGCACATGAAATGGATCTGAAAGGCTGTGATATGTGAGGATCCCCTCACTTTAAGGTTTGATCATTTAGGCCTGTGAGGTTTGTGCAGCACGTGTCTATGGTGAACCGTGACTCATCTGAATATCACTTTTTTTTTCCCACATTCTGCAGCGCTGCCTATGGTTTTTGCACCACTGAACTCTCAAATGTGCATTTATCTTTGTAATTATGGATTCATGCCCTGCAGGCCTCCTTTAATACCGCCATTTATGTAATTGTCGACAGACTGTTCTTGCTGACAGTCTGATCATATCCTGCGTTGAAATTCTTAGTCACCTCAGAAAGGGTTGCTCTTATTTTTCCCCTGCGTATCGCACTAATGCACCGGAATCACGGTCATCAAATGGGTGCTGTCGACTACAATTTTCAACCCTATTTGCTGATGTCTCATATATATCTAAACGCACATTGTTCGTTTTTGTTCACCATTACTCTTGGAACTGCAGCCAAGCTGTGTTTTTGACGTGCATTTTGAAATGGCAAAATCGAAGTGGATATTTAACTCTTACCCTAATATCTTATCTAATATCTAAGATTTCTCCTGCAGAAAACTATTGTACAAATGCATCTGTAGTTTACTCCAAACCTAATTGATAGAGAATCAAAATGAATTAAAATCAACTGAGCATGCTCATCACTTTCGTACATGCCACAGAGGAGGTTTGGATGTTAAATACTTAATTGCATCATGCAGTGTAACTTCGTGGAGGCACCTGCATTGGTAATGTTCCTCCATTCATTCATACAGGTGTGAAATGTTTCTCCATTCATTTTATACCGGAGTGTGTTTAGAACACTTGTTGATAAATTATCTATGACATGGGGAAAAAAATAGTTTTTCATTACAGGTGATTTACTTGTGCTTTCTGTGCGAGAAAGGCGATCGTGACAAATTGTTTTCCCGATCCGCTGTGCACCTTCTGAATTCACAAAGGTCCGGGCCTTATGATAGAACCCGCTGTCACCGGGAGAGTGTGGGTGGTGTCAGTTTTAAGCATATCATCTGTCAACACAGATGATATGCTGTAGACACACACACACACACACACACACACACACACACACACACACACACACTGCTTCCCTGTACTCGTTTTGGTATCCAAGGCCAGAGGATAATAGTGTCACTGTGTGTAAGGTCTGTGTACGGGTTCGTGTGACCTATCAAGCTGCCTCCAAGCTGCATGAGTGTGTGCTTTTGTGCCGGGATTCGCGTTTGTGTGCTGTTGGCAGGGGAGACAGCCAGACACATTGCACGCACAGGAAGTGAGTGTAAGCAAGTTCCAGAAACACCTGAGTCCTGGCATTTTCGTGTGTGTGTGTGTGTGTGTAGGTGGGCTCCCCATGCTGAAGGGTGAGCTCTTCACTCTAGCACCTGTCACTAAAGTGTTGATGATCAATCGTTGCCAACTTCACACTAATTGGTTATTAGTGTCCTGTCAGTTCATTCTATATGATATCATCCATTAAAATGTGTTAATTTGCTGCTGTAAAATTTGTGCTCTCTAATTGTGCATATGTTTGTAATTTCGTCTTTCCGACAATTTATAGGCGTATTAACTACAAACATATCATACAACCTAGTCTATGAATTCAAACCATGTTCTGACCAGCTAGCACCTGCTGTGTTCACGATGATATTCAAACTGTCCTTGGCTTGAAGGAGTCCACCATCACTCCTGTGCCCAACTACAAAACTAGACCCATCTGCCTGACTGATCACTGCCCAGCAGCCCTCACCGCTGTGGTGATGAAGTGCTTCGAACGGCTGGTCAAGGATTATATCTGCTCCTCGCTACCCAGCGAACTGGACCCACCACAGTTTGTCTCCCGTTCCCTCCAGGCTCATCATAAAGCTCAAGGATCCGCGCGTCCTGATCCGTCACTGTCCTGTCAGGTTTCCTTTTATTTTCATTCCCTTCTGTGTCCACTTCCTGTTTTATTTTGTAACGGCTTTTCCCTTGTGTTTCCTATCAACTTTACTTCCTGTGTTTCCTGCCCTCTATTGCCTCATGTGCTTCACCTGTGTCTTGCTTCACTCACCTGTCTGCAGTCTGTAATCAGCTCACTGTGTCTTTTTTTTTTGTTTTTTTATCAGTGTCTCTGTGCATCTTTGCACCTGTTTGGTTTCTTACCTGTTTGCTATTTTATCCTGTCTAATTAAATTTGCTGCATTTGCTCCGGCCTGCCTGTATCTAATCCTAAACCTTCCTGCTACCCTCACCGGAGCACCCCAGGGCTGCGCTTTAAGACCCCTGCTCTACTCCCCGCGCACACACACGGCCAACATCACCTTCATTTTTTGCTGCTGAAAACGGCTGAGGCTCGATCACAGATAACAATGAAGGACTTGGAGGACCTGACCCGCTGGCGCTGAGATAATAAGCTGCTTCTGAATGTCAACAAGCCTCAGGAGCTGATAGTGGACTTTGGAGGGGGGGGAGAAGCGGGGACGGGACTCCTTTAACATCAACAGGTCCTTGGTGGAGTTGGTGGACACTTTCAAGTACTCTGGTTTCCACATCGCCCAAGGGTCTGACCTTGGGGCCTGGGTGCATTCCTTTCATTTCTCCTCCCCGCACCATTGGGAGCGTCCCGACGGGGGACCATCACCGCCTGGTACAGGAACGGCCCAGAGTGGCACCACGAGGCTCTGCAAAAGGGCGATTCATTCAGCACAACACCCAAACAGGCGATGCTCTACCCTGCCTTAAAGTATCCACTGCAGGAATAAGGTAAATAGAATTTGTTAATGATCCCAACCAACCGGGTAACAGTCTATTGTGCCTGCTTCAGCCAGGAAGAAGCTACCAGATGCACTAGGCTGCCTAAAATGTTATATTGGGGTTTATTATAAGCACTGGTTAAAATAACGTTCAGGCTGATTGGTTATGAGAATAGAAGGTTTTGTATGCTGTAGGGATTGTATTTGGCTATATATTATAAACTGATTCAAATTGACTATGTGGTGCAAATGAGTGAAAAGGTATAGCAATTTCCATATCCCCCTTTTCATAATTGCAATATTTAATGCATATCTCCATACAGGCGCTTCTTCCAATTTTGTCGTTTGATAGTAATTCTAGGTGCTTGTTAAAGATGACTGACAGATCAATTTTATCTGTAATTGCTTCGGGGGGTTGATGCGGTGTGATCATTTTATTTTGGTGTGTGGTTTTTTTTTTGCATTTAAAAGGAACCCTTTAAAATGTCCTATCTTTCCTGGAAATGTCACCATCTGCTTTGATACAGAGGGCATCTTGCATGCTGCTGTGCATAAACCGACTCAGAATTCTAAGAATAGACCTTAAAACCCTCCTCTTCTAAACCGGAAGCCTCTATATTTAACTCATCTAAGTCTGGTTACCATGACAAATGAGGGACATTCATCCCATATTGCATTACGAGGGCACTGTTATAGACTCCTATCTGGCCTGAAATTGGTTTGAAGTTCAGATCAATAGATTGTAGACGTAGGAAGATCATCAATATCATTACAATCATGCAACAATGATGATGATGCAATAAAAGCTCCGGTGCATTAGTCATTCTTGGATGTAAGCTGTAGCTTCGGTGTCCAATA